>CM044431.1:76974651-77033994 GCA_024363595.1 Xenopus borealis | reverse complement strand
AGCTTTAGTAAACTCCTCCACTAGAAGTATCAGGAGATTTCCCTATCTTATCCCCTGCTGATGATGTCATTATGCAAATGAAGGGCACATACTTCCAGAAGGTGGCAGCACTACTGAACAGCAGCTAACACAGAAGTTTGGCAGATTTAAAAATAGCTTAGAAGGTTTATTAGGCCACCAAGAAATTTCAAATAAGCATGTGTGAGATTTCAGAGCTGCAGTTGGCTTTGAAGATATAGGTAGGAGGAATCAGTGAAATCCAAGATGCCTGCCTCAACTAGAACTGCAATGGACCTTATGTCCTCTAGTGATTTTAGCATTTTTTTTCCTTTAATGAATTGACCTTTAAGTGTCTGTTGGATCTAATGTTGCAACGTTTTATGGCATGGGTTGGGTGTATGACATAAGGGAAGGGGTAGATGACATCAGAGTCTTGGCTAGTGAAATTTCAGGAGTGTGATTATGTCATCAGGGGGCAAGATTATAAGGTGGCAATCAGCCTCTGGATTGTCGCATCATTTACTTAAAAATCCTGTCCATATTTCCAAATTAGGAAAACTGGGCTGCCCAGGTGAAAACCAGACAGGTGGCAACCCTTGCTGGAGCTAAAGCTGACCCAGTGTCAGAAGGGAGGTCTGCCACATTACCCCCCCCCAAAAAAAAACAGCACATACCTGCTTTTCTTCTGTGTTGGACACAGTAATATTTGAGTTTGTAAGAGGACTCCTGCACTTCCTTATATAGGCTCCTCTAATGGAATGGAATGGAAACCCTTCTACAGGGGAGCCTTAAGGCTATTTACAATTCAAATAAACTATTTACAATTCATATAAAATATACTTCACCTCCTTAAATGATTATATTTATGAAAAGCTTGTGTTGTGTGCTTGAAAAACACTAATATGATAATATATATATATATATATATTGCTAATTAAGTCAAGTAGGGGGAAAAGGGCACATGTTTACACAGGGATATAGGAGAAACAGTGGTCAACTATCATTCATGGCTCTATACAGCAGTACAGATTTCTTTTATCTAAAATAGGCCGTTTTTTGTCAAGATCCAGGAGCTAGATGGACAGCTACAAACTTTAAATGTAAATAAAATATTTTTACTTTTACTGATCCTTAGAAATTGCAAGTTATACTATATTCCTCCACTCACCAAGGCTAAGAAGGATGCTTTTCCAGCAGATCATAGCTCTAGTTAAAGTATAATATGGCTTCTGGCAACAATAACACCAGTGCAATATGGAATGCTTTGATAAAGTATCAGAAGAATTAAAATCCACTTCAGTGTTTTCTAATATTATGGTAATCCTATAAATGTATAATCCTTGCTTTTATGAAAAATGCCATTTAATCTAATTACAGGGTTTCAACAACGAGAACAGGAAAAGAAAATGTATGCCACAGTTTCACCGAAAAGTAAGCGGAATTTAAGAATTCTGTGTGGGCAAACAGAAATTTTTAGCATTAGCAAAGGAAATTTGCTTTCAGTACGAATGTTCATACTTTAGTCAGCATTTAAATGAAACTGTCCCCCTTAATGTTGACTGGTATTTTTTTCATATACAGCATGTTATGGTTCAATAGGACATAATATATCAACTTTTATTTTATTATACCCCTTAAATACCCGAAATTTTTTTATATATAAATATATAAATAAATCTGACTACAGTTAGAAGAACTGACCATGTGGTCTCTGTTGTTACAAAAATCATTATATTGACAGGTAATGAAAATCTAAATAGCTCTGAAATGGAACAAAAACAATGTAAATTACAAAAGTAGTCATCCTTAGTGTTTAGACTGCTTTTTTAAAGGAGAACCAAACCCTTATGAATAAAAAAACCCTAACCCCCTACCCTAAATAAACCCCCTCCCCCCATGTCCCCCCCCCCCCCCAGCCTAAGTGTAATCTTCGGTAATTGCCCCTAAGTCTTTACTTACCTCTCTTTGCAGATTCAGCGAAGCGGAGCTTATGAGCGCCATCTTCTTCTCTTAGGTCTTTTTTATGAAGTAAGCTCATTATCGGCGCATGAGCAGTTGGAGCAGTCTTCTCATTTTTGACAACTGAGCATGCACCGAAAATGGCGGAAAGTGCCGAAGCACCGGAAAAAGACCTGAATATTACCAAAGAGCTGGAAGTTGGCGCCCGTGAGCTCCACTGCGGTGAATCTGCAAATAGAGGTAAGTAAAGGCAATTACTGAATATTACAACTAGGCTGGGGGTCGCAGGGGGGGTTCTATGTAGGGTAGGGGGGTAGGGGTTTTTTATCAATAAGGGTTTGGTTCTCCTTTAAGGTTTACTTAACCTTTAATGCTATGGTTATCTGAAAAAATGAAAAATGAATAAAAAAAACTAAATGAATAAAACATATTATGGTAAAAGCAGTCCAGGCCATGTACAGTATATATTGAGTCACAACATGACTGATGATATTTAGCAACATATTCAAGCCACTGCCTGAAAAGCTCACTTCTGCTGGTATTAAAGGTGTTAATTCATTCCCTGACTTGCAATTATGCATTATGTTGCTCCTAAAGAATAAATATTTAATGCTTGAACTCAATACCTTCCCAGTTTGATTAATCATTTTCATTCACTGTAGGAAATGAAAGCCTTTGTACAATGTGTTTATTTTTTTTTAAGTAGAAGGATCACTATTGTATTATATTATTTTCATTAATAATTTCAGAGTATTTTCAGGTACAGCTAGTGTAAGTCGCTGGATAAAAATAGTTTCTAATAGGGTGTTCTCTATCCTTTAAGAATGTAGCTCAGTTAATTGTAAATCAAACTTTTAGGGGCAGTAAATGTCTCTTTTTTTAAAATGAACAAATTCAATGGGGCTTGTTTTGAAAATATGTTCTGCCAATTAATTTAATTAGAAGAAATTGCTTTATTTTTACTATTACTTCCATGCACCCCCCCTTAAAATAAGCAGAATTAATTTAAAGAGAACCAAAGTCTTCCTTATAATGAGAATATCCCTTTACTCTAATTGCTTCCTGTATGTTAGATTTATAGACAAGGAGCATTTTATTATACAGGAGCTGATTTAAGATCTTCCTCACCTCCTATAATTGCTCTAAAAATCCCAAGTGGCGAGTGTAAAATCAAAGTGCTTTCCATTCCTCTCTGTCTCTTCCTGAATTTGGGCCTCATGATACAGCTTGTTTTCTTTATTTGTATAATTCCTTTCTCACAGCTGTACAATCGAAGAATAATAACAACATTTTTTAATAATCTATTGTCTTGTATATAGCTGGTGGCAATTTAGCTTAGTAAATATTTCTACCAACCAATCAATAAGCATCTTTTATAAACAAAACATCAGATAGGTTTATGTTGGTATGTATTGTACAAAGTTTAGTAACAAAGGCACACTCACTTCCAAGCTTCTGCAAATCGTTAAGAAATTTTCTCTTTATTCATAGTGGGATCTTAGTAAATGTTTCGGGGTCCAACCCCTTCATCGAGTGCTACTTACAAACAGTGCTAGGGAAAACTTTTAAAGGAAAGGTTAATACTAACCCCTCCCCTTGTGATTTTTGGTATTTATTGCATCAATGTTTTGGATAGAAAATCTATGTCTTCCCTACCTTTGCACTCCAAATATGAAAATAATGTTTTTCTGGTGCTTAAACCATTCCCCATATACCTGCCAGAGTATAAATGGCATTTTGTCATTCCAGGGGGTTATTTACTAAAATCCAAATTTCTGATGAATTAATTCAAAAAAATCGGAACCAAATTGGAATCCACAATTTACCCTTATTCATCATTAAAAAAAACACGAAAAAATCTAATCGTCAAAAACTGCGACTTTTTCAGAATGTCACATGAAAACCACAACTTTTGTGGATTGTTGCACAAAAATTTAAATTTTTCAGATTTGAAGTGAAATTGCTGGGAAAAAGCCCAAAATGTTCACCTTACCATACAAAAATCAGCCTAGACAATAATATTTTCAAATTTCAAATAGGACCTCTGCCATTGACTTCTACAGGACAATGTCAGGTTGCAGATGGAGTGTTTTTGGATTCAGACTTTTAGCAGCCTTGGGCATAAAAAAATCTCAAAAATTTGAGCTTTTTTTCACAAAAAATTCTGACTTTATAGTCAGACTTTAATAAATAACCCCCTTAGTGTGTACATCTTTCTATGATTCTGACTTTTGGATAGAAAGTGTCATACAATTAACAAATGCATACCCATGATTATAATGTATGAGTAGAATTATAGTATGATTAATTGTATGATAATTTATATTTATATGTCTATCAGTCTATAGAGTTACTGCAAAAATGTATAGTGGACATATAAATTAAGATACAATCACAATATGCTTCAATATGCAGTTTAGGTAATACTCCATCTTTTTACAGCCTATCGTCTCAATAAAATGCATCTCTGGCAAATCAAATGTTAGAATAAGCCAACATAGTGAATCGGCGCTAAGAAGCCTGTTAATAAAGAATATAATTGGTGCCAATCCAACTGCGTAGGTATCTAGTTTGTAGATAGTTGACATGATCCATGATGACAAACAAGAAAAAGTTGTGCTCACCACTAATTTTTAAAAACATTAGGCGGGGTGCAATGAGGCTGTGACCACAAAATACATAGACAAATACAAGAGATCCTCTGCACTCAACCCATTCCCCCAGTCCCTTTGTAAAATGTATAATGAAGCAATAGAATTATTAATGAATCAGATGAAAATTGAGTGTAGGACTGGCCAGATATGGGATGACTTTGACGTAGTTGGCCAGCTTAAATATATTGCAATATATGGACAAACAATCCCTGTTGTTTAAAGGGTAAGTCATTTTTTAGTAGCTGTATGCACAGAATGTCTCAATGTCTTAAATATATTGATAATGGGTTGAGTGCAGAGGACCTCTTATTTTTGTCTATGATCCATGATGACACTGTTACTACCTTGGGTGGGGTGGTCCTTCCTTGAACATTTAAAGCAAGTATTGAGTAAGAAAAATGATTTACAAAAAAATCATGCACAAAATATGCACAAAGCACAAAACAAAGCAACCTCAAATTAAAATAAAGGACTGTAAAATAATGTGGTCGTTACCGTTTCTGGGGTGGTTGTTTTTCCCTTTGCTTTTTTATTATCTTATCGAGTTTAAACATCATTGCTGTCTTGAAATCATTGCCTACCATCATTGTGCTGTCTTCTCTCTCCATAAAACATTTCTGAATGTGCACTTCTACATATCTGTCTTTCCCATCACTAGATATTTATTGGATCCTGTTGATTTTCTCATTCAACCAGATAAAGACAAACAGCAAGCAAATTGTGAGGGTCACGTTATTTCACAACAATGTGTGCCCTCTGGGCAAGAGGAGTTGATATTACTTCAAGAGAAGGTGAAGCTGGGTGTTATGAGCATGGATGAAGCACTAGAAAAATTCCAGCAATGGCAAAATGAAAAGAGTGGATTAGATCGTCTGCAAAAGGTATTATTGCCATATAGTATATATCCTTGAACTCAATGACACTTTCATTGTATAATGCTTTTCTTATTTTGGTATATTATGTTATGGCATTATTTGCTTTTTAGTTGCCAAAATAAGCATGCGAAGGCTAATAACTGTTTATGATCTAATACAGCAGCTTTTGTACAAATGATGCTTTGCATATAATCAAAATATATGTTTGCCTGTATCTGGCATTACTTATGATCCATACTCTAAATAAACTTTGTAGATTGTGGTTTTAGACTAATAAGAGAGAGCGAAAAAAAGGGCAGCCATCATAACATTTAGAGGGCTATTTATCAAAGGTTGAGTTGCTATATTTATTTATTTTATTTTTTTAAACTCAAATTTTTTGAGATTTATTATACCATGAAGCTGGAAATAGCAGCACACAGACCTTGACAAAATGGTGGTTCAAGGCAAGAGATGTAAAAGGGCAATATTTACTTAAATATATATACCAGTTTGATAAGATTCTTTAACATGCCACTTAATTTGATATAAAATATCTGTTGCTCAAGTATTCATTTTTGGGGTATAGTTTTCCTTTGACTTGGGAGTTCATTCCATGTCCATGTCACAAAGCTCTAAAATTGTACCGTTATTGAATAACCCCCTTAAACTCCAACTCTGACATATTAATTTGTCCACTGAATTTTAAAAAATAACAATAAACAATAATAAATTGGGTATAACTGCTGATATCAGCTGATTTTAGAAGTTTGTTGTTTTGGGCTATCTCCAAGCAATAGACATATGCAATGTTTTAAAACAGGTGTCCCAAACCTTTTTAGCTTTGGGGACCGGTGTTAAGTCAAAAAATTTTTCAAGGACCGGGGGGATGGGGGCTCTAGGGGGTCAAGGGGCGGTCGGTAAGGGTCAGGAGGGGGGTTGGAGTCTAATTCAGTGCACCAGCGTCCAATCCTTTATTTTGTTAATTACTATTAAGAGGACTGCAGGAAATAAGAAAGAAGATGTAAAGGACTTATTAATAAATAAAACCTAACAACCACAGTATTTGGTGAAATCATGCCCCATTTTAAGATCCAAATGATGGGTGTTGCGACTATGTCATTAATGAATGTGTTTTAGAACACAATAGGTTGAACAAAAATTGCAATAAATAAATGTAGATATACATCTCTGTGTAAAGAGATACAGGAGGATCAATACCCCCAATGTCGATATGCCATATCCATGGAATGTTAAAAGTGACATCCTGAAAAGGCTCAGTGTGATAGACTAGAATAGCCATTAGTATGGGATTGAATGTAGAAAGTACACATTATGAATTAATGTTTCCCTTTTAAAATGTATATATATATATATATATAGAAGAAATACAAGAAGATCCACACTCACAGAGAAAGGCCTCGGATGAGGCCGAAACGTTAGGCTGTAAGATCTGCAATAAAAACATTTTTATTTAAGTAATAAGACCTGTGAGTGCGGATCTTCTTGGGTTTCTTATGGATAAAATTATGAATACTGCACCCAGATATATGAACTTTTTATTCAAGAGTGCCAGCTTTCCTTGGCATTATATATATATATATATATATATATATATATAATATATATATATAGCATTCAAGAAGACCAGCAACACTGGGATTTTGGTTCAATCGTTCAAAAATTTGTATTTTTCAGTGCATATACAGCCAACGTTACATTTCGGTCCGAAATGTAATGTTGGCTGCATATGCACTGAAAAATACAAATTTTTGAATGATTGCACCAAAATCCCAGTGTTGCTGGTCTTCTTGAATGCTACGTATATTTTTACCGTGCACCTGGGTCTTTAATGACTGTATCGGTGTGCCGCTAAGTGTGAAAATTAGATATATATATATATTTATATATATATTTATATTTATTATTAAATTATAAACTGGTTAGAATGAGTTGGATTGTTGCAGATTCATCTCCCCCTGGATTTCATGCACTAAAATTCTTGAATTCAAATTATGCTTAGAAAAATACATACTGTATGTACAACATTTATTCTGCACAAAAAAATGTATAAAACTTCAACTGAAAAACTTTGCCATCGCAAGTTCATGTAGAATTCATTGAAAGCTCTCTATGGCAAGTTTAATAAATTTTTCAATGACAACTTTTCAAATGTGTTGACCCACTAAAACAGAGTATAAATTCAAGCTATTAATATTTTCTATTGAATTCTTTATATTTGGATTTTTTATTAGATGAGCAAACAATAACATTTTTATAAAAGAGCAAAGTAGTCCTCTAAAAGTTACACAAACTGGAATTTTGATAAATAAGCCCATTAGTGTGTTCGGCACACATATGAAAGATTGAATTCATGATATTAAAATTGGATCACAAATTACCAAAGTTGTTGATATTGTTTAGTACTTGATCAATTGTGAGTCTTGCATTTACTGGGCTTGCTTTGTGTCTTGAAAGAATTCCCTTAAACTCCCCATACACAAGCTGATATTAGCTGCCGACAGATTAACTTGGCAGCTTATTGGGCAGTGTTTGGGCCCTTCCGACGGGCTTCCCTAATCAACATCCGCCACAAGTCAGCTAGATGTAGATGAGGCGGGTTTAAAAACCCTATCCACCCATATTCTTCTCATTGTAATCAGTCCGATATCACCCACCTCAAGGTGGGCATATCAGGGAGAGATCTGCTTGTTTGGTGACTTCGCAAAACAAGCAGATCTCCATATGTATCAAGCAATTTCTGTATGCAAGTCCAGTGTGTGCAATGTTAGAGCTCTGCTCTGCTTTTGTTTCTCTTTTATAATAATTTTCAATTCTAAAATCAATACATTTTAAAAAAAAAAAGTAAATATAATTATATTTACTAACCCAAGTCAGTTTAGAAGAACATTTTAAGTGTGGAACCCAAAGAGTTATGCATAAATAGCAAACCCCCACTATAGCTTCTGGTATCTCTTGCACTAGTAACAGTCAATTGTCTGAAAACCACTTCTAACTGAAATCTGGTCTATCAAACCCTAGGAGAAACTACGACAGCTACGTGACAGTATTATTGGGGATAAGATAGAGGATGATCGATTATATGGTAAGCTTGCTGCTTCTATTACAGTGCAAAATGTGAAATGTAAAATTAGAATGGCGCATAGGGCTCCTTGGAGGGTGTTACTCTAAACAGTTGGCCTGCATTGTCCATTTCCAAGCATATGAATCTGTGGGAAATTTTACTGTAGACTCATCTCACATCCCTACTGTCTTTATCATGAATCCACTCTAAGATTTCACAATTAACTGCTCACACTCAGGGGATGGCCATTTGCAACTCCCAGCACCTGGTCCTAAATTGTCCCAGAACAGTTGCATTTATTTCCTTGCAACTCCCTGCAATTAAACATAAATTATCCCAGAACTGCTGCATTTATTCCCTTGCAACTCCCTGCACCTGATCATATATCAATAAGCAGGAAAACAAACCTGCTGTTATGGAATATCATAACAGTAAATACTAATGTACATTGATTGTATAACTTTTATAATTTAATAGAGGCAGGGAGTTGCATAGTGTATGACAAAGTATTATGCACCATAGATTATGTGCAGTTGGGAACACAGGAGCAGACTGTTGTACTTAATAAAAGTAAACTATTACAGTTTGTAATAACTTTTACATCTGTTGCTTTATGTTGAACATTTGTAACAGTATATTGTTATAAGTGAATGATCAGGCAGCAGCATAAGACATAGGGTGTGAGGGGAGGTGTTTCCCTGCAAAGGGTTGTATTACAGGCATTCTGTTTTAAATCTTTAAAGGAGAACTAAAGCATAACAAAGAAGTAGGGTAGAAATGCTGCACATTGGGGCTCATTTATCAACACTGGGCAAATTTGCCCATGGGCAGTTACCTATAGCAACCAATTAGTAATTAGCTTTTTGATGCCAGCAGCAAGTAGAACAATGAATGCAGCAGTCGGATTGGTTGCTATGAGTAACTGCCCATAGGCAAATTTGCTCAGTGTTAATAAATGACCCCCATTATGTTTGTGGGTTCTGTACCAACTCAAGGGCACATCTCATTATCAGGGATGATCTGTGAATCCAAAAATACCTCAGTAACTCCCCATCTTTTTTTTCTGCTGAATCACTGCTCTGTGTTACCTGAGCTTAGGGATTGATTCACAATATACAGTATATATATTTTCTGCTTGATGATTTTTAACAGCGAATCTAAGGAAAATCCCAAGGAAATCCACAAAGGGGAACCCCTGCACACAACTTAGTCCCAAATTGTATTTTATATATTGAACTTACTGCACCAGCCTAAAGTTTCAGCATCTCTATAACAGTAATGATTTGGGACTAAATTGTGCACTGTTGTGTTGGGGATTTACTTCTCCTTTAACCCACCACAGGCCTTAGAAAGAAATTGGCTTATCCACTTCTGGAGACTGACATCAGATCATAATTTTGATTTTCTTCTATTGGAATATTCCTGCAATGATATAATTAATTTTACAATGCAATGGCACCGCTGTATTCAGTTTCTTAGCAACTAATGAATTATATTTTTGTCAACAGATAAAATTACTATTGTTCATCAACCAAATGGTAAGATAAAATATTTGTTACTTGAGTTTTGCAAGTGCCTTCTAAATATAGCATGCAGTTACAGACTGAGCCTGTGTGTGCATTACAGGTCTATGAAACCTTATCAAGCAGTCACCTAATGCATTAGCGCTAAATAAAATCTCAGATCAATGCCTCAGCAGGTAGGCACATAAAAGCATGCCAGTCTGAATAATGTATTTAGCAGTACTACTCTGGATATAATGAGTTGTACTGCCCTGGGTAAAATGCATTTAAAAATATATTTAAACTTCTAATAATTAAAAAAAAGTTACTTAAGGTATGATGAGCCAAATTACGGAATGAATTGTTATCCAGAAATCCCCAAATCCTAGGAATTCTGGATAACAGGTCTGGGCAAGTTGCTCAGAATTCATTTTTGGGTGGTGAAATTGAAAGCAGTGACACTAGTTGGTAGTTATGCAAAATGTTAGTTTCGTTTTTTTTTACCAGGGGTGTTCAACCTGCAGCCCGAGGGACGCATGCGGCCTAGGATGGATATAAATGCGGCCCAGCTTGAAATGCTTGGTTCCCAAGGAAACGTTATGTTGCAAAGGATATAGGAGTAGGCAGGAGGGGGGGCTCTGTCCATTTAATAGTAATAATAATAGTCTATTTAATATCCAGGTGTCCCATATTCCAGTAAATAGCTCTATCTAGTAATTCAATTGGTATTGTAGATCTTTTCTGTGCATTCATGTGTGGCCCCAGACCATTTTTCTTTAACCAATGTGGCCCAGGGAAGCCAACAGATTGGACACCCCTGCTCTAAACAATGTAACAGTCATTGATTTCTGTTCTAGGTCTGTTAGCCAGCTGACTTTTATTGCATTGTTGCAGGGGTCATAACCCGGAGTGCAGAGAATAAAAAAAACACACACACAAACAGATACTGTGTTTAGTTTAGCAATTATATTTGCAAATAACTGTGAAACAAGTGGAGAGCACTTTAGCAACAGTCTCATTATAGTGGTTTTAGAGTTTTTTGAAATCACATCTAAACTCACTTGCTCTAAAACCAGGAATGTCATCAAATTTCTCAAAATATCCAAACTGTAAAGCCACAAAAAGGAAAAGTCACAGAAAAAATTGCAAAAACGACATCCTTTTAGAGTTGACGCACAATAGCTATAAGTTTTTTGTAGTGTTGCACAAAAGTCAGCGTCAAAAACACAGCTGAAAACCTCTAAAACCAGAAATCATAGAAAACTCTTCCAGTCGTAAAAGGGACATCTGCAATTGGCCTCTACATCATTTCAGCATGTTTTAACTAGAGTATTTTCTTATTTGGAATTGTCACAGTTGTCACATAATAAATAAAAAAAAAACACTTGCAACTTTTTCGGGTTTTTGGTGTCAAAAAGCCTGATCCGAAAAAGTCGCAGTTGAAAAAAACCAACCCCTTAGACATTTTTAACGAATAGAAAAATATCATGAAAATCAGTCCCTTAGACATTTTTAATTAACAGAAAACTATCTTGAAAAATGTAAAATAAGCTTCTTTTAACGAAAATATAAAACTTTCTGGATATAATTACACAGTTAAAAATTCAGTACCATTAGTAAAATAGTCACGTTGTTTTTCATTCTATCCCTTTCAGCAATCCATCTCTTTTCATTCAAGAGTCAGATTCAGATTCTGACAGGTGAAATACATTGGTGCTCCCTGTGTATTAGAGCTAATTGCCTTTAATATTATTCTGGAACAAAGCAGCATGAAGAGTGATTTCTGGGAGGTGGTGTGAAAGGAAACGTGATTTACAGAATATTTAATTATATTTAAAAAGTCAACTATTTCCAAGAGATGAAATTTATATCCATTAGTTCCCCATTAATGTGGCAAAAAAATTTTTTGAGTAGACATTCCCTTTAAATGAATGAAAAAGCAGTAACACTAGCTTACGTTGTGGAGGGAGGTAAGTAGAGGGAGTCGGGCCCAGTCTTGTTGCACTCTGGACCTTGCACAAGATTAAAAAATTTCAATTTGAGTGGCAGAGTACAGTTTCGGTGGGCTAAGGCCAAATCCAAGTAGAAAATGCTATGGGAGAAATATCATGATCATCCATCACAGCTTTATGCATGGCTTTTCCTAGAGTGATTTCCGGTGAACCTGACTTGCCACTTGAATTTTCCCCTAGACTTGGCGAACAATAATTGTGCCATTCAGATGGCTTACAAACCTTGATAGATTTGCTTTTTATTTCGCACAGTTTTTTTTTACACCTTTTTTCTATGAAATTAAACATTATAAATAGGGATGCACCGAATCCAGGATTCAGTTCGGGATTCGGCCAAATCCTTGTGCCTGGTTGAACTGAAATCAAATTTGCATATGAACTTTTCGTCACAAATAAAGGAAGTGAACACATTTTTTTTCCACTTTTTCCTTTCTCGACCCTAATTTCCATACGCAAATTAAGATTCGTATTTGGTTCGGCATCTTCCATGCAGGATTCGGGAATTCGATTGAATCCAAAATAGTGGATTTGGTGTATCTCTAATAATAAATAGGCTCTTGTCTTCCCTATTTTATTTGGTTCTGGACATCACAAGGATACGTTTTGTCAAAACTTTTCCCTATACAGTAATCACAGCCTAAATTGCTCGGGTGTTTTCTAAAACTCAAATTTATCCCGTTTTTTTTTTTTTTTTAATGAAAAAAGTAGAACTAACTTCCGTACATGAATTGAACTCATTTATCAAAAAAAATCTATATAAAAAAATCAGTGCGGGATAAGTGTGACAATTCAAATCATAAGACTTATTCCAATATTTCGTTGTTACCCGAAAACCCTGACTTTTTCATATCATCGTAGGAAAACCAGCGGAGATCAAGAAACATCTTCAGATTGTAAAAGGGACATCTGCCCCTGACTTCTACATGACCTTGACAGGTCTTGGCTGGAGTATTTGTTTGCAGTTACTTGGAGCTGGTGTATAACTTTGGGGTAAAATAAATCCCCCTTAAAAATCTCAACCAGCAAAAAATTGTGGCTTCAGAAATAGGTCCCTAAATCACAATTAACTCTGGTGTTACTGCTTTCTCAATTAGTAAAGGATATATAAATAGTTGGAAAGTGTGACAAAATGAAATGTATTTTCAAATGTACAATATAAATTTGTAACTATTTAATTCCGTTTACCTCAACATGTAACACTTATTTGCATTGAAATGATTTACTGTGATCTAAAACTTATTCCTTATTCCAGAACAGGTGTTTACTACATTAAGGGGAAAAAAAACTTTTAACAACTTCATTACATTTGAGAACAATTAAATTGGGTTTGTGCAGTTTTTAATTGTTTATTTTTTTTCTCCCTAAAATAACATGCACAAAACTGCAATTTGTTTGGTTGGTTAAAAGCAATTAATCACTCAGTGGTGCATAAAACGGAATTTAATTTGTGAGCACTATGACTAATTATTCCATTTTAAAATGGCTACAATCTTAGAATGAAGAATGAAGACATGGCCACATAAAAATATCCTACCTCATTCAAGAGTAAATCTAACCATATCACTACACACTGCACATTTTTTAAAAAAAAATTTCAGACAAATACCATAAGTTGATGCTGTATTGTCATAAATTACCTTTGACATCTTACAATATGCCTTATTGTGATTTGAGAAGATGTGCCTGTATATGGATATATTTTTAATTACTTAAAGGACAAGGAAAGTCTAAAATAAAATAAGGCTAGAAATGTTGTATTTTGTATACTAAACATAAACATGAACTTACTGCACCACAAGCCTAATCAAACAAATGATTTAAGCTTTTAAAGTTGGCCATAGGGGGCTGCCATCTTGTAACTTTGTTATACATCTTTGCATTACCAGGACTGTGCACATGCTCAGTGTGATCTGGGCTGCTTAGGGGTCATCATACATTATCAAAGCAGCATCTTCCAGAAGCTGAAACAGCAAGACAGATTAATAATTCATAATTCAGACTGCACTGGGTCCTGTTTTGTCATGTAATCTAATGTGGATTTTATAGTTCTTGTATTGTTTAATACAAACTTTCTCCAACTCTGCAGAACCAGTGGCTGCAGCAAAATATCCTCCAAATAGAATCCCAGTTTATCTGTTTAAATCTAGTCCATGATCTTTGTCCCTGCAGCTGGAGTTGGAAACAGTAAAGGGGATGTAAGGGCAAAAATAAAATCCAAAACAAATCTGCTCTACAGGGAAACAAAGGAACAAAGGAAAGTATGATTGCTTCACTGCAGAGCAATTAGGGACTGTCTGATAATTCCTATCCACAACAGTAAATGAAGGGAGAATTTTACTGCATACAGTCAGGTTTCTTATGACAACAGAAGACATTTTTAAATTTAAGTATATTGGAGATAAACTTCTTTTTTATTAAAGAAAGTAAAAATGGGATTTAAATGTTTTGCCTTTACATACCCTTTAATTAGTAATTACATTTAGTAACCCCCACCTTTTTATTTTTCAGTTTCAGAAGCTCATATGAAGAGAGGTCAAGGGGCTCTTGACAACATCATTTACCAAACACCATTTGTAAGTTAAATAATAGTACTATTGATCACATTTACGTGGGCAATGATCAATACAGGCAGATTTAGCAGAATTCAATTTTTTTGCCAAACCTGAAAAACCTTGAAAATTAGAAAAGCTCTAATGTTAGCTTATTTATGAAAAAACACAGAATTTTTAAAACTTGCATAAAATTGGTGAAAAACTAGAAAAGCTCTAATGTTAGCTTATTTATGAAAAAACACAGAATTTTTAAAACTTGCATAAAATTGGTGAAAAACTAAAAGAAAACAATAAATTCATTACATTCTACTATTTATTCTCAGGTGTAGTGAGCAAAATGCAATTTTGAGCAGTCACCGTGTTTTTTTTCCATAATGCAGAAAGAGGGTGCAGTGGGGGGGTGGGTATCTTTTAAAATTATATACCAATGTTATTCTAATATCACATGACAGTTTAAAATACATGTGGGCTGTTAGTTCCAGAGTTGACTACCCATAGCATCCATATATTTGTACATTTATCTGTGCATCCTCTAGGTACGTAACTAGCTTTATAGTATGGCAGAGCGTTGTTAACTAGTACCCTGCCAATATCTTGGGACCATTTTTGATAATAAGTAAGCAGTTGCTTTTCCCCAGGAGCCAATAGTGTTTGGTAGATGGTGGAGACCTCCTATAACTGTAGAGCAGTTTCCAGGGTAGTGGCCACAATTGTGAGCCGTAGATTAGAGAATTCTGGCTGTGCATCGTTTGTCTCACCTGGAAGGCTATCTGGATTTGTTAGAGACTCAATAGTTGGCCTTCAGGGTGTCGTTTCCAGTGTTTGGCACATGAATGACAGTGTGCCTAATTATTAAGAAGCAACTGCACTGCACCCATTGACATAGGAGACTAAAGCTGGCCATAGACGTAACAATTACGATCTTTCTCGGAAAAGATCTTTCCAAGAAAGATTGTTCGTTTCAACACACACGTGTAGATCTGAATCGTCAAATATACAGGTAGAAACAATAGAATTCTACTTGTATCTGACGATTCAGCACTAACAATGGCCGATGTTCAGGGAGCTTTCAAAGGCATCCGATCAAAATTTTCCGTCCAGTCCGATCAACCAGCCGACCGATATCTTAATCCTCTGACGATGTCGGTCGGCTCATTTCCCACCATACACGCACCGAATATCGTACGAAAATTCGTTTCGTACGATATTATCTGTGCGTCTATGGCCACTTTAAGAGATCCCTATTCTGGAGGTGGTGGCAGCAGGGTTGCCTCTGCATCAATAGGTGCAACTGCACTTGATTCTAAATGATAAAGCAGGATTGAATGCTGTTGAGCACAATTATAGAGAACTGCAAAGTGTACCCGTTGATGAAAGTGTGTACCTGGCTGTGGGAGACTTTGCACTTAACTGTGGCATTGAACATAAACAAGTCCTAATGAGCCAGCAAAATTTGGAACGTCAAAAACTTGATTTTTATTATAGCATAGCATAATATAGCATAGACTTTTAGGGCAGAGACAAACAGGCAGATTCTGGGATATTAGTCACCCGGCCACAAATCTCTTCTTTGGGGGACTTATCTCCATGCCTCACAAAGAAATTTCGGGATACTTAAGAAAGCAAAAAGCTCTGAGTGCCATCCCGCTGGCGATTTACATTCTAGCTGGAGAGAAGGCAGTTCGGGGGAGATTAGTAGCCCCGAAGAAGGAGATTTGTCGCTGGATGACTACCCGAATCTGCCCGTGTGTTTCTGCCCTTAGCTGCTGGTTTTTTATATTTGAGTTTTTTTGCATTTTATACATTTTCAAATTCAGACAACTTGAATTTAAATTTGAGGCTTCTTGCCACAAAAAAAACTCAACATAAAATGAAAACTTGATTTTGAATGTTACTTAATGCGCAGTATTTACAGAAGACTTGCACAATCTTTTTCCCCGACACATGTGGACATTTGCAGCGTTTTCTCAAAAAAAAAGCAGACTGTTGCTTAAATACACTAGCAGTTTCAACCTTCAGCAATGGCACACTACATGAGAAGTGGTGGAACTACCGGGGGAGCAGGGGGTGGAATTGGGCCAGGGCCCCCGGGTAGCTCACACGCCACTGATTTCTGACTGGTGTTAAAATTGTTTGAGACAAATCAGTTCTGATACAATTTGCTGTAATGCTTTATAACCATTTACAGATTAAGCATTTTACGTGTTTGCTATTGGGGTTTTTTGGAAAAAACTGGCGACCTTACAGTTAGCTAAATACACTGTGGGTGTAAAAAAACTGTTAAAGGGGCATATTTTTCTTTTGGTATATAAAATAATAGCAATCTAGTCGTCAATCTCTTTTGAAGCATGCATCTAACACTGAACATGTTTTCTGCTTTAGATTCCCTCAACCCCCTACACGGCTGTGAAAAAAGACATTTATGCTCCATCTAAGCACCACACAAAATAATGCATGGTTAGTCTGTGAAATGAAAAAATACAAAGCTATCTTTTCTGTGTTACTGTGTTGCTTTTGTTCTGAAGTGTTACTCATTTTCTTGGACAAACACCATCATGAAATATGTAGTGACTGCAGAGGTTTAAAGAAACAAGATGAAAAAGGCTGAACTAAAATAAAAGGCTAAGCTAAGCTTTGAACAGATCTGGAGGTTTATTAATTATTTAGGCTCATGGTGACACTAACCCATTCCGTTGATTGTCCATTATGTGGAGTTTAGCCGTTTTGAGTTATAAAATAACTTCTTGATTATGGTATCTTAAACTAGTAGTAGCATGAACAAAAGACTACTGGCTGTTGAAAGCATTTACATTTTTGTCGACACCTCATTTTGTATAAAAAAAAATCCTAAAATACTCAGAATGCAGCACAAACAATAGAATTAAAAATACCCAACAATAAATTCTTGGCCTATAGATATCAGTAGCCATAAAAGGTTGCTTTTGTAAAAAGGGAGCAAAAATACAAAGTAATTTGACAAAGCACAAAGTAGTTAGTAAGCATGTAATTAGAAGGCATTGAGGTGTTTTTATTTATTTTTTATCGAACGTTCTGAATGCTTGCTACATATTTATTTTAATTGTCTTAAAAATATTTAAAATGATTGCGGGCAGGCCCGGGCATCTGTAGATTCTGGCAAATGCCAGAGGGGCTGCTTTCAGGTGCCATAGACAGTTATTATTTATTATGCCTGTTTGGATCTCTGTGTACTTGAAATAACAGGCCTATCTTAACTCCCAGCTTGGACCTGATTGGGGGTTTCAGAGACAACCTTTTCATTAGAGCGGGTTGTAATGGTTTTGATATATATACTGTATAAGCATACTATACATATCAAAAAAGTTAGATGTGCCTTTCCTTTGAATATATACATGTAATTAAGAACTATCTTTATTTACAGGTTCTTCGTAAGAAGGATCATCTCCTGTCACCTGCTCTGATATGACGGGTATCATTTGAATCCTTGAGCCTATTTCCAGATGTCTAAATGGATAGAGGGCCATCATAAACATACCAATAATTATAAAATAATATCAGTACATCTATGGCCAGCTTATTTAAGTCTTTGACTAATTACCAACCCAGAATTTTTAAATCTGGAGAATCTCATGGTGGTCTGAAAGCGCTTATTATAACAAATGACTATTCTCCTACAATAATCTGAAAGATTGCTAAATTAGCCCATCAAGAATATGTTGGTTGGTGTAAACTGTTGACTGTTCCAAATGGAAGTCATAATTATTAGAAATTCTCTTTGTGCACAGTGGTCCTTGCTTAGTCAAGGAAGCAGAATAGGCATGGCAATGGCATTTCCAGTACCAGTAATGTCCATATCATGTTTGATACAGATACAAGAATCCACACTGTAATATATTAATAATGGAATTGTTTTGTTGCTAGCAAGCTATAGTTGTTGATGAATGTGAGAGGAGTAAGCTGTGGTGGCTCACCAAATACAAGAGTACTTGTAAAAAGGCACTGAATTATAGCAATACTAATGTTCTACAATAAATCATTTATATGTTAATCTGAAATAAAAAAAGGAGCTGCATTTACAAACTGATTATGCTTAGATCTATAGAGCTGGTGGGGCTTCTGTGTCCCCTCTTTAAAGCAGCCCAAATCTCACAACTACTTTCTTGGCACTTTTGCAGGAATAACCCTAAAACAAATCTATTTTCCCTACACTTTTCAGCAGCATTAGAAACAATTATCTATTACAAATCTAGTAATTAAAGGGAAACTGTCATGAGAAAACACATTTTTTTTAAACGCATCAGTTAAAAGTGCTGCTCCAGTGGACTTCTGCACTGAAATCCATTTCTCAAAAGAGCAAACAGATTTTTTTATATTCAGTTTTGAAATCTGACATGGGGCTAGCCATTTTGTCAATTTCCCAGGTGCCCCTGGTCATGTGACTTGTGCCAGCACATTAGGAGGGAACTGCTTTCTGGCAGGCTGCTGTTTTTCCTTTTCAATGTAGCTGAATAGTACGCAGTGGGACATGAGTTTTACTATTGAGTGATGTTCTTAGATCTACTAGGCAGCTGTTATCTTGTTAGGGAGCTGTTATCTGGTAACCTCATTGTTCTTTTGTTAGGCTGCTGGGTGGGGGAAAGGGAGGGGGTGATATCACTCCAACTTGCAGTACAGCAGTAAAGAGTGATTGAAGTTTATCAAAGCACAAGTCACATGACTTGGGGCAGCTGGGAAATTGACAAAATGTCTAGCCCCATGTCAGATTTCAAAATGAAATATAAAAAAAATCTGTTTGCTCTTTTGAGAAATGGATTTCAGTGCAGAATTCTTCTGAAGCAGCACTATTAACTGATATGTTTTTTTTCCCATGACAGGTTCCCTTTAACCACATTTGCAAGTTTGGGCATTAACACACAACCATCAAAACTCAAATCATAACAGCGGTATGCAATTTATAATTGGTAATCCAAATTTTACAACTGCATGCAATATTCCAGAATCTTTCTCTTGGTGGACATACGATACATTTTATATATTTAAAAAATATATATATATATATATTTTTTTTCTGCTAAAATAACCATAGCAAAATTTTAGAAATCTATCTATTTATTCCTATGTATACATTTAAAGATAAATGAAACTGTATTACGGTCAACAAAAAGCGGGCTAGCAGACTCTTAGTTAAACATGAGAAACTGTTAAAGTCTGGGAACCATTTTATACTCATACTTTTCCAAGTGTGGGTAACATCCTTTCTGTCATTTTAGTTTCAACTGACTGTTTAATTTATTACTACAAGATATTACTTCACTGCACCAGTGATAACATGGGTTTGAGAGCCCTCCCTTCCCCAACTGTTATCTTCTAGTCTTCTTTTTCTGTAATAGCTTGAAGGCAGGCCCGGACTGGCAATCTGTGGGTTAGGGCAAATGCCAGATGGGCTGCTATAAGGTGCCATAGAAAGTCAGTATTTAGTGGGCTGGTGGGGACTGTTTGGGCCTCTATGTGGGCTGATTGGGCCTCTGTGTACCTGAAATGCCAGGGCCTATTTTGATTCTCAGTCCAGTCCTGCTTGAAGGTGGCCATACACGGGCCAATAAAAGACAGACTGTGTCGGCAGCTTATTTGCCCATGTATGGGGCCCTCCGACATTCTTCCCTGATCGATTTATAAGCGGGCTTCTTTTGCAGCAGAGCTGAAACATTGTGCACCTCTTCACGTTTCTTCTGCATAATAAGAAGTCTTTTGCCTACATTGTTGGTACCTTACTTCAGATCGAATATATAAATTCCATCCTAAAACATCACATTGTGTTTTAGGGGCTTCCAAACACCTTTTTCATATGGAGTGTTTAGAAACAGCTGAGTAGCTTCAAATTGGCTACAACCTACTTAAACCTATCTGCTTAAAATGGGCTCAATAATTAGAACTTGTATTGACCTATTGCATCGTCAGGGTGGGGTCAGGGGAGGGTGGCCAATGGGGGTGTAGGAGCCCCTGACACTGCAACCCTGGTGGGTACTGGACCCCCAGTCTGCTGCAAGCAAGTACTAATGCGAAACTGCATTTATATTCTTTAGTGCCGGAAATATAAAAAACCTTAGATATTTAATAAAGTAGGTAAAAAGTATGTTCAGCACAAATCCTATTCATTCAGCACGTTGAAAAGGGTGTATACTGTCACTTTAACAATAACATACAGTATATGGCTGTTATATGCTTCATTTTATGAGCTGTTATGGTTAATATGTCTTAATAAATTGGTGACAAAACTATAGCTGAAATCTTGAGATTTACGCATTGTTCAATTTCATTTGTGCTAAGCATTTGTAATTTATGTTCTGAAAAGTTTAAATAGAGATATAAAGATATATATAAAGTTTATATAGAGAAAAAGAGATATAAAGGCACTGAATACCCAACTATGAACCCCAATCAAGTACATAAAAAAAGTCTGCTACTAGAAATGCTGTTGTGTATCTTGCTTTCTTATTTATGCAATTAGTGAATGGATTAGAAATTAGAATGATCCCTGTGGTAAGGAACTGTGCAAATATGTAGGGTGATAATTGAGTTTTATTTTATATGCAAAACAAGAATAAACTTAATTTAAAAAATTAGCAATATCTGGCATTTTTGCATAATAATTTCAACTTTCACTTTCAACAAAAAGATAACAGTGGTATGTCTTTAATTTCACAAGAATTGGGACACCCCAGTACTGGGGTGTTTTCTGAACAAAGATTTTAGTGAAACAATATTCAGTTGTAGGAAATTAAGTCAAATGTGTAAAATTGTCTATGCAAAAATGTGGATACCCTTGTAATCTTGCTAATTTGAATGCAACTGCTCAATGCTGATTACTGGCAACGCCAAATTGTTTGGATTCGCTCGTTAAGCCTTGAACTTCATAGTCAGGTGTATCCAATCATGAGAAAAGTTATTGCAAATTGTGCTTCTGTTTGAGTGACAGCAGGGGATCCTCAAAGCAACAAAAGATCTGAAAACAAAGATTGTTCAGTATCATGGTTAAGGGGAAGGCTCAGAATCTGAGAGGTTGATCCTAGCAAAAAGCACTTTGCATGGCGGAAGAACACCACATATAATCTGGAATGGCCATCACAGTCCCCTGTCTTGAATATCATGGAAAATCTATGGGATGATTTGTAACAGGCTGTCCATGCTCAGCAACCATCAAATTTAACAGAAGTGGAGAGAGTTTGTGGACGAATGGTCAAAAATACCACCATCCAGAATACAGACACTCATCAAAGGCTATAGGAGGCATCTAGAGGTTGTTACATTTGCAAAACGAGGCTCAGCTCAGTATTGACCCAAATTTATGCACCTGTTATGATACATATTTTCTGTTAATCTAATAAACTTTTTGTCACTGCTGAAAAATTACTGTTTCCATAAGGCATGTTACATTTAAAAAGGAAGTTGCTACTTTGAAAGCTCAGCCAATGATAAACAAAACTCCAAAGAATCAATAGGGGTTCCCAAACTTTTTCATATGACTGTAAATATTTGATTGTTACAATGCTTCTAGTATCTGAATACAATGTGAGAAGAGTCATCTTTAGCATGTCTATATGCAATAAAAAATGGAGAAGTAAATGAAATTGATCTTTGTATAAAACTATGGCATATTTATGTATATGCACAAAAAAGATGTTTCAGTAAAACCAGATACAGTAGCAGTATGACCTTTCTTGCTGGAGTATTTTCTTCAAATTATATGCTGTTTTCAGTGTCCTGAAGAAAAAACAAACAACTCCGATCAAAGAAGTAAATGAACAAGATGAAGAAAAAAAATCAGAGGGGATGAAGAGAGGAGTCTTGCCTTGCAGAGGCCCACTTTAAAAGTCGAAGTTTAGTGGTATTAGAGATTTTCAAAACCACATTTAAACTCAGTTTCTCTAAAATCACAAATACCATGAAAGTTATTAAAATATCCTTGAGTTCAAACAGAAAAAGGGGCATAAAAAATACAAGTGTCTCTAATTTCTCCAAATTATAAACTGTTTACGGTCTCCTGAAGAAGCAACAAACAAAGAATTAAGGGAGCATGGTAGAAAAAAACATTATAGTTTTTCATGGTTTCTACACCTTGGGGGTTAATTATCAAAGGTCGAGTTTGTGAGTTTTTTTATAGCTTGAATAAACTCACAACTCAAACATTTTCTTATTTATGAAAAACCGTGAAAGAATGAAACTCAAACCAGTGCATTTGGGAGGCAAAAACATGAAGCAAAAATCTCTCGAATTTATCAAATTTTCAAGCGCAAACCAACAAAAAAAAAAGCTGAACATCATGAAGGCTCCAAACGGTTCAGGGACCTCTGCCATTGACTTCTACATGACTTTGAGAGGGTTTTGCTTTAAGTATTTTCAGATTTGAGCTATTTCCTGCTTCTGGACATAATCTTAAAAATTTTGAGCTTTTACTGAAACTGCCCTTGAAAACGCAAATTTGTTGGGGATAAAACAACTGAAACTTTGAGAAATAACCTCTCAATTTTTTTGAGAAATAAGGAACTATTACAAAAATATATGATTTGTGTAAAAAAAGTAATCTGAATGTTAGTAATTAGGCCCCTACAACTTCTGAGATAATAAAGGAGAAGTTAAAACGTAAAAGGAGAAGAGCTTGACTGCTTTTTGTTGCACATGGTTGACTATTACTGACACTAATAGGTAAAAACACATTTATAAAAATTCAGATTTTCTGAGGCTGGTACTAATGTTTTTTATTAATAAATGTATAATAAGTAAACAAATCCCTATTGCCCTATTTACCTCAGGTCATGTTTGAATTGAGTAGCACCTCCCTACATTTTACATTATCTTGGGGATAATCCTGACCAAAACATTGGTCTCACAATCTGATCTCAACTATCTCCCCCTGTACCTTTTAGTATGGGAAAAAAATCCAAAGCCAACACCTGTTTAGTTTTAAAGGGGTGGTTCACCTTCAAGTTAACTTTTAGTATATTGTAGAAGGGCCAATTCTAAGAAACTTTTCAATTGATCTTCATTATTTATTTTTCATAGTTTTTTTTAATGATTTGCAGTTTTCTTCTGTTTCTTTGCAGCTTTCAAATGGGGGTCACTGACACCATCTAAAAACAAATGCCCTGTAAGGCTACAAATGTATTGTTATTGGCACTTTTTATTACTTATCATTCTATTCAGTCCATCTCCTATTCATATACCAGTGTCTTATTCAAATCAATGAAGGGTTGCTATGGTAATTTGTACCCTAGAAACCAAATTGCTGACACTGCAAACTAGAGAGCCGCTGAATAAAAAGCTAAATAACTATAAAACCACAAACAATAAAAAATGTCTACATTATAATAAACGTTAACTCAAAGGTTAACAACCCCTTTAATAGTCCAACTAACATGCAGTTTGTTTCTTTCTGGTCATCAATAAGCAAAAAATAAGATCAAGAAGAAAATAATCTCAAGTTTCCAATCACTGACCAGTATAGAACGTATGCACAGAAGGATCTGCTGTACTGCACATGTGCTGATCATAGATGTACAGGTACCTCAGAGAGAAAGGGTACCTGAGCATTGTAATTTACCATATAAACACCTGCCCCCCCCAGATACTGACTCTCAAGTGTCTATATGAAAAAAACAGACCACAAGTACAGTGCAAAAACATTACAGAATAGTTGTGCAAGAATAGCTTGCATGCTAATCCCCATTATAATGTTTTTATTGGAAGGGGCAGCAAGGTTTATTATACTTTAAGGGGTTCATACTGTTTGCAAAGGCAGCTGGGAGAGTGATCATTTGAAGGGGTGATAAAGCTGTGGGGTGGTGGCAGGTTAATCCTCGTCGAGGGCCATAGCTCTAGGATTTGGGGTTAATACCAGAGTATTGCAATAATAGAATGATAAACTAGTCACTGTTAATTTTGCATGTGTATCTAAAACCTGCTGAGAATAAAAATAAATAGGTAACATAAATCAGTTTTTCAAATAGTAATGCAACTTTTAGTAAGAATAAATTTGAATTACAAACCCCCTACAAAATGAAGTTGCTTCATTGTTGCAGTATAATTGGACAATCTGCAGTGAATACTAAATTGGCTTTATGATTCGATTGGCCCAGGAAGAAATATTGCCTAGGAAGTGCCCTTTTGAATCTTACAATAAATAACATATTTCAGTATATCACACACCCGTTTACTGTAAATCTAGACATTTAATAACTGTTTTATATGCAGAGTGTACAGAACTACAAAACAACCAGTTCTGGGTATCAATAAATAAACATTTGCTATGTACAATGAAATACAATTTGTACTAAAATTAGTGCTTACAGTAAATGTATTGATAAAACAAAAGAGATCTTAGACATACATTATAGCAAATGATAAAAAGAAAGCCATAAAACTATCTGTAACTCCATTTGGGCTCACAGGATAGCCTCTGTATAAGGAGTCATTTAATATTACTCTGCATCACTGTGAAATATCATGGCACCTATTTAACATACATATATACATGATATTCGGGACCTGTTATTCAGAATACAGGATCCCTTATCCGGAAACCCGTTATCCAGAAAGGTCCAAATTACGGAATGGTCGTCTCCCATAGACTCCATTATAATGAAATAATTCAAATTTTTTAAAATGATTTCCTTTTTCTCTGTAATAATAAAACAGTAGCTTGTAACAAAGATATAATTAATCTTTATTGGAAGCTAACCCAGCCTATTGGTTTTATTTAATGTTTACATGTTTTCTAGTAGATTTAAGGTATGAAGATCCAAATTACGGAAAGATCCATTATCTGGCAAACCTCAGGTCCCTAAGCATTCTGTACTAGGGACCTTTGGTTTTCCGAATCAAGGTTTCCATAATTTGGATGTTCATACCTCTAGCCTACTAGAGTTTGTTAAAGTGATACTGCCATGGGAAAACTTTTTTTTTCCAAAATCAAATCAGTTAATAGTGCTACTCCAGCAGACTTCTGCACTGAAATCCAATCTCAAAAGAGCAAACAGATTTTTTATATTCAATTTTGAAATCTGACATGGGGCTAGACATATTGTCAGTTTACCAGCTGCCCCCAGTCATGTGACTTGTGCCAGCACTTTAGGATGGAACTGTTTTCTGGCAGGCTATTTCTCCTACTTAATGAAAATTGAATTAGGCTGTGATATCACTCCAACTCTCAGTACAGCAGTAAAGAGTGACTGAAGTTTATCAGAGCACAAATCACAGGACTGGGGGCAGCTGGGAAACTGACAATATGTCTAGTCCCATGTCAGATTTCAAAACTGAATATAAAAAAATGTTTGCTCTTTTGAAAAATGGATTTCAGTGCAGAATTCTGCTGGAGCAGCACTATTAACTGATGTGTTTTGAAGTATCCATTTAAACATAAATCCTCCAGTAAGATTAATTATATCTTAGTCTGTATCAAGTACAAGGTACTGTTTTATAATTACAGAGGAAAATTTAATAATTTTTTGAATTTGTATTGGCTAAAATTGAGTCTACTGGAAACAGCCATCCTGTGATTCGGACCTTTCCAGATAATGGTTTCCAAATAACAGATCTCATACCTGTATAATAATTAAAAATAATGATAATAAGCTGGGAATGTTTTTCACTGTTTTTCCTGGTTCAAAGCAAATGCCACCAGGGAAGCATCTGTGATTGTTGTGATGTCTGTTTTAGACAATGAAACAGGACAATTTCATAGACCTGACTATAAAGTCAAAGATATTTTCATTGATATTCATGAGTTTAGAGGGAATATTATATCACTGACATAAGGTGTAATATAAATGCAAGTTATACACTAAATGGCAGTGTGTTGGGAGTTTCCTTAAGTGTGAAGGATCTTGGGGTTTTTGTAGATAACAAGTTGTCTAATTCTGGGCAGTGTCATTCTGTAGCTACTAAAGCAAATAAAGTTCTGTCCTGCATAAAAAAGGGCATAAACTCAAGCGATGAAAACATAATTATACCTCTTTATAGATCCCTAGTAAGGCCTCATCTGGAATATGCAGTGCAGTTTTGGACTCCAGTCCTTAGGAGGGATGTAAATGAGCTGGAGAGAGTGCAGAGACATGCAACTAAACTGGTTAGAGGAATGGAAGACAAATTATGAGGGGAGACTGTCCAGGTTGGGGTTGTTTTCTCTGGAAAAAAGGCGCTAGTGAGGGGACATGATTACACTTTACAAATACATTATAGACAAATATCAGGGGACCTTTTTACCCATAAAGAGGATCACCGCACCAGAGGCCACCCCTTCAGACTAGAAGAAAAGGACTTTCATTTGAAGCAGCGTAGGTGGTTCTTCACAGTCAGGTCAGTGAGGTTGTGGAATGCACTGCCGGGTGATGTTGTGATGGTTCATTCTGTTGATGCTTTTAAGAGGGGCTTGGATGATTTTTTGGACAGACATAATATCAAAGGCTACTGTGATACTAAACTCTGCAGTTAGCATGGGCGTCCACAGAGGGGGGCAGTGCCCCCCCCCCGGACTGTCCACATCCAGGGCTGAATTATCAGCTAGGCGCTTAGGGCCCGCCTAGCTCAATGGACCCGGGCCAGAAAGGACACCGAAAATCACCTCTGTGACCCCCTGCTGGCCGCATCTTCCGGGTTCCGGGACATCCAACGTGCTGACGTCATGGCACAATCGGCGCGCTGACATCATGGGCCCGCCCCCACAGACGCCCTCCTTGCACCTCCCTGGAAAATTTCCTACGGACGCCACTGGCAGTTAGTATAGATATGGTCATATATGGTGTGTGTGAAAGAGTGGAGATGTGTGTGTGTGTGTATGCTGGGTTTTTAATTTGGAGGGGTTGAACTTGATGGACTGTCTTCAACCCAATTTAACTATGTAACTATGTAAGACACAGAAGTAGGAATGGGCAAATTTTTTCACCTTGTTTCACCATGAAAATGATGCCCATAGACGTCGAGCATAAAAAAAAAAAAGATGTGCATTAAAAAAAAATTCGCCACATGTCAAATTTTTTTTAACACCAATAGACTTTAATGGGCGTCTGCGACATTTCGCCCACAGTGAATTTTTGCCAAAATAGATCAAATTCGCCCATCCCTACACAGAAGCACTGTGACTGTCACTACCACCACCAGTAATTTAGGAGTCCTAATCAATAATTAATGGGTGCTTAATTGCTGAATAAACATCTGTTGAAGACTCTGCATTCGTTTCTTGATATTGGTTACAGAGCAGGATCTAATTCTCAGCTCCAATAAATTGTCTACTTCAGTATACCAAGTTGTCATCCAGCTGGTGTTTCTCTCATCGCAAACACTAAGTCCACTAAATACTTTCGTTAAAAAGGAGACAATTTTCTCATCACTGCATATTTTGCATCTCTGAAAGATCCAGTCCCACCACCCTTGCCAAAAATCTATTCCAAAGCTTTCATCAATGTAAGCTACAATGACATTCCTGTATGGTTTTTCTTTGAATTCTGCCAGGCTTTGTGCTGGTATCCTATTTCCAAGTAATCTGAAAAATAGAAAATACATATAAAACAACTGTAAAAAGCAATTTTTGCACCTTTAAGTTCACATTTGCATGATTCATTAGTAAATTAGCCCTAAAGTATTCTACTTGTCATGTCAAGGAAGGCTTGATCATGGCTGGTTTGCCAGAACAGTGACAATCCTTTGTAAAATATCTTTTGAAAGATATAGTTAAAGAGGAACTATCGCAAAAATGAAACTTTAATACAAGCCTCAGCATACTGAAACTTTCTAAATACTGAAAATTTTTGTCAGCATCTGTTTCTCTTCATTCAGAAGTTGGGTGTCAAATGAATTCTATCATAAATATTATAGGGGGCTCATTTTGCCTAGAATATGTATTAGACCTGACTATTAAAATCACCAGAAATTTGGTCTCTCTACATGCAGAATGTGTACAAAAGTTATTTTGTTAGATTTTGTTTGCACTGGAATCTTTTATTTGTATGAGCTCTCATAATCTGCTTGGAAATGGAGCCCCCACCCTATAAAATATATTGGATCTGTCAATGATTATCAGACACCCAACAGCTGCATGAAGACAGAAGAATGAAGACAAACAGATGCTGAGAGAGAGATAGTGAAGATAAACTTAAGCTTTCTAAATACAATCAATTCGAAATTCTGCATTGTTGAAATAATTATTTGACATTTTTCATAATAATTCCCCTTTAATGTCAAATACTATAACAATAAAAGACATAAAAAGTCAGGTGACAGCATGAACCTCCTGGAGGTGAAACGTAGTAAAGGATTTCCTAAAGAAGAATAGGTAGACACTTACTAGTTGAACTAATATGTTGTTTATATATGTTAACAACATGCTGTGTATGAGGCTATTATCACCTTCAACTAAGTGATGTCCTGCTAAGATATAGAATTCTTTGCTTCTCTGCAGCTGGCTGGGAGGAACAGTGTAACACATACTTACATAACATGTTGCAGACTTGATGTAAATAAAGGTATATCAGAGAACTGCTCAATGGCTTTGGGACTGATGTTGTTTCCTTCAACCCTGCAATACAAAATAAAGAACTTCAGATGGAACCTGCCATTTACTTTGGTTGTCTATTTAATTCGATGCAAAGATTTCAAACACATTAGCATTCTGTCGATATCTCTTAAATGAAAGGAACAAACATCTTCCTCATTATTCAGAGCCTAATCATTTTTTTTCTGTGCAAGGCTATATATTCTCCTCCTGGCAGCTTCCTACCCACCTACAAAACTTTTTGGGGAACATCAAATAATCAAAAGATTAAGGGGCTGCTTTATTAAGGTTCTAACTGTAAATGCGAATTTTTGAGTTGTATTTTTGGTCAAAACTCATAAATTTCTGTTAGGAATAATCCAAACTTGAATTAGAGATTTCTCATACCTTGTCACTGTGAACAACTCAATTTGGACTATTTGTCACCTAAAACCTGCCGACTTCATGTTGAAGTCAATGCCAGAGGACCATTGACCCATTTGAAGATATTAATAGCCTTCCTGAGATTCAAGTTTTTTTTTTGGAGAAAAAACTCGATTCGAGTTTTCAGGGTCGGTAATATCCGTTTGAGTTTTTGACATTCAAGTTTTTTCTTAAATAACCTTCCAATTGATTTGTGAGTATATGCTAATTTACTAGAATAAAAAAATTCACATAAATTAGACCGTTGATAAATCTGCCCATAAGTGGCAGAATTTCTAACTGTCGAACTGGTGAATCCAAGGGGATTCAACTACTTTTGACAGTCAAACTACATTCTTTGCTATTCTGTCAGATTCATTTGGAAAATGATGTTCCATTCTGTATTGAAGTGCTGTACAATGTTAAAGTACTTAAAGGAGAATTCAACCCCTGCCCAATTTTAACCATATATTAGGAAGGCCATGCTGATAGACAGGGGTGGGGGTTAGAGGGGTTGAATTCCCCTTTAAAATGTTATACTTTCAAATTGCTTATCTGTTAAACTGGCCATATACAGGCTTATTACAGCTTTATCTGTCCCAGTTATGAGTCCATCAGGAGGGCCTTCCTATTATATGTTTAAAATTGGGCAGATATTAATAGGGCAGGTTTTAGCTAAAACCATATCAGCAAACTGATGTGCTTCCCAATTTACAGGTCTCTGTAGGCCCACGGCATTATCCTATTCTTGTTTAATCTTGCATTCCAAAACAGCAGATGACTCTTCCAAAAATTAGGGGTCATTTACATATGGGAGGGTAGTGTGCCAATTACCATTTTTTTGTATTTTTTTGCAGTGCCTTCCTGAATTGTCACCCTACCATGAGTGGAGCACTGACCTGCATAGGTAACTTTTTTTTTACCTGGTACAAGGTGCACAGTAAAGCCAGGCCCAGTGCTGCCTGCATGACCACTTATGTAGGGGTGTGCTCTTGCAAATCTTCCCCAGGTTGTGTAAATGAACCCTATTATCTTGCTGGAAAAACTGAAATGCCCTAGTCTATGGGCTTCTGCAAATTTTATCTTAACAAGACTATGAGCTGTGAGCAGGTTAAGACGTGAGCAGGTTAAGACCTTTGCAATTTATTGATTATTCTAGCCACACAATAGATGCAGCAAGTTAATGGGAACACATGCCTTACAAATGTAGAGAAATAGAATAAGAATTCATATTTAACAAGTTATATATATAAATGAATAATCGCCTGCGCCTATTCACACGCTTTCCTGAAATCGCTTGAAATTGCCAGTACAACTGTAACAAATGAACTGTAGACATACACACAAATAGACAGGCAGACAAGTAAACAGATAATGCATATAGATTAGATAATAGGATAAATATTGTTTACTAATAGCAGCAACTACAAACAGATATTGACCCGTCTGATCTTTTTATTCAAGCCAATTTCAAAAGATATAATCCAATGGAATATTTTATCTAAACAGTAGCTGGGCTCATTCAGCCTTTTGTTTTGCTCACTCTATACAAAATAGACTCGGTAACAAATTTGATTATGGAAACACTTCAGGGAACACTCTTCAGTGAAGCAAAATTTTGCAAGTCTCCCCTCATCAATAATTTATGGATATGTTCCATAGTGATATCTTTATTGTGTTTTTTGTGTGATCTGCATAATATCCACACGGGGAGTGAAAAGAAAATGAAGCATAATCTGGAAAAGAGACTGGTTGAAATGCAGCACCAGGTTTTGAACAGTAGAGGATAATATGCTTAAACCTAAAATGTTTTATTCATGGAACATATTCAGTGGCGGCCAACATGCGATTGAAAACATTTTACATAAACGTTCACGACTTCTAAATGGGACCATGAAAGGGGATTTTGTCAATGTAACTCCAAACAAAAAAAAGCATTCAATGATCTTGTTTTTCTTCTTACCATAATTGTATCAGAGTCTTGTTGTTCTTGAGAGCTTTATAGAGTTCCAAAAAGTCTTCATCTTCTAATTGTGCCCAGCCAAGACTGTAAAATAAAGTTGCATATGTTATTCAATTGGCCACTGCATTTTAATTCATGCGTTCAATCAGGAATGTAGCTGAAAAAGTAGTACTCTTCTCTCAAATGGTAACATTAGAAACAAGAATATTCAACTAAGTCAGTAATTAAAAGAGTTGTGCATAATGAGAGTGCTGGCTATGTTCTTCTCGTGGTTAAAAATAAAGAGTATACAGGATTAAGCAATTTTTTACTTTCATCCCACAAAGGTACAATTCCATGTAGATCTATATTGTGAATATTTTCTGGGAGGATGCATTTGCTAAAAATGTGTTGGATGGGCACACATGCCCCAGACCAGCTCAAACAAGAGGAATTTGCCCTGTGTATGTTGCAATCTTCTTCCCAAGAGAAGTCACTTTACTTTACTAAATTTACTAATGCAAAATTACCATAAATGTTAATCATATAGAGATAAACCATTCTGTGCTCAAGGACTGATTTGGGGGCATATCTATTATGTGTGCACAATAAAGCTCAAAAGGTGCATATAGTATTGCCCCAAGCACAAGGGAAACATTGAATCTTTAGGTTAATATCACATAGGGCTGAAGTTCTGGCAGCTGAAAATTGCAGGCCAACAATCAGCTTCTATGCTGGAATCAGGTCCTTAACCTGCCTGCACCCAGATCCTTTCCATGGGCCCTGGTACAAGCACATACGGGCCAATTTCAGTGGCACAATGCAAGAGTTTGAATTCCAGCACCAAAATCTACAGTTTGTACCTGCACTTGGACCGATGCAATGGATGCAGATGTAGGCCCGGTAAGGGTCTGATTCACAGTCTGTGTTTTTCATCGAGCCAAATTTCAGCCCAGTGTGATATTAGCCTAAATGTGGCCATACAAGGGATGATAAAAGCTTCCGACAGACCAAGTTGCCAGCTTATTGGCAGTGTATGGCGCCTTTCGACAGCTTCCCAGATGTCGATCAGGCAGGGGTAAAAATTGGATCACAGACCACATCTGTTCATTAAAGCAATCCCCCGATCCAACTGCCCGCATACATTTCAGTATGATCCAATCATTGGGCCCTAGGGCCTACGATCGGATCAGCCCAATATCGCCCACCTCATATAGGTCATATAGGGGAGAGATCCACTTGTTTGGCGACAACATCAAACAAGCAGATCACTCTATGTATGGCCACCTTTAGGCACTCTGCACACAGCACTTGTGCCTTCAGTGCCAATCTGTGCAGGCTGCACTCCAGTGCAAGCATAGTTTTGACAGACATAAGGCATAAGCAGCATATACAGATGCAGCCACTAGGATTGGTGAATTAAATGCGTCGTGACTCAGGGCAAATTGAAGAAACTGTGTTATCTAAAGTCATCTTAACTCATTTAATGCATTTAACCTTTTTCATTAGCATACCAAAGCACCATTGTTTTCAATGGTGAACTCTTTAATTGGATGGGATGCTGTGACACAATATTCTGTGCTAAGTGGGATAAATGGGATAGATAAGTTAAGTTTTTCTGTGTCAAATGTACAACCCAAAGTGGCTTCATCTGTAAGTACAGGCCTATCCTTCATCTTGTTACCCCTGATGCTCCCTAGCCTGCATGATATCATTCACAATTTATAAACCAAAAGTGTTTTCAGTGTAAAGGATTTTTAATTTTTTAAAGATTTTAAAGCCAGTTAACATTGCCTGGGTCCAAACACTCATTGACCTTTTCGCTCCTTTAAAATAATTAAGATCTTCATAGTCATTAGGCTCATAGCAACTTATGTTTCCACATCAGTAAAAATGTGATGTTACATTAACTTTAAACTTTTAATATTTAAATTATGTTTCCGTAAAGTATGCTGTAAAATATTTTCATGTTAGATGGGTGACATTGGTGAAAATGGTGAATTTCCATTAACCAAACCAGATTTGCAAAAATGTTTTTTCCCCTATTGTATTTCTATGGTGATACCTGCCCTGTACAAATGTCTCTGAAAACAATTTCCCTCATGTTTTTATCCTCAAATACATTATTTTCCTCTCTATTATTGAACAAAGATTAATGACATGACTGAATATAATATGCAGTAATAGGCCTCTCTCTTGTATATGAGCATTTATTATTAATATATCAAAACAAATCTGCTAAGAGCTTCTAATTGAGACACAAGCAGAACCAACATTTGTACAGAAGGTGGCCTCGGTATCAGCCATACAGTACTTTCAGTGAATTCCAAGAATATTGTATAACTGATGCCATATTAACTAAGCCCACTGCAAAGTTAAGCCCATGGAACTGACAATAAGGGGCAGATTTATGAAATTCACGTGAATAGATCGAAGTTCAATTGAATTCGATCGAATTCCGATTGTAAGATTTAATCGGATGATCGAATAGGGAAATTTCGATCATCGAATACCGCAAATTCGAATGATAGAATAGATCGAATATTTGATGATTGAAGGACTTTAACATTTTTTTCGACTGTCTACTTTGCCAGATTGAACCTACCGAATTGCAATAGAAGCCTATGGGAATCCCCCCATAGGCTTTTTTTCAAACACCTGCTCGAATACCATTCGTACGATTGAATGCCTCGATCATTCGAATTTTTCGAGCAATCGGAGGAAATAGTACGATTTTTTCATGAAATCGAACAATCGGTATTCGATAATACGATTTCATCGAGGAATCGAATATCGAGGAAAAAATTGCCTAAAACTCTTCGATAATCATTCAATAGTCGAATGCTTATCGAATTTCGAATGAATTAGAGGATTATTTAGGGAATAATAGTAAATCTGCCCCACAAACTATCCCTGAATATAGATTGTCTATCCTGAATTGCTTTCCAGACCCAAAGAGCCCGATGTACAAAGTACATCTGTCTACAAAAAAAGGGGCTTTGAGCTGTGTTTCTCTGTATGTCTCCTGGAAAGTGCAGTTTAATACTACTGTAGCATGAAGTGTATTTGGCTGACAATGAAGTGAAGGAACAGTGCCCCAGCACTTACAGTAGGTTTTCATAAACAAAGAGCTGTGCGCCATGCTTTGTTTGGTGTAATGAAAAAGATAAAATTCAAGTATGCAACCATTATTATAGAACAGGGGTGCCCAAAAGGTAGATTGGGATCTACCAGTAAACCTTTAGCTGGGGATCAGTAAATCTCAAGACACTGTTGACTAAATCAACATTGTTTTTCATGCTTTTCATTCTGATTTGTATTATGTTAAGATTACATACCACGAAATGTGTAAGGCTGTAATAATGACATAAAGACATTTTTACTTAAAATTTTGCCTGGTGGAAGATTGCTCATTTGAGTGCCTGCTCTACAATTTTTCGATATTGCATTAATTTTGACCCATTGCCTGCAATTACTTCAGGAGCGAAGCCCCCTTGTGACAACAACAAAGCCTGAAAATGCTGCCTTAACAGAACACTACTTCCTGCCGTTCAGCTATCTTGGTGTCCACTGACAAGCTAGCGCTTGCGAGGGGCATATTTAAAAATAAAAAAAATAGTGAAACCCCCAACTGGAATGCGGGCTCTATCAGCCCGCACTTTTGGTTGGGGGTATAATTTTGCCCCAATAGGTGCCCTTTAAGGTAGATGGTGTGTTGCTGTGTGTACTTTTCATATTACAATAAAAATATGTATTAGTACCAAAGTTTGGGGCACTTCTGTTTATGCTCTATATTCTATAGTAACAAGCGTTACATACAGAAAGTATTATGCAGTAGCACACGGAACAATCTTAACATTGTGGCTGCACCACACATACAATACACTTGTTATTACCTGCAGAGGCCAACCACATGAAACAGATATCTAATATTGCCAGTACTAGAATATATGGCTTTTCAGGGCAACCACTTTGTGGGAAAATTAGGACCCTGCAATAAGAGTGCTGTAACCCAGTTTAAATAAAAAACATCTCCTAAGACATGGAATATTGCCTTAAACTTTGTGGGTAATAATCACTTTCCTAACACTACAAACACAAATTGGAATGCACTTAAACTAAAAAATTTTAACAGGATAGAAAAATAAAATAGAAAAGTTGCAGGGAGATATATTGAAAAAACAATTCATTGGATAGAGGAAACCATTGTGTGCACATACTATGCGTTTGTGGCATAAGCAGCATCAGTCTAAATTGTCATTACACAGAACTAGAGTTGCCACTTGGCTGGTATTTTACCGGCCTGGCTGGTACTTTTGATCCCAATGATATTAATAGGAAAAAAAGATAAATATATAGGAAGGCTGGTATTTTTTTCAAGAAAAGGTGGCAAACTTACACAGAACTCTGGCATGAATCGTTATCAGCATACAGACATTTATCCTCATAATACAGAGCACGGCACACCATTATTAATGTGTGGAAATTTAAGGCCATCAGGCAGGTTGTGACTGACTTTATCAGTACAGAAACCCTGAGGGCAGGAAAGCATTCAGATCATGGAAAATGGGATTCCTGTCATTTTTCTTTGTATCAAAGTAGAATGTGGTCAACTGCAGAATACTATGTTTTGATTCTGTCACAATAGCCTTATCAGCACCCTGGTGTGTGTTTATAGAACTTCAATGGAGAGAAATTGATTTCCCTCTCCCTATGTGAGGAGTTTACCTGGGTGAGATAAATTCTAAAGCACAGCATTTTAACATGGTTAGCAAACAGGTAGAAACACACTCTATATCTGAATCTGTAGGTAGAGGGGAAAAGCTTCCTTTCAGCCTTATAATTTACATTTCATAGGGCATTACGTTGTTGGGCTGGTCAACTGGGGGCCCTTTACATATTACTTTATTTTGATCATTTCTCCCTGCAGATGATGATGGAATGCTAATTTTAGTGGTCATTTACCTGCACATCTAGAAAGGTGTCTAATACACTGGGAAAATGGAGTGAGGAACAGCTCTTTTCCATGCACTACAATCTCTGTAAATATAATTCATGGTGATAGATGATGTGGGGCAGTCATTCATGACTGAGAAGTGCAAAACAACAGGTGAAAGCCACCCTTTTTTTCTTCGAATTCTGCAGGTCTCCGCACTCCTTTATGGAGGCCAGAGGTTTGTGACCACTACATGAATACAGTGTTGCTGCTCTTGAGGCACAGTAAACAGGCGGCACATAATTGTAAAATAATTGTAAGGAATTGCACCATACCGGTGCGGCGGGGACGCCCGCCGCGCCGCCATCAGCTGGGACGCCCGCCACGCCGACTCCTCCCTCTGCCGGCATCTTCTTAGTGCGCACGCCGCACGCACTTCCTGTATTTAAAGGTGCAGGCGTGCTGACGGCTGACGTCAGCACGCAATGGCGCCAAATTTAAATATTTAAAGGGGTGTTTTGATTAAACTCATTGCCCATGATAGGATTTGTTCCTGGTGCCTTTTATCTGTGCTGTGAAGCTTCTGATCTTGTTCTGCTACCTGTGTTTGACCCTGCCTGGCTTATTGACTACCCTGATCTCGTTATCCTGACCAGTGCCTGTTATTGATTACCGATTCTGCTGTTTCCTATCTGATTGATCAACCGGTTTGACCCTTTGCCTGCCTGACGACTCCTAGCTATCAGCCTGCTTCGACCCAGCCAGTTTGACCATGAACCTGCCTCATCCTGCTGTACCGTGACCTTCGGCCTTAAAGACTTCTTATACAGTAGTGCCCCATCGCTGGCCAGAACTCCTGCCCTGCACCTCTTATTTAAGTCCAGGTGGCATCTGAGTAGCTGAGGGCTCCTCCCGAAGCCAAAGGCGGTCACACTACTGGTGAAGCACGAGCCTAGACCAGGGTGCTTGGCATTTGTTCTGGTATCGGGTGCCGACCGTGACACACCCCTTACATTTTCCCTGATTGTGAAAACTTTTACTACTACACAAATAAAAATCCTATAAAAGAAATTACCTCCACCACATTTCTAGGTTATACTAAACATTATTCCCAATAAAGTAAGTTTCACCTGTAAGCATCCGATAAGCAAGTGCAGTATTCAATATTTATTGTGGGCATATAAAAATGAAATATACCGGCAGCTGTCTCTAAGGAACTTGAAAACATACTCATTTCCTACCATAAAAATATCTGAGTTTCTTCTTAAAGCCTAAACTTTGTTCAGACATGATGGTCACTGTATTTATCTGAGTCACAAGCTTTCCGCAGCTCAGCTTGTGGTTAAGAGAAATTACTTGTGCGAGAAAGAGCCACCCACACTAAAAATGGGATATTCAGGGAGGAAAGTGGGAGCCTTTTACATTTCAATTTCAGCATGTTCTCTACCCAGAGACATGAACAAAGCGGACAGAGACTGTACACAAAACCACCAAATGAAGTATTTTCCTGCACAACTAGCTGGCTAAAGCCTTCATGGAGATAATCAAGAGCTAGTCTTATAGTTTTATGTAACGTTTCTGAAAATATAGCTAACGGCAATTAAATATGAGAATAGGGGAAATATAGATTACACATGTAAACCAACGCACACAGGAACGTTTGGGATTGTTTTTCAAAATGTACATTTTTAAAAGTAAAACAGAAAAATTATTTAATTCTGGTCAGTGAAAAAAAAAATTTGGAATACAATATTATAGGCCTATTGGATGAGTTTTAAGAACCGTCTAATTCAAAATCTGTACCGTATTTAATTGGATCACCGTGTTCTGCAGGTTTGGAGACATTTAGGAAAATGTGCTGCTAATTGGAGCCCTAATTTTGGTGGAATAAAAATGTATTATGAATTTATAAAGTTGTGCAAAATTTTACACCATGCAAATGCCAGATTTGATTAGATTAGATTACTTCCGGCAGAAGTCGCTCTAAGAGAAAACAATTTTACACCGTTTTTTACAGGCGAAACCTAGAGGTGTGTGGTGTATCATTCCTGTTTTTTACACAGAATAATAAATATGTCCCTAAGTATTCTTCTCAAGTGTAACCAGCATCTCAGCTGAATGCAGAGTGACTCTTTACATAATGCTGCCCCAGCACAGGTAACACAGTAAGTCAAAGACTGCTGAAACTGTGGGCACTATTCCTAGATAAACTTTATATTACCTGAAATTACCTGAAATCTTATCTATATTTGATTGTTACACTTTCTATTTATTCTATCTGCTTAAAGCGCATAAAGGGATAGTTAATTTGGTAATAGAACTGCTGATTTTAATTGTTTTTTAATTATTTTCCTTTTTTTCTGACCCTTTCCAGCTTTCAAATGGGGGTCACTGATGGCCAAAAAATTATTCCTCTGTGAGGCTACAATGTTATTTTAATTTTGTGTTACTTGTCATTCTGTTTAGTGTCTATCCTATTTATATTCCAGTATGCTATTCAAACCATTGACTTGTTGCTAGGGTAAATTGCACCCTAGCAATCAGTTAGCTGCTGAGCTGCTGAACAAAAAGCTAAATAATTAAAAAAAACATACAAAAAAAATAAAGTTAAGACCAACTGTAAAATGCCTCATAACGTCACTGAATACATTATAGTAAAAGTTCATTCGATGGTGCATTACCCCTTTAAAGGACCAGTAACATAAAAATTTTTTTATTGTTTTAAAGTAATAAAAATATAATGCAGTGTTGCCCTACTACTACTATTGTTTATATAAAAAAGCTGTTGTGTAGCCATGGAGGCAACTAGTCAAAGGAGAAAAGGCTCAAGTTACACAGCAGATATCAGATAAGCTCTGTAGAACATAATGTTATCTGTTATCCATTACTTATCGTGTGCCATATAGCCGTTTTTCAATTTCCTCCATTGCTACTTAGCAGCTTGTTTATATGAACTATAGTAGGGTTTCAGTTTTAACAGCGCAGGGCAACACTACCTGATATTTTCTTTACTTTTAAACACTTTCATTTTTTGGTGTTACTGTTCCTTTAACAAGCAGCTTTAGAGTATCACAAAAGCTGTAGTATTTATTCTCAGTGCAAAAGCAGTTTCACAGTAATGAAAGTGGTGTAGACTTATAGTAACATTGTACATTTTGTCCATAATAGTGGGACAGGTAAAAAGGAACAGGTGAGAACAGAAATCCCAAAAACTAGAGCTATTCCAGAGGAATTTGGAAGTGGTATAAAACCAATTTTAGCACCTTTCTTCTAATTCTGCATTTCAGTTGGAGGTGGAACGCTAAATCAGACACAAATGTATCACTATAGCAATGGACTCTTAAAAACAATCCAATCATTCTATTGAATTATACAACAACATTAACACTTGGCAGCACAGTCCTGTGCTAAACTCCTGGTACAGTAAAGTGCAAAAGTTCCTATGTTATAGAAGCCCTTAAACACAGATGTATTCTATTCATGTCATGCAGTACTTACATGGAGTCAGACAAAAGAGACCCAATGTCTTCCCTCTGCCGTCTGCGAATCAGCATAAGCAATATAGCAGACTAAATGGCTGCAAGAACTGACTTCTGTTTTTTTAGGAAAAAAGTAAGTAAGATTTTGCATGCAGAGCTCTGGGTGGTGCTCTATAGAACTAGAAGACATGGCATTAAATGGTACTTGTAAAAAAATGTAAGTTATGTATCATGGAATTTTGTTATTTAAAAATGTATAGTATTACTATGCCTTTAATAGGTACTTTTCATATATCTATATATCTTTCAAAAAGGTTTTATCCATTGTGTCACCAAATCACACAATTTGTTGACAGTTATGTGTTTCTTAGGAAAAAATCTAGTTTAATAAGCAGTTAATACATCATTTTAGAGTAATATACTGCAGCAAACACTTGTTCCTGTATCAGTGTGAAAAACACAACAGAAACAGAACTTCTTCCTATGTACAGAATGCCACCTAGTGCCCAAATTAGAGAATGTTGCTATAAATTTTCTGTAATATGTTTGTCAGTACAGGTATGGGACCGGATATCCAGAATGCTCAGGAACGGGGACTTTTTGGGCAATGGATTTTTCCTTAAAGGAGAATGAAACCCCCAGGGCGCTAACCTCTATCCCCCACCCCCCGTAGGCCCCCTCCCTCCTTCTCCCCCGAACTATTGCCCCTAAGTCCCAACTTACCCCTTCATGCAAGTCCCCTCCAGCGATGTTCACAGGGCCATCTTCTCTTCTAAAAGATTCTTCATGGGGCCTTCTTCTCTTCTTCCTGGATCCGGCTCCTTCGGCAGCGAATGCACAGTAGGATACTGGTACTACTGCGCATGCACACAAAGTTCACGAAGTTCAATCAGCGAACTTTGTGAGCATGCGCAGAAGTACCAGCATCCTATTGCGCATGCGCAGCCCATCGCAGTCAGATCCTGGAAGAATTGGTTAGAAGAGAAGATGGCCCCTGTGAACATCGCGGTGGGTAAGTAGGGACTATGGGGAAATAGCCCAGGGGGGGAGGGAGTTAGAGCCTGGTGGTTGAATTCCCCTTTAAATTAAGATCTTCATGCCTTAAGTCTGCTAGAAAATCATGTAACATGAAATTAATCCAATAGGCTGGTTTTGCTTCCAATAAGGATTCGTTATATCTTATTTTGGATCAAGTACAATGTGCTGTTTTATTATGACAGAGAAAAGGTAAATAATTTTTAAAGATTTGGATTTCATGGATTCGATAGGCGAAGTAGCCAAAAATTACTGTGAAATTTTAATTTCATTCAATTTAATTCGATCCTCAGTAAATGTGTCCCTTAATAGTTTCCATTTTTACATGTGTCAACTAAGTAGAATGCTCATTCTTTTCACAGAAATCTACTGTTGTAACAGATCTGCAAAAAATATTATTACAGGCATATCTGGACATTCCAGCATTTTCAACCCACTATAAACCCTATAATATTATAGCATGGTGATTCAATGGCTGTCTGTTTCATATTTTATTCAATGTAGTTTCCCAGAAATATGAGCTCTGTACGTGGGAGGCATTTTGCTTCCAAACACTGCACAAAAAAATCATTACATTATAGGATTATGTGACAAATTTATAGTTCCCTTAAAGCCAATACAGGATTTAGAAGTTACCAACATGAAAAAAAATGCTACAATCTATTATAATGTGCTAAACATTAAACAAAATGTACAGTTACAGGGACGACATACACATATATGCAGTATGAACAAATTAATTAGCGTTATAGATGTGTTTAATTTTTTTTTTTTATTATTTAGTTCTAAGTGATCAGTGTTTTCTCTTTCCTTAACCCCTCCTTTCCTTAGAATCTGTAATTAAAGGACAAGTAAAGTTTAAATAAAGAGGTAGCTAGAAATGTTGTACATTATGTTTTGGGCTTCTGTACCAGCCCCAGGCAACCAAAGCCCTTTAAGTGGACCCGTCACCCCAAAAAAATATTCAAAATCATATTTTATCACATTAGTCAAGCAAAATTAACATTATTAATTACACTATATACATTATTTTAATCTTGTTTTCTTCAGTCTGGGAATTCATAATTATAGCAAGAGGGCAGGAGCCATTTTGTGGACACTGTTATTAAAGTGGACCTGTCACCCAGACACAAAAATCTGTATAATAATAGTCCTTTTCTAATTAAACATGAAATCCAATTTCTATTTTTTAGTAAAGCATTCATAGCTGTTGTAAGCTCATTTAAAAATCTCAGCTGTCAATCAAATATTGTCTGACCCTCCTCTATGCCTTAGGCATAGAGGCGGGGCAGACAATTACTTTCACTTTCCATTCAGCACTTCCTAGATGTCACTGCTCCCCACACATTCCCCGTTATCTTCACCGTTAAATTGTGTAGCCAGAGCATGAGGATGAACATCAGGTCCCCCATTCTGGTGCACAAACACGATTTTAAGATGATGCAAGGCTTGCCTTAATAACAGTGTCCACAAAATGGCTCCTGCCTGCTTGCTATAATTATGAATTCCCAGACTGAAGGAAATAAGATTCAAATAATTTATGTAGAGTAATTAAAGTTTATTTTGATTGACTAACCTGATAAAATAGGATACTGAATCATTTTTGTGGTGACAGGTCCACTTTAAGGCAAGCCTTGTATCATCTCAGAATCTTGTTTGTGCACCAGAATGGGGGACCCAATGTCTATCCCCATGTCCTGGCTACACAATTAAATGGTTAAGAGAACTGGGGAATGTGTGGGGAGCAGTGAAGTGCTGAATGGAAAGTGAAAGTAATTATCTGCCCCGCCTCTATGCCTAAGGGTGGCCATACACAGGCCGATAAAAGCTGCCGACAGACTCGACAGAGTCGGCAGATTATCGGCACGTGTATGGTGCCCTCCTATGGGCTGCTCCGATCGATATCTGGCCAAAAGTCGGCCAGATGTCGATCGGGCAGGATTAAAAATCCCATCGGATTGTGGTCACATCTGTGCATTGATGCGGTCCAGTGATCCGACCGCCCATTTGCGCATCATTCTGATCCGATCGTTGGGCCCTAGGGCCCATGATCGGATCAGCCCGATATCGCCCACCTGGGCATATCTGACAGAGATCCGCTTGTTTGGCGATGTCGCCAGTGTATGGCCACCTTTAGCATAGAGGAGGGGCAGACAATATTTGATTGACAGCTGAGATATTTAAATGAGTTTAAAACAGCTATGAATGCTTTAGTAAAAATTTTAAATTGGAATTCATGTTTAATTTGAAAAGGACTTTTATTATACAGATTTTTGTGTCTGGGTGACAGGTCCACTTTAAGCAGTAAAGATCTGTGTCTCCAAATATGCCCAAATAAGATCCCCATCTGCTGATTCACTGCACATGCTCTGTGTTGCTGTCACTTACTGAGCTTAGGGACTGATAAATTATACAGCACACAAAGAATAGAAGTGTCACAGTATAAGGCTGATTGGTAAGTAATATAGATAATTACTACATGGCAGCACAGTTAGCAATTAGCATCAGAATTTAATAATCAGCCTTGTAGCATCAGCTTATATTACAGGTCAACCTAATTTTCTGCTTGATAATGTGCAGCAACCCCTAAGGTTAGCTTCACAACAGCTGCTCAGAGCCCACTGAGCATGTGAGTGTCACACAGGTGACTCCCTGTGACAACTTTGAAGTCCTGGATCATTGCTGCTATTGAGAAGCTGAAACTTTAGGTTGGCACAATAAGTTAAGTATATAAATATGGCATTTTTAGCCCTATTAATTTTTAGGGTTTAGTTCTCCTTTAAAGATCTAAAGAGCAAACATGCTCTGTATAATAAGCCACTCCCTCTCATTAACATTTACCTGATTTAAAATGTTCCTCTCCTCCTGCAATTACTATTGAGAGTTCAAATACTTTCAATTTAATAGCTCCACGGTGCTTAGTACAACTGAAGTGACCAGGGATTATAAATGGAGACTCCTTGTAACTGAGCTAGAGGCCCATGCCCCTGAACACCCACTTTTTGCAACCAGTGTGCAATTACATTAAGAAACAAATAAAACCCAGACTCTCCTATCAGTTTTTGACTCTCAGGAACAGATTTACTAAAGGTCGAATTCAAGGGTTAAATAACACTCGAATTCGACCATGGGAATAGCTGGGAAAATTGTGGGAAGTAAAATCCTTTGAATTCGAAGGATTTTACCGCAATTCGATTGGTCGAACGATCGAATAGAAAATATTCAATCGATTGATTCGAACAATTTTATCGATCGATTGAATATTTTCTATAAAATAGTTTGAATCGATCGATAAAATTGTTCGAATCGATCGATAAAATTGTTCGAATCGATAAAATAGTTCGAATCGATCGATTTGACCAATTTTAACCATTCGATCGAATATTTTTATTCGATCAAAATACTGAAACCCAATTCTGTAGCTTTGATCTGGATAACTAGGCAGTCGAATAAAATTTTAAATGAGAAGTAATTTGACTATCGAATATTCAAATAGAGTTTTATTTGAATTATTCGATTCGATCAAATTTTCAAAATTCACTGGTCGAAGTGGTCTTCAAAAACATTCGAAAATTTGAATACTTTTGAAAATTCGATCAAACTTCTAATCCTTTGTGTGAATTTAGTAAATTTGCCCCTCAGTCTTTCTAAGTATGGGGCCTGTTATCCAGAATGCTAGGGACCTGGGGTTTTCAGGATAATGTATGCTTCTGTAATTTGAATCTTCATACTTTAAAGGGGAACTAAAGTCTAAAATAGAATAATTCTATAAATGATGCATTTTGTATACTATATATACACATGAACTTACTGCACCAGAAGCCTAATTTAACAAATGATTTATGCTTTCAAGGTTGGCTGCAGTGGGCTTTCATCTTGTAACTTTGTTTGCAAGACCCTGCACTGTGTGGTCTGGGCTTCAGTTGGGAGGTCAAGATAAGTGATCGTCATAAATGATCAAAACAGCACATGTCAAATAATATATGCCATAAAAACTGATACAGCAAGACTGATTAATAATCACAATATGCAGACTACACTGAGTCTGCGGATACAAATCTCTACACAGTCGCCAGCTGCTCTACAGGGAAACAAACAAAGCTGCTCAAGTTCTGGGAAGTAAGGTGGGGGGCTCCCCCTGCCATTTCAAAGTCTGATTGTTTCTATGCAGAGCAGTTAGGGACCGTCTGAAGTTTCCTATTCACAGCTGTCAGAGAAAGTAAAATGAAGGGGGAATTTCACTGCACTGTCATGTTTCTTATAAAAATTATACACATTTTTTAATTAAAGCATATTGGAGATTTCTTTTTCATTAAAGAAAAATTGGATTTTTTTTTATATGATAGCTTGCATAAACGGAAAATGGAAACCTTTGCCAGCAAAGTCATTCTTTAAGTGCATATCTGCAATATGGTATACTATTTCCAGAACAGTATATTAAAGGAATTGTTCTGTATAAAAATAAAAACTGGGTAAATAGATTCTGACTATTATATTAGACATCCAGTCACTCCAGCTGTTGTACATAAAATTTTTGGCTAACTAACTATATTAGAACCATATATATTTTGCACAGCCTATCTATTTATCCAGTTAGTATTTTTACACTGAACTGTTCCTCTAATGCTTTCAATAATAAATTCCTTATTGCAATTTCATTTCAGAGGATCAGCAGATGGCTAATGTATAGTACCAATTCTCTATTCAGAAAATTACTACGAAAAATAGTTTTACCCCAGTTCTTTAATCCGACAGTCTGGTGACTCAAGTAGGTTGCAAATAACTCCTATCAGTTCTTTATCCAAGTTATTTTCGCCCATCCTAAAAAAAAAAAAAAACATTTACAGTTTCATTTATAGTGGCAACAAAGTACACTGGAAGTAATTTGTAAGCCATAATTCATACCTTGTTTTCTGTTTATGTTAGGGAAAGACCAATTAATTCACAATGAGGCGATGAAGAAAATTTTATATCATATTTACATAAGTTTCAACAATTAGAATTTGTTTATGTGTTAAATTATAGGAAAAATAAATTGTTTCCTAGCTGGCATAAAGAGGAGATAAGTACAGGACTTGTACAGGACACACTGACTTGCATCCCCTATCACTCCCCAAGTAAGGGTGTTTCATTGTATGCCCATGTGCCACTCCCACTAATAGTAATCATATCTCATTTATGCTTTCAAAATATAAACTATAGGTGGTTACACCACCAACATACAAGAGGTGCCACTCCTGAGAATCCTATTGCTCACTTTAATCAAATGATTTGTTAAATCACTTGAGAACTGACCTGTGGTCCCAGATCCTGTTACAGCAATTTTGGAAGCAATAAATATGTCCTTGCATTCCTAAATTGAATACTGGGAAATAAATGCCACACCCCAAATTTGCATCTTCACAAAGTAAAGTCCATCTAATTTCCAATAAGCAACAGCTAGAGCAGTATATTTTCTATGATTAAAGGTAACATAAAAAAAAATTTACAACAATTTGTTAGTATACAATGAAAAATAAACACCAAGACAAATTAAACTTTTAAATAGCAAAGTCTTTATTAAGAAATAACTTCCTCTTCAGAAAAGGCGATAATCGCTACATGCTGTCTTTTGCACATAAATCCCCAAAAGGCTCCATTAGTAACAGAGACTGTTGCAGAGACTGACTGGCCGGTGCAGTTGATAGGCTGTGAGAGGGGACAAGCGCTGGTGGAAGCTGGACTCAGGGGTGACAGGGGTGGGTATGAGTGGGGATCCAGCAGCAGCAGACTGGTACTGGGCTGGGTGCATGCAGATATCCGCCCGATCGGCAGGGAGTGCCCATAGATGCACTGGTGCAGAGTTCCGATGCAGGTGTACTCCATAACAATGGTGCCGGGGCAGCCAAGGTCCATGGGGCAGGAGGCACTGGCGGCCAGTTCTCGCACCACACACTGGAGGTGGGCTGCGCTCAGTTTGGGCCAGAAACTCTGCAGGCAGCCCGGTACACTGAACCGAACCCTCCGGAACCCAATGGCTAGCCGGGGCCGCTACAGGCAGGAGGGTGGGTAACTTGCAGTTGCTCAGCTCCAGTGGACTGCTGCACAGCCTCAGGTCTATGGACAGGGACTGCTCGGCATTGCTGTGTAACGTGCTGCTGGGAATGTGATGGTAAAATGCAGCGCTACTCGGGGTGAAACAGACGACTGGGGGGAGCTCCCATACACAGAAGCGCCCATACAAACGCGTGCAGGTGGGGGTTCGCCAGGTGTCACATGCTCAGGCAAACCCCAAATTCCATGGAGCTCCCCAGCCCTGAGAAATGAGTAGAACTGCTGTGAATCTGCACTGAAGAGTGGAGCTGGGGCATTGAAGAGATTGAGCCTGTGCCTGAGGGAGGTGTTTGTGTTACTAATGGAGCCTTTGGGGATTTATGCGCAAAAGACAGCACATATCGATTATAGTGGAAAAGAGAGCTGTGAAGATTTTTTGCAGAAGAGAAGCAGCCCGGTCACGCTCCATCCTCTTCTCTTTTCAATGCAGAAGTCAGCCAGGGAGGCGAAATCGAGCGCTGCAGCATGGATGGTCGCCCTGTCGCCTTTTCTGAAGAGGACAGGAAGTGGAGTTTCATTATTTCTTAATAAAGACTTTGCTATTTAAAAGTTTAATTTGTCTTGGTGTTTATTTTTCGTTGTATACTAAAAAATTTTTTGATGTTATTGTTCCTTTAACACTGCAAAATAAAAAAAAATGATTGCTAAGAATGCTGTATGTAACAGCTACTCATTAATAATTTAGGCAGGATTTCATTTGTGAACAGACAAATGTTACATGATAAATCAGTTTTACAGTTTACCTACTGACCATAATTTGGTGCACCGATTTAGATACGGCTGCAGTTGCTTCAGATATTGCGCATTCACTTGTGTCGCTGTCAGGTCCAGTTCTTCAATATCCATATTAATAAGACTCAAAAAATAGGTCAGCACATCAAAATCTATAGGTGAGAATATATTATCACTCAGATTAAGACGTAGCACGCCTGGGGTTATTCTTTCGGCCAAACAATCCATCTGCTGCTCAAATAAGCAATGCAATAGATTAAATATGTAACATCCATTTTCACAGTTCTCTATAATTGATTTGGTTAACCATGACCTGTAAGCTTCGGATTTCCTACTTGCATCCAGTTTTAAATGTTTTGAAAGAACATTTTGACTTCTCACTGAAAGCAAACCTGAAAGAAACCTGTTAAATAAATCCAAGTATCCAGGATTTATGCCCAGTCTTGACTGTACTCCTTTATCCATAATATCATCTGAAAGTTCTACTTCATGAGCATAATAAAAGGCTGCAAAAAATTCCTGAATGGTAAAATGTGTAAATGAAAGAATATTCTCTGTAGACACTAACTCCTGGACACATGTTTTATCAAGGAAACTGTTAATAATATCACAGGGAAGATTAGGAAATGTTTCCAAATCATGTTCGTAGAAAAGTGTTTGATGATGTAACAGTGATTTATAAGCAAGGTGGCCCAAGCTTAGAACGGCCTCCACTAATGTTTTATCCACAACACAAGACTGACGTGTGTGGTGCTTCAATATAACGACAAGGTAATGACAATATATATCAGTCATGGTTTTTGGCTGGTCAATTTGAATATTGGTGCTTCCTTTTAATACACTACAGACAATCCAACAGAAGGCCGGGATGTAACACAAAGTGAATAAGAAATAATTTTGTCTAACTGAATCAAATATGTCACTTCCATATATACTGTCCCCATAAAATTTTTGAAAATATTCTTCTATTTCTCTCTCCGAAAAGCCAGTGATTACAACGAACCGTTCAATGCTATCAACAGGGATGTGGTTAACAACAGTTGGTCTGCTGGTTACAACAATAGTCGCTTCAGGAAGGAGTTCTCCTTTGATTAAACTGCCCACCAAATGTGGCAGCTCTGCCTCTTCGTCGGGATCGTATATGTATTGGTCTAAATCTAATTGGCTATAAAATTTAAATTCATCAAACCCATCCCAGATCATCAGAAGTTTTTCAGTGTTGTTTAAAATATCATCCAGAATACGCGACAAATGCCCGTGTTTTTTAAGAATTAGTTCTCTCAAAGTAACTGGTTTGTTTATGAAATTAAGGTCTCTGAAAGTGAAATTCAGGACAAAATCAAAGTTTTCATATGCTGATGTCTTTGCGAAATCATGAAGAATTTTCTGTACAAAGACAGTTTTCCCGATTCCTGCCACTCCGCTCACTAGTATTTTCTTTGGTCTCTTTCTGTCGCATAGCTTTTGGAAGAGCTGTTCCAGCTTAATATCAACCCTCTCTTCTTTTTGGCTTTGAAGGCGAATCCGTTGTTGACCAAATGTTAGCAGCTCATTTTTCTTTATTTCAAGACTGTAATGTCCTTTGACAAGAAGAAGGTTGACAAAATGATCAGAGAAGTAAAATGTATCTCCATGTCTACAGTTATAATACTTTAAACAGTCATTCCGCCTCAGAAGAACATCTTTGTGCTTTTGGATAGCCTTCAAATACTCTGGAAAATAAAAGAAAATTGAAAATGGTACATTCATTTATAAACAATCTTTGTTTATGAAAACAGAAATATTTAGTAGTTTGTATTAGTGGTACAAATTCTGAAGATTCAGAAAATTTAAAAGGGTAAATAAAACATTTGTGCAACTATATAAAATGCCATAAAAATGTAAATGAAATAAAATAAGACAATACAAGTTGCTGCCATTCATAATGTAGCTGCACTACCTTCATAACGATGATTTAACTGACGACTGCAGTAACACGGTTCATTTAGATATATATAGATAGCACTTATTGTGTGCCAAAGGGAAAAATTAGGGATAGAACAAAATGATCCGAATCCGAATATCCACCATTTCAAACCTGTCATGTATAAGTCAATAGGAGATGTCCCTATCCCAATTTGAAGATATCGTAGTATGTGCTGAATTTAGCCTGCCTGCTGCACTAGCAATGTGGCCCCTACGCCACCCGCTCCAACACTAGAAGTTAGAAGCGCGGAGCGGGAGGGGGGTGGCATCGGGGCTGCAGCAGCCCCTGAAACGCCCCTAAATAGGAGAAGTAACAGCCTGCCAGAAAGCAGTTCCATGCTAAAGTGCAGGCACAAGTCACATGACTGGGAGCAGCTGGGAAACTTACAATATGTCTAGCCCCATGTGAGATTTTCAAATTGAATATAAAAAATCTGTTTGCTTATTTGAGATTGGATTTCAGTGCAGAAGTCTGCTGGAGTAGCACTATTAACTGATGTGTTTTGAAAAAAACATAATTTCCCATGATAGTATCCCTTTAAGTATAATTTTCAGGTACTGATTTTGCTGCTATAGAATGGTATAATTTATTTGCTATATACTTACCATTTGCATTACTTTTGGATATTTCTTTCTTCAAATTTGAGTGCTTAACTTGAATAAAAAGAGAGCAGAAGAGGGACGCACGTTCTTCTCCGAGACAGTCAATTATATCTAGCAATTTTCGTACTTGCTTTCTGGGGCCCCCTTCATACACAACATCCTCATAGTCATCTTTTGAGATTAACGTTTTCTGAAGTGCTTGTTGGACAATGCAGTCAATATAGTCTTCAAGTTCATCAACAAGATTTCCTCGTTGTGTTTTTAAAAATGAAAGTGGTGACGATCTAAGGATAAAATTTAACTGAATAATCAATTTCAATAGTTTTCAATAGTTATTTATTGAAATCATTGAAATCATTCTTATGCCATCCTAGTAACTATGAACTACAATATCTCACACACAACATATGAGCCTACTCCTATATTCTTTTCAAACAAAATCAGTATGACAGCATCCCACCCCCCAGCCACCACACATACAAGGCTATGCGTGTGGTATGCAAGTGGGATCCTGCATTGTAGTAATGGCCACTGTCCAGCCATAATGTAAGTTATTGGTCCTATTGTTGTTGCAGAAAAATGTCAGACTTTGACACTTGAGGATAGTAACATGGTGAATCTGCTTCCATATCTGTACTTACTGGAATTAGTTGTACCATTTGATGCTAGTGGTTACTTCCCCTTTACTACTCACACTTGTTATGTCCAGAATAACTTATTCAGGTATGTTTAAAGGACCAGTAACATAAAAAAATGAAATTGTTTTAAAGTAATGAAAATATAATGCACTGTTACCCTGCACTAGTAAAACTGCTGTATTTGCTTCAAAAACACTACTATTGTTTATATAAATAAGCTGCTGTGTAGCAATGGGGGGCAACAATTCAAAGGAGAAAAGGCTCACGTTACACAGCAGATAGCGGATAAGCTCTGTAGAACATGTTATCTGTTATCCATTACTTATCCTGTGCGATATAGCCTTTTTTCAATTTCTGCCATTGCTACTCAGCAGCTTGTTTATATGAACTATAGTGGGGTCTCTGAAGCAAACGGAGCCGTTTTACCATTGCAGGGCATCATTATATGATATTTTCATTACTTTAAAACACTTCTACTTTCATTACTTTAAAACACTAGTTCTAGTCTGTGCTTGGCGCTTCCCCCCCAAAAAACCCTTTGAAGGGACCTGACACACAGAGACATCTATTCACCCCCTCCCATCGCATCCCCTCTCGCAACCCTGATTTGTTAACTATAGCAGATACCCCAATTCCAGTTTCCCCTGCCCCTCTGCAATCACAAGGTCAGCTTCCTCTATAGTTCTGCCATTGGTTCTAGTTTTTCAGTTTCAATTCTACAAAAATCAGGGTGCTGTCTAGCACAGACTTAGAAAAAGCATTATTTCCTGCGTGAGACCAGACAATAATGAAAATACTGTAACTTTTTACTATGCTGATTAGAAAGTTACATATCAACAAAAAAGGGAACAGAATGCACACTGTAGGTTAACTATACCGAACGTTTGTAGTTACAACTTATGAAAAGGGAACAAGAAAATGTCATTCTAAGCAACTTTCCAATACAAATTCTTTACACATTTTCAACCATTTTACTTGTCTGTAATTTTAACCGGCATTGAAAGCATTAGCTATATTTAATTAAGACACCAAGGTGCAAAAGATAAAATTTGTGCATTTGTGTATTTTTGCAAGAAATGTAAATTCACCACAAGTTTTTGGTGCGTTAAGTTTGCATTGGCATGAATTCACATGTTTTTACCAGGTATAATTTCTCCAGTGGGACAAATATCCATCACTTTAATAAGAGCACAAGAACAAATTTTCTCCAACAAAGATAGAATATACAGTAGCTACATTTGCACCTCATTATTTACATTACATCCTTCATGTTAATATCACACATTTGTCCTTTTTTCATACCAAAATTCTCTAGCTTATTTTTCACACTGCAATTGTTTGGGGAAAATACATTGGCCTTAGCAGAGAATTTGTCAGCAATTTTTCAACACATTACATTTGCTACAGCATAATTACAGCTGTAAAGTATAAGTAAACCTTAAAATATTGCTCAGGGTGCTTTTCAAAGCATTATAATTCATTTACATTATTTATTTATTTTAGTTTTAGAGCTATTTTAAATCGATACTGTCATTGGAATTTTTTTTAACGCATCATTTAATAGTGCTGCTCCAGCAGAATTCTGCACTGAAATCCGTTTCTCAAAAGAGCAAACTGATTTTTTTATATTTAGTTTTGAAATCTGACATGAGGCTAGACATATTGTCAGTTTCCCAACTGCCCAAAAACATATGACCCGTGCTCTGATAAACTTCAGTAAAGCTGGCCATAGACGCAAAGGTTTTTGAAAGATTCAATGGTTATCGTGAGACCATGATTGTCTCAAAATGATCGTTTAAATGCCCGATGTGTCCATCAACTAAAAAGACCATTTCAGGCGATATTGCAGCAAAACTGAAGGATCGCTGCCTGCTTGACCCTGCAAACATAGGTAGATTGCATGGGGACCGATAAAGATTTTCTAACCTGGCCGATGTCGGACCAAAAATCGTAAGATGTATGATCGTTTGTATCCCACTAACCACAAGATAATTTGACAGATTGGTCGGACTTCCCTAAGATCGGTCGTTCGGCAGGGAAAGATCGTTGCATCTATGGGGAGTTTTACTCTTTTCTGCTGTACTGCTGAATAGTTGGAGTGAAACCATCCCCCTCCCTTTCCCCCCCAGCAGCCTACCAACAGAACAATGGGAAGGTTATGAGAGAGCTGCTCCCTAACACAAGATAATAGCTCCCTGGTAGATCTAAAGCTGGCCATAGACGTAACAATTACGATCTTTCTCGGAAAAGATCTTTCCAAGAAAGATCGTTTGTTTCAACACACACGTGTAGATCTGAATCGTCAAATATACAGGTAGAAACCATAGAATTCTACTTGTATCTGACGATTCAGCTCTAACAATGGCTGATGTTAAGGGTGCTTTCAAAGGCATCCGATCAAAATTTTCCGTCCAGCCGACCGATATCTTAATCTTCTGACGATATCGATAGGCTCATTTCCCACCATACACGCACAGAATATCGTACGAAATTTTGTTTCGTACGATATTATCGGTGCGTCTATGGCCACCTTGAGAAAAGCACTCATTAGCTGCCAGAAAACAGTTCCATACTAAAGTGCTGTCTCGGTGGCTGTCAACACACCAATATTACAACTTAAAAAAATACACTTGCTGGTTCAGGAATTATATTTTATATTGTAGAGTGAATTATGTGCAGTGTAAACAGTGTAATTTAGAAATAAAAAATACATTATAAAAATCATGACAGAATCCCTTTAAGTGCCAATATAATTAGTTAGTGCCACCTGCTGGTCAGTTTGTGTAACAGTACAGTCAAAGAGATAAACTTTCAGAATGAAAACGGAAAATGTTCTATTGTCCTGCAGTTACATAAAAGACCAACAGGTTGAAAAGTTCATTATATTTGCAGCGAATAACAACTGAAATAGCTCTGACACTGAAAAGAATAAATAATTAGTGTAAATTGCAGTGCTTAAAAAGGCACCCTGAGCAGTTTTGCATTTACATTTTTTAAGGTTTATTAATCCTTTTTTCAAATATGCAATGTTATGAAAATGCATCTGCCATACTGATGCAAACTATGGCAATTAGACAAGAAGAAACTTTGCCCCCACGTTTGCAGGGCTAAAAAAATATATGTATTGCTTCTCTGGAGTCAGAATAAAAGAAGAAGCATAACCTCAGAGTTCTGTACGTCATATGTCTGAAGAGGCATAGGAGGTACCTGGGAAGATGGCAGCACTCCACCCTGTACAAAACTACTCTGGGCCAGTGCACTGTTTAAGGAAATCAGCCCAGGGTAAGAGAAAGCAGTTAGTCACTGGGGTATGCCTAACAAATCAGCACACATGGTATGACATACCACCTTAAATTGTCTTTATTTGGCCCCAAAATTGATAATTTCCAGGTTTAACAATTATCAGTCAACAATTAATCTACGAAAAGTACAATCCATTATCATCATAATCAATTAAAAAGTATAGCAAAAGAAGCTCCTTCCTCCAGAAAATATCTGTTATCAGCACAATATGTTTATAGGCTTCATGTTGTGTAAAGGGAAATTACATATAAATGAAAATAAATTTACAAAGGAACAAAGGGGATACTACTACGGGATATTGGATACTAGTACGGGATATTACATCATTATTACAAACAGGAAATATAATATTTGCCACTTCTGATTAGTCTAAAGGGCAATTTACAGTCATGTTGCTCTCCACATTAGGGACCTAAAACTTAATTAATACAGAAATGTATTCTACAGTGAGAAGCATCCCTACTATCACAACAGTCACCCTATTGTTATATATAACATTTTAGATTGCTGTGCAATTTGTTCAGGCAGCCAACAAATGATGGTGTGAAAAGAGGCATCAATGAAACCTGTTTTTAAACCATGCATAATTTTATTATAATGAATAGGAGAGGCCTTAATAGAAAGATACAAATAGTAACCTTAGAGATCATTAGTTTTTGGCTGCCGGAGCAGTGACCTCCATTTGAAAGCTTTAAAGAGCCAGACAGTGTCGGACTGGCCCACCTGGATACCAGGAAAAATCCTGGTGGGTCCAGGTGTCAGTGGGCCCTCATGCTGCTAATTTAGCCTAGTTCATGGCCATTCCCTATTTCTATGAGAACAAAGAGGCTAAATAGATGGAATAATAGATTATAGTATGTAAAGAAAATAGACTAGGAGAATGGAGGTTGAATGAGTAGAGGAAGAATAATAGTACTGAGAGTGGGCTCCTGGTCTAAGATTTTTTGGTGGGCCCCTGATGTCCCAGTCCGACACTGGAGCCAGAAGAAGAAGATAAACAATATTAAAAAAAGTAAAAAAAAAAAAAAATTAAGATGAATTGAAAATTTGCTAAACATATGCCATTCTAGAACATACTAAAAGTTAACTTGAAGGTGAATAACCCCTTTAACCATATCATGATTGTAAACAGCAACACTGGGCTGGCAACCAGTAACATAAATGTAAGTTGTTCTCAGAAAAGAAATTTATTATGCTGTGTAAAACGAATTTCACAAAAAACTGTGTAAAAAGCTGTGCAAAATAAATGGCCAGATTTACCACAGTTATTTTACATTGCTTACAGCATAAGTCCCCATAAGAAAAAATACAAAAAACATTACGCTGGCTTATACACAGCGAAGCCTGGTTATGTGTTCAGAATTATAACACTGTTTTTTACACCACATAATAAATCTGCCCCTTAGTATGATGTAGAGAGTGAGATTCTGAGACAATTTGCAACTGGTTTTCATTTTATTATTTGTGCTTTTTGAGTTATTTAGCTTTTTATTCAGAAATCCATTGCTAGGGCCCAAATTACCCTAGCAACCAAGCACTGATTTGAATAAGAGACTGGAATATGAACAGGAGAGGGCTTGAATAGAAAGTTTAGTAATAAAAAGTAGCAATAACAATACATTTGTAGCCTTACAGAGTATTTGTTTTTACAAGCTGGAAAGAGTCAGAAGAAGAAGGCAAATAATTAAAAAAATATAAAAAATAAATAATGTAGGCCAGTTGAAAAGATGCTGAGAATCAGACATTCTACAACATACTAAACGTTACTGCGGCCTGGCATGGATTTGAATGCGGCCCAGCTTTAAATGCTTGGTTCCCACGGAAATTTCATGTTACAAAGGATGTAGGGAGTAGGCAGGAGGGGGGACTCTGCCCATTGCCCAGTTAGAAGTAATAATAATATAATAATAAGCCTATTTAATATCCAGGTGTCCCATATTCCAATGTATTGCTCCATCTGGTTATTCAACAGATATTGTAGTTCTTTTCTGTGTATTTTCTTTACTTTTACAAATCAAAAGTGTTTGTCCATTTTATGTGCAGCCCCAAAAAATTTTTCTTTTTCCAATGTGGCCCAGAGAAGCCAAAAGGTTGGACACCCCTGCTTTAGCATGTATCATGTTGCGGGTTGGAATGTATGTGATTTTCCAATGGGAGTAAAAGGAGGCTTTTAGAGAGACAAAGTAAATTAATGAATTGCCCTCATAAACAATATAAATGCATTAAATGTGAAGCTCTTGTAAATGAAAATAAGAGATTATAAACGCACAAAACATTGTGGCCGTTTCTGTTAAATATTAATAAGAAGGGTTGTTTAGCACCAAATTGCCTCATATCCAGCACTTCTAGCTAGTGCACACTGAAAACTGAGATATCCTTATGAAGTTAAAGATAGCTAAATGTGTACTTGTCGTTATCTATGGCTGAAACGTAAAGGAAAGCGTAAGGGCAGATTTAGTCACCCAGCGACAAAGTTCCTCTTCCTCAGGAGACTAATCTCCCTGAATTGTCTTCAAGCCAGCTAGAATCTAAACCGCTAGCGGGATGGGACTCTGAGTGATTCGATTTCTGAAGTCAACCGAAGTGCCCTCACTAGGAATATATTTATCAAAAATGATCAATCATTTTAAAGGTGAAATATACCCTTTAATATAGTTGTTCAGTATGGGTTTAATGACTAGGGCTTGTAATGGTTATATTTAAAATAATGTGTACAACGTTGTACATAGCTGTATACATAAAGAGGAACGTCAGCTCCTTTTAACTTGTTTTTAGCTGACTGACAGAAATTTTCCATCAGGACTAATAATCCACCAAGATGGCAAAATTAACATTATAAACTGTGTTCCAACTGGCCATACATGTGGAGGCAGTTGGGCAATCTGCCTTACCATATCTGGAAATGTATAGAAAACTTAAACGGATTGTTTGCCTTTAAAGGGGTTGTTCACCTTTGAGTTAACTTTTAGTATAATGTAGAGAGTGACATTCTGAGACAATTTGCAATTGGTTTTCATTTTTTATTGTTTGCAGTTTTATAGTTATTTAGTTTTTTATTCAGCAGCTCTCTAGTTTGCAGTGTCAGCAATTTGGTTTCTAGGGTACAAATTACCCTAGCAACCCTGCATTAATTTTAATAAGAAACTGGAATATGAATAGGAGATGGACTGAATAGAATGATGAGCAATACAAAGTGGCAATAACAATACATTTGCAGCCTTACAGAGCATTTGTTTTTAGATGGTGTCAGTGACCCCCATTTGAAAGCTGCAAAGAAACAGAAGAAAACTGCAAATCATTAAAAAAAACTATGAAAAATAAATAATGAAGAACGATTGAAAAGTTTCTTAGAATTGGCACTTCTACAATATACTAAAAGTTAACTTGAAGGTGAACCACCCCTTTAAATTAACTTTTAGTTTGTTGTAGAGAGTGATATTCTGAGACAATCTGCTATTGGTTGTTTTTATATGGGGCCAGTGACCCCCATCTGCTGGAAAGTGTCAGAGAAAAATGGCAAAGAATTAAAGAATTAAAAAATTATTAAAAGAAATAAATAATAATGAAGACCAATTAAAAAGTTGCTCAGAATTGGCCTTTCTATAACATACTAAAAGTTAACTTAAGCGGGGAGAGCTTCGTTTTCCAAAGTCGCCTGGAGATGCCTCAAGGAAACTTAGGGCGACTTCGGAAAACAAAGCACTCATCCTGCTGGTGATTTACATTCTAGCCAGCAGTTTGGGGAGATTAGTCGCCCTGAAGAAGAGGAGATTTGTCACCAGGCGACTAATCCCCCCGAATCTGAGCATGTGTCTCTGCCATAAAGGTGAACTGCCCATTTAAGCCACTGATGATTAACATCTGGTGCCCCCACTGACATATGCTGACAGCATTTGTTTCAGTTATTGCAAATTGATAGATCTCTGCTAGAGCAGAGTGAATGAAAATTGTTATTTTAATGCATTACACAATTGTTCCCCATATTGCATGTACGTGTGTGACTAACTTAAAGGCAAAGTATAGTTAAATCACTGGTGGGTGCCATTCAGAGATTAAAATCAGTTACCAGATACCCTGGGCCAGCACTTGTGTTTTCTAAAAACTGCATTGGTCCAGGGTATTTCTGCAGAAGATCCTTGTCACCATCTTCTTTTGGATTCTTCTTTTTTTTTCACTTCTGGTTCAGACAGGCGCATGCTCAGTAGTGTGGAAGCCAAACTTACAAACAAAAAAAATTTCACTCTATTGAAAAAAATGTGATGAAAACAACTTCTGCAAAAGATTCCTTTTTTATCCTTTCCATCTTGAGACTGGCTGGGTGAGTTCTGTAAGAATATGCTGTCTATGTAACAGGTAGGGCAACTGACAAGCATCACAATACAAAAAAAAAAACAGGAATTCTTTCTCAAAGAAAATAACTGAAAAGTACATCATATCTATGAACAGACATACCCACTACAAATTATTTTTGCCACTTTGTTGGTGTTACTGGTCATGTAACATACTACTGATTAACCCAATCTACTACTCTCTGAAAACACATTTAATGTATCCTTAAAGGGATACTGTAATGGGAAAACATGTTTTTATTTTTTCAAAACACATCAGTTAATAGTGCTGCTCCAGCAGAATTCTGCACTGAAATCCATTTCTCAAAAGAGCAAACAGATGTTTTTTATATTCAGTTTTGAAATATGACATGGGGCTAGACATATTGTCCGTTTCCCAGCTGCCCCCAGTCATGTGATAAACGTGCTCTGATAAACTTCAGTCACTCTTTACTGCTGTACTGCAAGTTGGAGTGATATCATCCCCCTCCCTTTTGTCACCCCAGGAGCATAACAAAAGAACAATGGTCAGGTAACCAGATAGCAGCTCCCTAATACAAGAGAACAGCTCCCTGGAGGTCAGGAGAAAAAGCCTTCCAGAAAGTAGTTCCATCCTAAAGTATAGGCACAAGCAGGGCCGGCCTGGGGGTAAAAAGCAGCCCAGGGCAAAAAATATGAAAGCAGCCCGCATGTAACACGCTTGTACACATCCACTGCAAAAATGTATGTGCATAAAGACCTGCCTTTC
>CM044431.1:76914205-76966484 GCA_024363595.1 Xenopus borealis | reverse complement strand
CATATACTGTTCTTCCCTTTGTAATAAATGATCAATAAAGGTTATGATGTTAAAAAAAAACATTTTAAATCAATTTTTATTACTTCAAGTTAAAAAACATTTTAAATCAATGTCTATATTAAGACCTTTAGGGGACATTGTTTTTAATTTGTAAATCCAGTATGTTTCTTCCTGGGATATAACCTGTACAATATCACTTCCCCTCCAGTGAGTTTTCTTTTGTGCTATGCCTATAAATTTTAATAGAGAAGGATCTGCATTATGGTGGGTTTTGAAATGTGCAGATACGCTATGGGTCATTAGACCCTTTTTAATATTATTCATGTGTTCCCTTATTCTGGTTTTCATGTTACTGTTGGCTAAATCAAATGGATTCTATGCCTGTAAAAACTGCAAAGGATGTCAATCAAGTCAATTCAATGAAACAAAAGTAACTAAGTTCATGTCTAATGTAACTAAAGAAGAATTTGACATCAAATCATTTATTATATGTAATAGCAAAAATGTTATTTATCTGCTACAATGTCCTTGCAAATTGCAATACATAGGAAGAAGAGCTCACCCTTAAGATACAGCAAAGCGGAGGAAAAGAAAGATACGATCTACCCTGACAGACGCTGGCCAAATACTACGAGGCATTCCGCTGAGGTCGCATAGTTAAACCGCACCACGTGGAACGCCGACAGTACCGAAGGATCAGCCATTACACGCTTCATATACACAGCGAGTCTGGTAAGCGCAAATATCAAACAGGGCTCTGTAATCGTATCTGTTAATGCACTATTGAAGCCTTATTCTTTACAGCCCGAATTCAACGATTATTTATATGCCATCTATCAAGATTTGTACATGTGAGTAAGACCAACACTTTCACATTCCCATCAAATCCATTCCCTCTCTCCTGTGGAAACGTTGCCATGAAAGACTATATTCAAGAAAATCTCCCGCAGGTATTTATTTGTCCCTCTACCTCTCTGACAGTGGCTGGCTTCTTCTTCATGGAGAAGGAAGATGGTGGTCTGCGTTCCTGCATTGATTACCGTGGACTTAATAAAATCATGGTTAAAAACCAAAATCCTTTGCCTCCGATCACTGAACTATTTGACCAACTGAAAGGGGCTAACATCTTCACTAAGTTGGATTAACGCGGGGCATACAACCTCATCTCTAACATCTTCCAGGACCTCTTGGGAAAGTTTGTGGTCATGTACCTTGATCTTAATCTTCTCCAAGGACTTGGAAAGTCATTGCTCCCAGGTAAAAGATGTACTATCTCGTCTGAGGAAGAACTCTTTCTTTGCCAAAATAGAGAAATGTGTCTTTGAAGTGCCTAAAATCCCTTTCCTTGGCTATATCATCTTCCCAGAAGGTTTTGAGTTGGATCCTGCCAAAGTCACTGCGATCCCTTCCTTTGAGCACCAAGGCTATACAAATACTATCAAGGGGTTCTCCTCCCGCATTGCCCCATCCTTTCTCTTATCCGAAAAGGGGGTAAACCTAACTCATGGCCTCCTTCAGCATCAAAGCATGCCAGTCCCATGAAGCCTCTGCCTCTGTCCTCCAACATCCTGATCCTGTGTTACCCCTTTACATTTAGGTGGATGCCTTTCGAGGTTGGAGCCAACGCTGTTCTTTCTTCTGATGGGAAATCCTTGTGCATACTTCTCCAAAAAAATTCTCTCCAACAGAACAGAATTATTAAGTTGGGAATCGTGAACTCTTGTCTGTAAAGTTAGCTCTCGAAGAGTGGCGCCACCTCCTAGAAGGGTCCTCGATCCCGGTCACTATTTACACTATTTACATAAAAAACTAGAATTAATTCAAACTCTTAAAAGACTGAATCCCTGTCAGGCAAGATGGGCCCTCTTCTTTTCCCGCTTCAACTTTGCTTTGACCTATTGCCCTGGCTCCAAGAATCGGAAGGCGGATGCAGTTTCTCTTAGCTTCACTCCAGTGGACCGGCTCCCTGACAAACAAGATCCATTATTCCTCCTACCACGATTATTGCTTCCATTTTCCCTCAGTTGCTGAGCAAATCCTGTCTGGTTAATCTTCCACTCCTGCTGATACAGTATATTGGGATGGCGTTTCTACCCTCTGAGCTTTGTCTGCCCATCATACAACAGACTCATTGTTCTAAGTAAGCTGGACACCCCAGTCCAGAAAAAACTCTAGAACTTGTACGACTCCTAGTTTGGTGGCCAACGACCTGAAAAGATTTCAACGATTTTGTCACTGCTTACACGATTTGTGCCACTTCCAAGGCTAGTCATACTCAGCCCAATGGTCTTTTACAACCTCTACCCATTGCCTCTCGAACACTGTCATTTGGGTAGTTATAGACCGCTTCAGCAAAATGGCACACTTCATTTCTCTGCGGAAACTTCCCTCAGCGGTAGAATTATCCCAGCTCTTCGTCCAATCTATTTTTCGGTTGCATGGTTTCCCAGCTGAGAGAGTTTCTGACAAGAGATCTCAATTCATAGCTAAGTTCTGGCGCTCCTTATGTAAGGACTTTGGTATCGCTCTTCAGTTCTCTTCTGCCTACAATCCCCAAACCAATGGGGCAGCAAAGCAGGTGAATCAAGCATTAGAGCAATTACTGAGAAACCATTATTTCCCTCTGTCCGGTTGATTGCTCTGATCTCCTCCCATGGGCGGAATGATATCATAATAATGCATGCCACACTTCCACTGGAAGGTCTCTACAGTGTACGGCGAGCATCCCTCAAGCCTTTCCACAGGACTTTGTCTTATCAGATGTCCCTGCCACAGATGATCATGCAGCCCATATGTCTGCTATTTGGGACATGCGCTCTGCTGCATAAGACGCGGGGCATTTTACATTTGGGATGGGCAGTACGAATACCTGTGATGCTCTTTTGCCGTCTTCCAGAATTTTATCAGCCTTACTACCTTTGGAGGTGTCTCAGGAGGATCTATATACGCTGGATGTCAGAAGATTTTTGTAGGTATAAATAAAAAGAAAGGAGTAGTTCAGAAAATCGAGAATTCTTTTTGTGGTCCCAGCAGGGAAAAGAAAAGGGGAGCCAGCGGCAAAATCTACTCAAGGGTTGTCAAGACCATTTCAAGAGCATATCAAGAACAGGGCAGATCCCAGAGGGAGTAAAGGAACATTCAGCTAGAGCTGTTTCGACATATTGGGCAGCAGAGGCAATTTGCAGAGCGGCAACTTGGGCTATGCTAAACACGTTTATTAGACATTACAAATTAGGTGTGTTTTCTGTTTCTCAAGCCCAGTTTGGGCAGTCAGTAATTCGTTCTGTTGAAAACAAATGAGTGTTGCAGCATAAATCAGTAGAATTATTCCCACCCTAGGGTTGATTGCTTGGGTATAAACCATTAGTGTTTTTCACACGTTGACGGAAGATGGCCAGGAAAGAAGAAAATCATTATCATGTCAACATGCCCTCCCTGATGTTGTGGTTTTATTTTTAAGCTTTATAATAGACTGTCGGTCCACAGGAAGGGGAGGGTCTTATAGCTGCGCGAAAAATTGGTCCTTCTGTCCTGGCTTCGTACCAAAGGGAAATACCCATTAGTGTTTTTCACATGTTGACTAGGAGGATGGCTAGGAAAAGAAAATCTTGGTAAATAGTATCCTGGTTCAATGATATATGGGTTAGTATTGTAATAACAGCAAATAGATCTATATACCAATGCCATAAATAAGTGAGAATATTACAGCTTTCAGGTATTTTCACCATTTTCCTGAGACTACGTATGCCTTAATTTTAAAGGGTTTGTTCACTTTTAAATGTGCTTTTAATATAATGTAAAGAGTGATATTCTGAGCAATTTGCAATTAGTTTTCATTTTTTTATTATTTGTGGTTGTTGAGCTATTTAGCTTTTTATTCAACAGCTCTCCAGTTTCCCATTTCAGCAATTGGATTGCTAGGATCAAAATTACCCTAGCAACCATGCATTGATTTGAATAAGAGACTGGAATATGATTAGGAGAGGGTCTGAATAGAAAGATGAGTAATAAAAAGTAGAAATACAATAAATAATATCAATACCAAACAAGTAAATCTATTTTCCCTGGTCCTCTCCTCCTCAGTACTACCCGGGATAGCCCCTCCCATTACCCTCCATCAGAAGAACCCTCCTACATAGTTTTAGGCCCATAAGTACCTCACCGAAACCTTCCTTCTGCGTCTTTTTTGTTCTTCTCATTCCTTCCCGCTCTTGGAGCTTGGTTTTTTTGTTGCAAGGTGGAATAGCAATGGGCCTGCCCATAAGCCATCCCGGACCCGGGGTTTTCCTTCATGCAGGTCTGATGAAGGTTTTTTACCCTTTGTCGTTACCCCAATAGGCTATCCAACCCACAGCTTCCCCTGCTTCTGTAGCCCTGCTGGGCTGCTCTAAAAAGCATCTGGCAGCTTTTTCTGACTTTTGACCCCAGATGTCAAAGTCTCTCCTGTACAGAAGCAGGTGGGGAATGCGGAAGGTTAGTTCCGTTGGAAGAGGCAGCAGCTGCTTCCCTTCGGTACAGTTTCTGAAGCCCTGACATCTTTTTGGTGGGTGGATATGACGTCAGCAGCAGCGGGTTGCATACTTTTTTCTTTTTTAGTTGGACTCAGGATTGCCTGGGGCGACTTACTTTGGATGTTATCCCTTTTTTTGCAGGTTGCCTTTTTTCGGCATAATAAGAATCCTGTTGGTACCAGCCGCATCCTCCCCCAAGTCATTTCCCCCTGCTGGTGAGGTATTAAAAAAACAACATTTACCCATATATACTGTATATATATGTTTGTTATGGATATCTATATATAGGCATACTCCCGATATACAGACCCCTTAGGGAAAGTCTGTTATAAGGGAATTGGCACACATTGCTAATGGATGGTTTTCTTTTCTTTTTATTATTTTTTCAGTGCTTCAAGTATGGCTGCCCCAAGACAGAAATTAATAAAGATCTTTTGTTCAGTCCCCACTGTGGAGGCTCCAGTTCTTAACTTGTCCAAAAGCACACTAATTCCTATTGATGACCAGGCCACACTGAGGGATCCCATGGATAAGAGATTAGAATCAGATCTCAAAAGGGCCTTTTTAAATGCCGGAGAAAAGATAAAACCAGCCGTGGCCAGTATCTCGGTTGTAGTTAACTAACATCTAATATATTGGAAGACCTGACAGAATTGAAGATTGGGGCATCCTTCCTGCTAAATGCTACGGTAGATCTAGTCCGCTTAGCCTCTAGATCTCTAGCCCTATCTGTCTCTGCGAGAAGGGCCCTCTGGCTCAGATCATGGGAGGCTTCAAAGCTTGCCCTGTGCGCTGTACCTTTTCAAGGACTGACCCTCTTCGAAAGAAGCTGGAGGAATTAATTTCCAAGGCCTCCGGGGCAAGTACAGCACTTCCCCAAAAGAGGAAGTGTAAGTATCCTGAGAAACAATTCCCCAGGGGAAAAGCTCCTTCCAAAGCCAGGTCAGGTAGTCAAGGCTATCCATCCTTTTGGAATTCTACAGAGAGCTACAAGTAGTCAGCTTGGAAAGGGGGCCAATCAGGGTTCTTCCGTCAGTCAAAAGGCAAGAGTGCAGGAACCACCCGCAGACAATTCTGAAGGTGGTGTTCTATAGTGGGAGGAAGGCTTCTTCTCTTTCAAGGCCCCTGGGAGAAATCCACAGACGACAGGTGGATCTATCGCATCACAAGTCTGGGTTATGCACTGAAATTTCAGGGGATTCCCCCGCCTCCATCCTTTCGTTTTTCCTCCGTACCAAACAATGCTGCAAAGAGAATGGCTCTCAAAGAATGCCTGATTCATTTTAGCCAACAACAGGTGATTGTGCCAGTACCCCCTCAAGAATTAAGAAAAGGAGTTTATTCCAATTTGTTCCTGGTTCAGAAAGCATCAGGTGCTTGGAGCCCAATATTAGATCTCAAGAAAGTAAACAAATCACTGAGGGTACAGCGTTTTTGCATGGAATCACTGAAAACAATGAAAGAAGCTATTTTCCCTTGACATTGGATGTGTACCCTGCATATCAAGGATGCTTACCACCACATTCCAGTTGCTGTGCAGGACCAGAATTACCTGAGATTTGCAGTGGAAGACCATCACTGGCAGTTTCGGGTCCTTCCATTTGGCCTTTCAACAGCTACCAGGGTCTTCTCCAAGGTTATGATAGCATTGGTGGCAGAATTGAGATAGAAGAAAATCTGCATTTTTCACTACTTGGACGACCTGATAATGATGGCAGCATCCAGGGACCAGATGGCACTGCATCGGGATCAAGTGATTTCATTTCTTCAATTCCACAGATGGTGTTTCAACTGGCAAAAAAGCCAGTTGGAACCAACACAGAAAATAGAGGAGCAGTCCTGGATACCATGGAAGGTCGGGTATCCCTATCAGTCTCGAGACTGAGTTCAATTCAGAAAGTCGTCAAAGAAGTTTTAGTGAAGAAGAAGAAGGTGCCTGCAAGTCTCATGATGAAGATGTTGGAAAATATGTCCTCAGCAATAGGCCTTGTCCCATGGGACCGATGGAATATGAGAATACCTGAGCAATGTTTTTTTCAGCAGTGGGATGGTCTCAGCAAGGATTAGGTCCTATCTGTCTCGCTGAGGCTAATTCAGTCCCTGCAATGGTGGATCTCCCCCTTACCCTAAGAAGAGGTGCTGTTTCTAGGGAAATGGAACATTTTGACGACGGACACCTCAGGAACAGGTTGGGGTGCTCAGTTTGAGAGTCAGTTGGCACAGGGAGAATGGTCCTTCCCATCGACAGAAATTCACTCAAACGTGCTGGAAATCAGGGCAGTGATTTTAGTGTGTCGGAGTTTCCAGACCCACCTTCAGGGAAAAAGAGTGAAGATCCGCTCAGACAAAACTTCAACTGGGGCCTATGTGAAGAAACAGGGAGGTACCAGGAGCATGTCCTTGCTAGAGGAAGTGGAACCCCTCTTTACCTGGGCAGAAAGGTTTGTAACAGACATATCAGCCGTTTATATTCCAGGCAGAGAAACAAGCAGATTTCCTAATCAGAAAGATGCTAGACAAGCACGAGTAGGAGCTGCACCCCCAGATTTTCAGACAGGTTGTGAACCATTGGGGCCATCCAACTATCGACCTGATGGCTACTTTCAGGAACACGAAGTTCAGGTGCTTTTTTTCAAGGGGACCCGATCCACAGGCAGCAGCAATGGACGCCCTGCTACAGAAGTGGCCCCGGACTCTAGCCTATGTCTTCCCTCCTCTTCCTTGTATTCCGAAAGTAATCCAGAAAATAAAATAAGAGAAGGCAGAGCTAATTTGCATCACTCCAGCATGGCCCAGGAGGCTATGGTTTTCCCATTTGATACAGTTGACCATGGAGTCTACCAAGGGCAGGCCCGCTGTTAGTGCAAGGCCCTGTGGTCCACCCAGATCCAGCTCCTTTGGCTCTCACGGCATGGAGGTTGAGGAACAAAGTCTAGAGGAGCATTCTTCCAAAGTAATCCAAACCCTCCTGAAATCAAGAAAATCCACTACCAACCAGAGGTATGGCAAGGTATGGGAAACATTTGTGAAGTGGTCAGAAAATACAGAAGCCCTTCAAAGGACAGTATCAACCTCCATTCTTCTTTAATTTTTACAGGCGGGCTTGGAAAGAGGGTTAAGTGTCAGTACCCTAAGAACGCAGGTCTCCACTATGTCAGCCTTCTCAAATGTGAAATGGGCCCAGCACTCACTAGTAGTCCATTTCTTCAAAGCAGCCATTAGGATCCTTCCTGTCAGAAGGCCATCATGTCCTTAGTGGGATCTTCCACTAGTCCTCAATTCTTTGACAGGCAGTCCGTTTGTTCCCTTCGTGAACATATCCCTATGGTGGTTAACCCTAAAGGTGGTTTTCCTTGGGGCCATCACTTCTGCAAAAAGAGTAGGAGAACTCAGGGCACTTAAAGGTGAGACAGACAGTCCGGAATTCTTCCACAACAGAGCTCTCTTGAAATTCGGTTCTTCCTTTAAACCCAAAGTGGTGTCCACCTTCCATCCACCTTCTGTCAAGGATCCATGGAGTCTACTGTAATGATCGCTTACCCTGGTGGTCTAGCGGTGGCGCAGCGACGTCCCCGCTGCGCCATCGGCGGGGACGCCCGCCACTCCATCCTCCCTCTAATGCCGGCTTCCCAGTGTGCACCACACGCACACTTCCGGCTTTTGTAGGCACATGCGCACTGGCATGATTAAACAATGGCGCAAAAATTTAAATGTATTTAAAGGGTTATTTTGGATTTTGTCATTGCCCGTTGTTAGTTGCTAGCCAGAACTCTTAGCTTTGCACCTCTCGATAAGTCCAGGTGGCATCTGAGTAAGCTGAGGGCTCCTCCCGAGGCCAAAGACGGTCACTTAACTGGTGAAGCTGAGCTGTGACCAAGGTGCTTAGCAACTGTTCTGGTATTGGGTGCCGTTCGTGACATCTACCAAGGACAGGCCTGCTGTTAGTGCAGGGCCCAGTGGTCCACCCAGATCCAGCTCCGTTGGCTCCCAAAGTGGTGTCCACCTTCCATCTTAGAGATGAAATCAGCCTTTCCCAAAAATGAAACCAGTCCGCAGCTGAAGTCATTAGATGTAGCAGATAACATTAAAAAGTACTGCAAGGCAACCACGCCTTTTAGAAAGGCAAATACATTGTTTGTTATACCTACTGGGAAGAGAAAAGGGGAGGCCGCATCAACCCCAACCATTGCAAAATGGATAAAGAGGGTTATACTGAAGGCCTATACATCACAGGATCGTCAACAGCCGATAAGCACACTCAACAAGGGGGCAGTCAGCATCCTGGGCGGCAGAAGCTGGAACACTACTAAAGGTGTGTTGCAGAGCAGTCTCTTGGTCATCCCCAGACACATTTATCTCCCACTACAAGGGGGATTTGGCAAATCAGCTATGATGTCTCAATAAATTTTGCATTACATTTATGGCGTATCTTGTCTTAATACTCCCTCCCTATATCCAGGAAGAGCTTGCTACATCCCGGGTAGTACTGAGGAGGAGAGGACCAGGGAAAAGGGAAAATTGTATCATACTTACCGTGATTTTCCTTTCCTGGTCCTCTCTGTATCAGTATGTTCCCAACCCAGACTAACATAAGAAGATGCTTGTAACTAGACACCGAAGGTAGGTACCGGTGAGGTACTTATGGGCCTAAAACTATGTGGGAGGGTTCTTCTGATGGAGGGTAATGGGGGGGGCTATCCCAGGTAGTACTGATATGGAGAGGACCAGGAAAGGAAAATCCTGGTCAGTGTGATACAATTTTCCCTTTTCTAGTGAATTTCACTTCTTTTATGTCAACAGTTAAAATGCATTTATTAAAATCATGGGCATACACCGTGACATCCAAGAGATTTTCAAGATTTTCACAAACTTTTACAGCCTTTCATATGTCTAGTCTCATACTGCCATCTTGTGGTCAAACTAAGAAAGAATAGATAGAAACCATATTACACAGTGCCAGACCTAGGGGTAGGCAGAGTAGGTTTTTTTTTAATTCCTTGACCTTTAATCCTGTAAATTTATTAATCTGCCTGCCACAACCGTCTCTTGCATTATTTGCACTCAAACTGCGGACAGAATCCACCTCCCCGCCACCTCTCTCACCTCACTCTTGAATAGTAGCAACCTTAAAGGGGAATTCAACCCACAGGCACTAACAGTCCCTCCCTCCTCCCCCCCCCCCGGCCTACCTCTCCACACATGGACTATTGCCCTTAAATTGCTACTTACCCCTCTGTGTAGGTCCCCTCCAGCAAAGTTCACAGAGGCCATCTTCTCTTCCAAAGCTTCTTCTTCGGCCCTCTTCTCTTCCAATGGCTTCTTCCTGGATCGGGCTACGTCAGCAGCGCATGCTCAGTAGAACGCTGGTACTACTATGCATGCACACAAAATTCAATCTGCAAACTTTGTGCGAATGAGCAGTAGTACCAGCGTCCTACTGCGAATGCGCCACCGAACGCCGACGGATCCAGGAAGAAGCGGTTGGAACAGAAGATGGCCCCTGTGAACTTTGCTGGAGGGTACCTACACAGAGGGGTAAGTAGAGACTTAGGGGCAATAGCCCAGAGGGAGAAGTAGGGGAGTGGGGGCGAGGGGTTAGCCCCAGGGGGGTTGAATTCCCCTTTAAGCACTTCTCATTAACATACTCCTGTGAGGCACTGTGCAGCGTGGTATGTCAGTGAGTGCGCACATCAATGACATTGCTAACCCGGGTGGGGTGGCAGAGAGAGGTAGAGAGCTGGAGCGTTGGTGTCGCTCGCTGCTCACACTGAAAACATTCCAACAGAAGTAAAGAAAACCCATCTGGGCTTGTATTCTGACACTTCCTGCAGGAACAGGTACAGATTTGGGGGCCATATTTTTGCTGTTGCTGCTGACACAGGTAGCAATATGATGGCTTTTGGCACAGGTAGCAATATGATGGCTTTTGGCACAGGTACTTTGGGGCAATATGATGACTGCTGGGCTTGCTGTATGTTGTATAGTGTGGCAGTGTGATAAAATAATCCTACTGAAAAACTAAACCGTAATGGTAAAGTGGGGAAATGGTAAGGCTTAAGGGTTGGGGTGGGGGGGGGCACTGATTGAAGCCCATACCTAGGGTGCCTTCCCTTATATTACCTGTTGGTCTCTGTGGCTTTCTAAGACTTTCATCCTTTCAGCTCTATTGCATTTAATAGTATGTGTTTTAGGTCTAGTATAAAACTACCAATAATCACTGTTCTCTGATCTTGCCAAATGCTAAATTTTTTTCCTCCTTCTTAAACATATCATTGTAACCTTTTTTTGTTGGTTATTTTGAACTTTCCAATATCCTTTCATCTGTGTTTCCTGAGTTCTATTGGGCTCTCCTCCTATGAATTTGAGTTCTTCTAGCCTCTCCAGTGGGCCCCCGAGAGGGAGCGGGCCCTGGTGCAATTGCACCCCCTGCTCCCCTGGTAGTTACGCCACTTTAGGGACTACACTCTTATATTAATGCATTTTCATAACGTTACTAACTTTAAAAGTCATGTTTTATACTGTACTGTTACAGTGTTATTCATACTGTTTTCAGGCAGACCATTTTTAGTTTTTGTGTCTCATCTTCTTAAATGTGGAGAAAGTGTTTGTCAGATAAATGGACTATTTTGAGAGTATTAGAAACTTAATACATGTAACAAAGTAAGATGCGCACTATGGCTTTATGATTGTGATTATCCTGTGTAATTGTGATTATCCTGTAAAGCTTTAAAAAAAAAAATTTTTTTGCAAATGTTTTAGAAGGTTCTGACTCTGTCTATACCTGGACATGCACTTGATTCAATATAATATTTTTAGCATTTATTAAATTTATTTTAGATGAGTAATGATGAAAACATAATTTTGAGTGAGTTTGAGGGGCACATTTACTAAGGGTCTAAGTGAATTTTCGAATAAAATTAGAATTTTTAAAATTTGAATTTCGAAGTAATTTTTGGGCTACTTTGACTAACGAATATCCCAATATTCAATTAAAATTTGAAAATTCGAATTCAGAAGTACTGTCTCTTTAAAGTCCTTCGAATTCAAAACGTCACCACCTCAAAGCTACCGAATTGCCATTTTAGCCTATGGGGGACCTCCTGGAACCTGTACTAAAAAGTTTTCGAAGCCCTAGGAATTCAAAGGATTTTGCCCAAAATCGTTCGGTACGTTCGAATTGAGCGATGCAGCCGAATGATTCTATTTCAATTCGATCAAAAACTGATCCATTTTTGATCGAAAATGCCTTTAAAAGAAATCGATGGTCGAATTACAAACTTTTCAAAACTTCGAAATTCAACCCTTGGTAAATCTGCCCCTAAATGTTGCACCTACAGCACTATAGCAACTCCTCTGCATCTCTTCAAGTGCAAGCACTAATGGGTGCAAAAGTGTGTTGCCATTAGTGCTTATTGCCTAAGCATCTGTACCCCATTGGATGCTGTGCTCTGCTCTGAGCACCAGTAAAAGTTTGGCACTGAGTGAAGAGCGCAGTTTCAGAACAGGAATAAGGCCTCATTGCAGGCTCAGTGTCCTGCTGCTCCTCAGAATAATGTGCAAGGTAGCGGCAGGAAGGGAGGATGCTGATGTAACTACAGGGGTGTGGGGGGGTTGTGATCACACCCAGGCCCACACCCCCTTGTGGCCCACTGGAACCACGTGAAAGGTCATTTGTGGATGGGAGGGCTGGAGAAGTGGAGTATAAGCAAATGTGCATCTCCAGGGGCACAGGTTCAGCTTGAAGGGGGCACACACGTGAGCATCCACCTGGGCATGGGTTTCTTTAGTTATGCCACTGGAGGACACCTTCATGCTCCCCATGTGGCATTGTAAACAGGCCATAGAATCATGTAATCATTAGCAAATATAAAGATTAGACTCACAAAGTGGTGGATACTACATAGTAACATAGTAAGTTAGGCTGAAAAAAGACTCGCGTCCATCAAGATCAACCTTTTTTTATTTTTTTTTATTTTAACAGAATCCTGTTACTCAGTGCTTGAATTAGGAACAAAAAGGTGAAGGGATGGGGTATGGCAGGTGTAGCTCAGCCTACAGAGAGAAGTAGCGAGGGAAGGAAGTTGGCGGCGGGCTATGCGCATCATGGAAAATTTTCAGGAGGTCGCACCCCCGACTGAACCAGGATGGAATATTGGAAATTTCATGTATAAATACCTCAGAACCCATAGCAGGGTGGGACAGATGCAATTTCATTTATAAACATCCCATAGCAGGATGATAGAGTCCAAATCCCATGAATAAATAACCCCAGAATCACATAAGGATGGCACACTGTCAATTCCTTATACAAATACGCCAAATTTCATAATAGTAGGGCAGAACTGCAATTTTTGCTACTGAAAGCAAGGAAACGGTTACAAAACACAAGGCAGTGTAATAAATGTGATTTGTTTGCTTACCTGCCTGCTTTCTTTCTTTCTAGTCTTGTGGGTGGGTGGAGAGGAGGAACTTGCAGCAGCACCACTGTCTGCCGTCCATCCAGCCTTCCTGTTAGAGTCCTGGACAATATGAACTAATATTGGCGACCCTTTTAGCCTGCTGCAATTGGTAATTTGTCCTGCTTTCACACTCTCTCAAACCCCCCTTGCATTCTCTCAACCCCCACCTGCACTCTCTCAAACTCCCACCACACTCTCTCAAACCCCTTCTGCACACTCTCACCTAGGGTTGCCACCTGGCCTGTACTTTACCAGCCTGGCCGGTATTTTTGGTGGTTGATCCCAATATTATTAATAGGAAAAAAAGATAAATATATAGGAAGGCCGGTATTTTTTTCATCATCACCAGGTGCGCTGCCCTACAGGAAGACGTGGAGCTCTGCTCCGGTATCCAATATCTTTGCATTCCAGCATGGCATCCCACCCCAATTCAAGCACTGCTGTTACTAACACACAAGGGTAATTTTTGTTTCTAGGATTGTAGCATACTGTAATTGTGTCTGACGAGTATTGTACACACCACCATGGACAAGCAATGCATGAGAAGAGGAAAAAAACTTGCGCTTGTTTGTAAATGTTATGTCTACAAACAAGCTGCAGAAAGCGCCATTCCTCAAGCCCTAAGTACTGTAAAAAATCATTATATTAAAAATGTTATCACTGGCTTAAAGGGAAACTGTCATGGGAAAAAAATTTTTTTATCAAAACGCACATACTTGCTGGTTCAAGAATTACATTTTATATCGTAGAGTGAATTATTTGCAGTGTAAACAGTGTAATCATATTATAAAAATCATGTCAGAATCCCTTTAAAACAACAAACAAAACTGTAAAAAAAAAAACATTTCAGTACTCTGCATTAAAATCCTAAAGTTCAGACACTAGATACAGTAGGGCTGCAAATAGTGTAACAATAATGTTATATATTATACAGGTATGTTTATGTGATCCAGAAAGCTTGATACCTGTGGATTTCCATATAAGTCTGTAATTTAAATCTCCATATCTACTCAAAAATAATTTAATAATTCATTAAACACAATCTTTTCTGGGTGTACAAAGCAGGGTTTTTTTTTTATTGTTTGATTGAAATGGAATCTATGGTAGATGAGCTTCCCGAAATTCAGAGATCATGAAAGTTCCATACCTGCAATACTATTCAAGTAGCACACGTATCACATAGTTGCAGGTCTTTGTATTTCAGAATGGAGCAGACCCTCCCAGATACATACAGAGCTACCTGCATTCAAGTGCATTGTATTCATAAGGTGTGGGCAGGTTCAGCATCTAGGCATCTGTTATCCGACCACCTAACTTGGGTGTCATTCAGACACTCCACCTTGTGAAAGGTGTAGAGTGCAACAATGCTTCAGCTAAGCACTAAGGGGCAAGATTAAGCCCACATCTGTAATAATAATTAATTTTACCCAGGAAAGGGGAGGGTATTGAAAGTACTGGAGCTGCTAACAGGCTAAGACAGGGGTGTCCAAACTTTTGGCTTCGAGGGCCACATTGGTAGAAGAAAAATTGTCTGGTGGCCACACATGAAATATACAAACACTTTTGATTTGTAAAAGTAAAGAAAATACACAAAAAAAGAACTACAATACTAGTTGGATAACAGATGGATGGAGCTATACACTAGAATAAGTGACACCTGGATATTAAATAGACTTATTATTATATTATTATTGCTAACTGGGCAATGGCCAGAGTCCCCCCTCCTCCTATATCCTTTGCAACATGACATTTTCTCGGGCACTGAGCATTTCAAGCTGGGCCGCATTCATATCCATCCTGGGCCTCATTTGGCCCTTGGGCCGCAGTTTGGACACCCCTGGGCTAAGACAAGCTGTTTTTAAAACAGCAAGGCAAAAAATAACAGGCAGCAAATAGGACATGATTTTTTATAAGTTGACCGAATATTTTACGGTATATAAATTTTCTAAATAAATGTTATCTTTTTCAAAGTTGTAAGAACACATATTTTCTTGGACCAAATTTTGGACATTTTTGAAATAAATAAATAAATGTAGACAAATATCTTGTTCCCACTCTGTACACCCATAAGAATGGATAAAATGTGCAACTTTACAAAATAATTGCAGTAAAAGCAGTTCCTTTTAGGCCTCTTCCCATTAACATTTTGCCTGTGATTCAGATCCAACTGATCGCAATCCAAGTAGCTGCTTGCCAGTGCATTCCTACTGCGGTTGCATGGATCACTGTGTAAGGGGGTGTAAAGTGATGAGAGTATTACGTGTATGCAGAGCCGCCATCAGAAATCACGGGGCCCCGCACAAAAAAATTGTCGGGGCCCACTGGGCTCTGCCCACCCAGGCATCTAAGCCCCGCCCCAATCCCCGCCGAATCCACATCAAAGTTAAAAAGACCAAACAGACATCAGCGCTAAAAAAGTAAACCCCCCCAGGGCTCACTTATAAGTTAAAAAAAAATTGGTGCAAGCCCCCCCCCATAAAAGCATTTTGTAAAGCATTGTGCCAGAGCCCCTCATACAAGTTTAAAAAAATTGGGGCCCCAAAAATAATTTTTTAATAAAACATTGGCAACAGGGCCCCCCTTACAAGTTAAAAAAATTGGGGCCCCAAAAATATTTTTTTAATAAAACATTGGCGACAGGGCCCCCCTTTCAAGTTAAAAAAATTGGGGCCCCCGTTAACAAGTTAACAAAAAAACTTATTGGAGCCCCATAAAATAAAAAATTGGTGACAGGGGCCTATAGAGTATTAAAAGAAAACATTTGAGGCCAGGGGATTAAAAAAAAAAAAAACCCACATGGGTGTTGGTGGAATTGAACTCATGGCTGCAGGACTTCAGTATACTTGCTTGACTTCAGGTATTTTCTTTAGTGCTGGCTCCTCGTGACATCGGGTATTTCCGTGACTTCAGGACTTTAAGTGTCGGCTCCTTTGCTTCTGTTCGGCACTTCCGCATGTCGGCTCCTTTGCGTCTGCTCGGCGCTGGTAAGGGGGGCCCGGCTCTTCGGAAAATGCAGCGCTGCCGGGCCCCCCTTCAGCCCCGGGACACTTGTCCCCCCAGTCCCCCCCTGATGGCGGCCCTGCGTGTATGCAAAGTTATCTGTTTGAATCACAAAATGTGTAGTATGTAAAATGTATGTGTTTAAAATGTGTTGTATGTAATGTGTATGAATGGCCACTAGATGGCAGTGGAGTTCTTTAAGTTAATCTTTAAAGGAAAACTATACATTATATATTGCATAAAACAACTCATGTAAAACCCTGCTTCATGTAAATAAACCATTTTCATAATAATACACTTTTTTAGTAGCATGTGCCATTGGGTAATAATAAATAGAAAATAGCCATTTTAAAAAATAAGGACAGCCTCCTGGGATCCTAGGATCCAACGGTGCACACAAACATACCAAACAAACTATAAAGTTACACGAGCCAATTAACAGACAGAGTTCTGTCTTTTGCTTCAACACTTCTTCCCTTTACAGTTAGAGTTTAAATATTTCTGGTCAGGTGATCTCTGAGGCAGCACATAGACCATCATGAAATGGTGGTTCAAGGCAAGAGATGTAAAAGTGCAATATTTACATAAATATATATTCCAGTTTGGTAAGATTCTTTAATATGTCACTTGATTTGATATAAACTATCTGTTGCTCAAAAATTCATTTTCGGGGTATAGTTTTCCTTTAAGTGTAATTTTCACCCCAGCCACCAGAGGGAGCACACAGAAGGGTATAAAAGGAGGGCCCTGCCCAAAGTGAGTAGTCTTGATGGGAGGCGTGACCAAATTAAGAACAGCTGGCCTGTGAGTGAGACATCATCATCGTAGACAGGTGGAGCTAGAATAGGCAAGATTAAAATGAGCGAGTACTAGGTACTCGAGATAGGTAGGACATTTAATAAGGGCAGTTTGGGCCCCATCAAGGAGGGAAGTGGAGTTAGACTCCTACAGGCACTCCGTAAGTGAGGGAACCAGTGACAGCTTAGGGCTAGGTAGGAAGGACACTGAGGCTTCAGGCCAGGACTTGGATGGAAAAGGTCCTAACTTGGAAGAGTGGAGGGGTATCACCCAAAGGTATCGGGCCACTATTGGAGAGTGGGGGGATACGGGTGGAAACATATACCGGACCACTAGCAGTTAGGTGGGATCCAAGATCCTTAAAGAGGAGGTGTGCCTACTGTTTAATGCTGGTTTCCCTCACTGCATGTACCATTATATGTTTGAATGAGGACTGAAGTGCTGAACTTTATACGCATTACGTACAACACATTTTAAACACATACATTTTACATACTGCACATTTTGTGATTCAAACAGATAACTTTGCATACACATAATACTCTCATCCCTTTACACCCCCTTACAACTGCACAACGCAGTGCTGAAAGTGTTGGGAAAGTTGCTAAATAACACATGCATAAATGTAAAGCAGTATAAATCTGTGCATTGGATTGCTCATCCATGATCTGGAATATAATACACTGCTACTGGTGGAAGCAAGTACAGGTGTTTCAGCATACAATACCTGAATATATAGTTGAATTTATGCCCAAAAGATGGGAAAGAGTTAGAGTGTAGTGGTCTGTGATGGAGTCAGGGAAATGACTTGCTGGTCATATTTATTGCCACATATAAGCAGTAGAATCCAGGTAAAATTTTGTATAGACATGGTCGGACTGGCTCTTTTGGGCCCCACCGGTCGAGACCCTGGATAGTGAGGCCACCTACTCCAACCTGGTTAGGCATGCTGTTTGTACTAGCTGCCCTTTACATTTATTTTAGATAAACAGTTATTCAGTTTAACAAATACTGTGTTTTATTACAGTGTTCCTAATGGGGCCACCCATAGATGCATTCCCGGATCCCACTAGGTGGAGGCACTGCACTAATAAGTACCAGATACACAGTCTCTCCCAATACCACTGTGGAGTGGCTCAGGCTCGTCCCGTGCCATCAGGTAAGTGCCGCTCGTGGAGTGTAAATGACAATTAGATAAATTCTAAAGCAGACAATGGGTTCAGTGAATACATAAATGTAATTAAACATCTAGTCAGTGCTAGATAAAAAGACATACAAAAAGACATTTTTAAATCACTTTTTAAAGTTTATTAAGCAGAATATAATTACATTGTATGATTTTTTTTTGTTCTGAAAACTAGATTTTATATGTAGAAAATAGTTAAGGACTTTAACAAATTTAACTATTCCTGTTTGCTTTCAAGTGCAAATAAACAAAAACAATTTGGTACAAAATACAGAATGAAAATACTTGTATTTTCATTAAAAGACCTTAACAATACAAAAGCCCTTCTCAATTTCACTGTGATTTGGACGTGAGCACATTTTTTAATATTTCCAAAATCACATGGAATTAAGTGGCACTAGCTGCCTTTATAGTCTTAGAAAAATAAATTGTAACACCATGCTCACTATAACACTGTACAGGTAATGCCTGGTGTAACAAATAAAAATACATAAATATTTGTATAAATTTACTAAGATAGCAGCAGTTCATTACTCACTCTTTCAACCAAATTTCAAAGTCCTTTCATCAAATTGTGCATAAAAATAAATCATTAATTTCTTGAGGTCGGAAGATATGAAAAGCTAAGAACGTACATGACATTCAACAAGTCGTATTTGTATTCTAGGTTGTGCTTGGCTCACGATCTTAAATCAACTTAATTTCCTTTGAATAGAGGGTAATTAGTAGAATAATGGCAAATCCAGAGAGCAAACCTGCATTCTGAATTGTGAAATAGATTAGGTCAGTTCTCCTTCCTTTTATCTTGTCTTTGAGCATTTCATTCATCTCCGGGAACTGCAAGACAGAATCAAAAATATATTTTAAATCAGTTATTCCCTCTGTATTGTACATTGCTCATTAGGGTCAGTCTATATGAGCAGATTCAGGGAGATTAGTCATCCTAGCGACAAATCACCTCTTCTTTGGTGCAACAATCTCCCCAAACTGCCTTCTCCCTGCCCTGCCAGCTAAACTGAAAAACTCCCTGAATTTGCTTGTGTAGACTGACCCTAATTCATCTCTGGTACAACTTCTTTAAAGCATGACTGTATAAGGGACATGTCAAAGAACTGGTTGCCTATACACCTTTATCCACACTCAGACCAACTCCTATTCTATAATACCACATTTAATCAGTTCTGTCCTCATAATGATGGTCTTCTCCCTCCACGTCTGGGTCATTCATAAAATAAATAAAAGGTGACAAGCCCTCCCTATTGTGATAAACACATAATTTTATTCTACAGTGCTGATTTTGCAAAGCCATTAGTCTGATCACATTCTTTTGTGATAAGAGGGTTGAATACTGAAATGAATCCCCAAAACAGCCACTAATAGAGACCTATGATAGCACACAACACATATTCTGACACCTTACAAACTAGAAATGTCTGCCAATAAAAACATAAAGAGATAAAGCAGACAGTGATGGATCGGGTGTACCACACGCAGTGTGTGCCTGGCACTCTACTAATGCTACATGTAGATTATTCAGGAGCATGCTTATTTTTATGTATAAACAGCTGTACACCAGCCCAACATAATCAATGCCAAGTGTCAAATCTAGTAGCATAAAGGTCTCTGACATATTACTCTGGAGTATGTGTTTGGAAAAAACATATGCACATGGAAATATAACTTGATATGGGCTGCATACGATTCCCTAGTGGTAAAAGGCAAATTTTCCCGCTCAGCCAGGTAAATGGCAGTTGAGCAGAGACCTGCCAATACAGCTGGTGTGAAGTGGCAAGTGTTGAACCTGCTAATCATAGATGGTTTAGAGGCTGTTAATGGGCTGGCTTCTCCCTTTGTGTGTAAGAAGTTTGGGAATGATCCAAGCAGTGCCTGAGATTGAGAGAGACAAATAGGGAGAATACCAGTGAAAAGGCTGTGCCCGGAAATAGGCTTAGGAAAAGCTGTCTTAGGCTGTGTGTTTTGGCTGACTGAGAGAGAGAAGTTGATCTCTAATGATGAACTAATACAGTCCACCCTCAAAACAACAGCTTTTGTTTAAAAAAAAATGCCCCCCTTCTGCCCAGAGCACTAAACCACCCAACTGAGAAGAAGCTCCAAGTGTGGGCAACCATGTTGAGACATTAAGCATAGACTCCCACTTTTTGCTCATTATGCTCATGAACGTGACTTTACACCCATATACATACATCGAGCAGCATGTGCATCACTGATCAAGGTTGCCTGCATAAGGAGCTAAGTGGCTAAGCAATCATGTGGGGCATTTATTTAAAAAAATAAAGCAGTATTTCCCCAAAACAGAGTGTGGACTCTCCATTGGGGGAGATTTTTTTTTTTTTTTTTTACAATAGATACCCTTTAATCAATATGATAAAGTGGCAGGATTCATTTTTAGTACAAGTATGGGACCTGTTATCCTGAATGCTCAGACCTGGGGTTTTCATGGATAATGTATCTTACTGTAATTTGGATCTTCATACCTTCATTTTGCTAGAACATTAAACCAATAGGTTGGTTTTTGCCTTCAACGAGGTTTCATTATATTTTAGTTGGGAACAAGTATAATGTACTGTTTTATTATTACAGAGAAAAAGGAAATCTTTTTTTTTTTTTTAAATTGCATTATTTGGATAAAATGGAGTCTATAGGAGACAACCTTTATGCAATTGAAGCTTTCTGGATAATGGGTTACCAGATAACGGATCCCATACCTGTACTACCCATTCAGATGATATCCTCTAGTACTAATAAGGGGTCTTTTATGATTCCCCTGGAAAGCAAAAGGATGCAAGAACTTTTACCTTAGTGCTTATGAATCGAGTATACTCTATCTGCTCAGCATGAGCTACATAGGGCAGTGTTAAGGAAAGCAAGCCAGCAGGCCAGCCGTAACCTTACCGCCTGTCAGGGCCGCCACTAAAAAATCAAGGGGCCCTGGACAAAAAACTTTTCGGGGCCCCCTGGGCCCTGCCCACACTGACACCCAAGCCCCCCAAAAAAATTGGCACCAGGGCCCCCCATAAAAGTTTTTTTGGGGGGGCCCCAAAAATATTTTTTTTAAAAACATTGGCGGCAGGGCCCCCCTTACAAGTTAAAAAAATGGGGCCCCAAAAATATTTTTAAAAAAATATTGCTGCAAGGGCCTATAGAGAATTAAAATAAAACATTGGTGGCAGGGGATTTTAAAAAAAAAACCCACATTGGTGTCAGTAGAATTGAACTTGTGGCTTCAGGACTTCAGTTATAGTTGTTTTCGTGACATCAGGTCTTTTCCCCGCTTCAGGACTTATCGGCTCTTTCTGCCGCTTGTGCCCCCTGTCCCCCCTAATTGCAGCCCTGCCGCCTGTCATAGGGTAGGTAGTAAGGACAAGTCCCTATTGTTGGTTGTGCCCGCCATCTGTGTTAGGTACCTGTTGTTTACTGTGTCCTGCCATTTAGGGAACAGGTGGGGAGTGGGAAGGGGATGCCCGTATGCCTCCGACCCCTCATGAAAGCAGGCAGGGCTATATTCATTGGGTCAGACCTTCATCAATTCTGACTTCAGTACCAGGAAGCAGTAAGCAAAGTGCATAAAGTACGCCTGCTTTTGCACTTTGCAAACTGCCTAGGAGGTTGTATATGACCCTTATATTATTTCTGTTCATTTAAAATCAGAACATTTTGAACTCCTTACCATGTCTGCCAATCCAATATAAAGAAACATGCCTCCTGCAATTCCAAAGATGATACTTGGCTCAAAGTTATTTCCAACCAAAATCCCAAAAATCAGGCCAATGTAGCATGAACAAGCCGAGATAAAATTGAAGAACAAAGCTTGTGGTATGCTCATTCCAGCATTTATCAGGATTGCAAAATCCCCTGAAAAGAAGAAAAAAATCTATCAAATAATATACTATAAAAGACAACAATGACTAATATTGTGTTTCCTGCCCTCAGAACTGCAGAGTTCAATGGATTGAAACAATGGCACAAAGCTTAAAAGCAAATAATTCCCACTTAAATGATAGTGCAGTCTTATCATAGCTACGGGCAATACATTCAAATAAAATTAATTCTGTAAAGTGACAAATTCTCGGCACATAAATATAATTATTGTGTAAGGTTTGAAACTAGCAGAAGCCCAAGACCCATAACAACACACTATATTTTAACGGTCTAGTACCTCTGTAAAGGTCAGGACAGAATGAGTTAATTAATACATTCTAGTTCAGAATATTGCTTAAGTATCTGGCACATTAAAGCTTGGCAGGTGTACTAGGACAGGGTCGGACTGGGCTGGCAGAACACCAGGGAAGAATCTGGTGGGCCCGGCTCTTTTGGGCCCCACCTGCCCAGACCCGCTTCCTGAACTCCCTCGTTACCTTCCTCCCTGACCCCAGTCACACTGAAGCAGGGTGTGGGCAGGGAGGACTTTGCAGCTGGGGGGATGGTGTGGGGGGGGGGGCCCTGAGGCTGCAGACCCAGTGCCCCCCAGTCTGATGCTGTACTAGGACACAAAACTGACATTAGCTATATAAAGATGTTCCTTACACCAGTTTTGTAAATTAAATTAAGAGATTAAAGCAGATGCCAGATTTGTACATCAAAGTACAAGGAAACCCCAGTAAAGAGTATGGACCACCTGTTAGGAAGTATTAAAAAAGGATGTATGCACTTATAAATCATCCAATTATACTTGATTTCCCCAGCAACATCAGAGCAATCCAATTTTTTCAGAGTTGGGTGACGTCAGTTGCAAGAGTGCTCTGTAATAACCACAATTAAACGCATGCTCAGAAAATACATTACAAATTCAGCACATGCATATAGTGAGCTCCTGTACTTCGCTAATATGAGGCTTAGGAAATCACACAATAAACTGGAATGATGGATAACATCACTGGAAATGAAATGGCGGCCACAGTCATCAATGACTGTATTGTTCCTCAAGGTTGCTTCAATAAAACTAAGCGATTTTTTGCTAAATAAGTATAGTAAAATCCGATTTTACATTTTCCTGGGCGTCTAACTGTACCGCCTGGTTCTATATTAAACATAAAATATACTCTTGGGGGGGTTATTTACTTAATCTCGACTTTTTTTTCTGGTCTAGCTTTTTTTGTGGACAAAAAAACTTGAATTTTTAGAGATTTATTATTCCCTGAAGCTGCTAAAAGCCCAAATCTGAAAATCTGGCATCTCAAACTCAAAGTCGTGTATAAGTCAATGGCAGATGTCCCTTTTATAGTTTGAAGATATTGTGATCTGCGCTGGGTTTTGTCCAATAATCGGAAAAATGCGGGGGTTTTGGTTGATAACCCGACAAAATTGAGGGATTCAGGCATGAAATCTGGAACATTTGTGCAATTACAGTTTCTCTCTCGATTTTATTGAGTCTTTTCCTGTACCATTTTATCGATAAATAAGTTAAAATCATGGATGGAAGTTTGGTCAAGCTTAGTTTAATAAAAAGATTAGATAAATTCGAGTTTTAGTAAATAACCCCCTTGATGTTTACTTCTACTGATGCATGGATGCTTACCAAACTCATGAGGAAATTCTTCACAGAGAATTGCAATAGACGTACTCAGTCCTTGCAAAGTTGAGAGGGTAAAGGAAGCCCCGATAGCAAGTCCATCAATAAAGTTGTGCAGCGCATCACTTAAAGTAATCATCCAGGCTAATGTGCCAATGCTTTTCAGAGGTGTCCACCTCAATACCTTGCAGCAATGCACTTCTTCTATTGAGTCCTGTTGCAAAGCACATGTTAGAAGCAGTTAGAACATAATTATATCTACAACACTGACTTTCAATACTAAATTTAAGCAAACCATTGTTCTCTATTTTAAGGGGGACTAAAGCTTCAAAGAAAGTGTGCTCCTTTGAACTTTAAATTAGGCCAGTTTTGAGAAAAAGAGACTACTTGTGGTAGATTCTGATCTGTATTAAAACTCTGCTGGAAGTACAAGCTCTATGTTTTCCCTGTTCCATTGCTATTTGCTACTTTAAAGATGTCTCTGCCTCTATGTTTCAAGAGTGCCTTTTAGTGCTGATTCTGAAAGCATTTCCATCCAGGGTCTATCTGCACTCTGCACCTAGAGATGGGTAGGAAATATGGTGCTAGGTGCAAATACAGCACTAGCAGGGCAGCTCTGTCCTTGATGGTGGTAAGTCAGTGCCATTACTACCGAGGAGCAGGGGGTGCAATTGGACCAGGGCCGGCAGCTCACGCTGCGCTGATTCCGGATATAAAATCACATACGGAGGGGGGTGAGGGGGGCCCGGCTGCACGTAGGGTTGCCATTTTTTCCTGAAAAAAATACCGGCCTTCCTATATATTCATTTTTTTCCCCTATCAATAACATTGGGATCAACCATCATGTGGTAAGTAGAGGGATCCATTGTGGACTGTGGCCAAAGCCTTCCCTACTATGTGTGTCTGAATGAAGTTAGGGAATGGGTGTACGAGGGGTAAACCTATGCACCCCCGAACTTATTAATACAACACTGCTGAAAATAGGCAGATCTATATTCATAGGATATCCCAGTGGGGGTTATATAATAAAAGGCAATAAGTTTGCCCAGGATCAGTCACCCATAGCAGTCAGGAGGAAGTATTTACTGGTCAACTGTTTAAAAGGAAACATCTTATTTGTTGCTAAGGATTACTGTTCTCGGGCAAACTTAGTGCCTTTTATTACATATGGTAGTAAGTGTGAAAAATATGGCAGAAAGCTCCAATTTTTGCACTTTGCTCCAAGTCACACGGCCTGTGTCTCCCCAAAAAACTGGCCAGTGTCTTTGGGAATATTCTGCCATCTAAATCCTAAGAAGTATGTTTTGAAAAGCATCTGTATGACCAGAAAATATTCCAGGGCAAAATGATAGAATGTATATTAATAAATAAAGCTTATGAAATTATAGAATGTTATATTAAACTGTCACTGTGTTTTCAAATGTATATTACTGTATATTATGTTGGAGAACGCCGAGACTAGAGCCACGTGACCATTGATTAAAGGCTATCCTTGTATATGGTGGCGCCTCCTATGGATCAGGCCACTAGAACACACTTTAATGGCTAACCATAGCATTTTGCTAACTAAGCATTTTCTTGGATTATACCAGTACGTGGTTCATAACCTTTAAGATTATAAAGACAGAAGCCAGCGCTGTTCTGGAAGCAAACTTCTCTTGAGATAAACTATCTATGATTACCCAATCCAATTGCTGACTTAACATTTTCTTTTTTTAAAACTGTCAAAAGAAAACTTATACAGCAGCAATAAACATAACTATGGTCAACATAATTCTATGCTTTATTGCAATTCGCCTTTCTTTATAGCCAAACGAACTGCTGTCAGCATAAATTAAAGCTACTGCATTTAGCAAAAATAATCATTGGCTAACAATAATAATATGTTTCCTTAGCCAACTTATATCACTATTTCAATTCCATCCTTAATTGCAATTAGGGTTTCCACCTAGCTAGTATTTTACAGGCCTGGCTGGTAATTTTGATGGTTGAGCCCAGTGTTATTAATAGGAAAAAAAGATAAATATATAGGAAGGCCGGTATTTTTTTCAAGAAAAGGTGGCAACCCTAATTACAATTGTGTTTTAAGAAGTTAAACTCAGTTTAGTGCTACTGGGGAGATTCCAGTTGAGTGGAGTGGAGTGATTTCTACATTTTAATGCAGACCCAGATTCCAATTAATCTGTAGCTCACCTGTATATATGATAATGCAGTCTGAAATGTTACTGATATGGTACCTTATACAGTATATCATGCAGTTGCAAAAGAAATGTTGGCAAGTATAATTACTGTACCATTGATGAAACCTTGCTCATGTTTTCCAGATGATTTACTCCATTTGGCTCTGCTACTTGGGGATTTGAATACACGGTATTTCCATTGGGAATTTTACTTTCTGGAGCCTCGATTTGTAATACTGGATGAGGTACATGATCAATCTCTAAATGGGTATGGACACCCTATCAATACAAAATAATTCAGATTAGTTACATTTAAATGATAAAAGCTTGTAAAGTACATTAATACACCAGTAGCTCCTATTTTAGTGTTTATTTGTTACAATTTGGTTGAATGGATCCTTTCAAGAGGTGGCTGAAAAGAATCCACATGAAGTTATAATATTTATTTGGTTACAGGAAAAAATCTAGATGTGTTCCTTGTAGTTTCTAAGTGCCATCTGAGTTACTGCCTCTTCCATTATATTTTTCTGCTCTTTGTCTGTATTTCAACCTATCAACACCATCGATATCCTTCCATACTTGCACAATACCCCATTATTTGTTATAAATGACTATTAGAATTACAATGCCATTGGAGAAACAAGAGCTGATACATAACATAGGTGTTTATGGGTGCAATGCAATAAATATTACTTTTACAAACAATAGCAGTATTATAACACATATATGCTTTCAGAGTAACATTATTGTACAGTAGATGCAGAAACGTGTTATCTAACAGGGCGAGATAGTGCTATGTAAATAGCTTTGAGGATTAAATAGTAATAAGGTCAATAGTTTGCTTTTTACAATTACAGCCAATGAAAAATTTGCTATAATGTTAAATACTGATTTTAAGTAGACCAGGCAAACTTTTAGCAATACAATATTTTGAGCTTAACTATCTTTTGATGTCTTTTATTATCATGTTTGGTAACAGAAACCTACTTCACCGTAGATGTTCAGAATCAGTTTCAGCAATCTCTCCACAAACAGTAAAATGTAGAATCCTCCAAAAATAGCCACTGCTTTGGGAACATAATTATCAACCTTCGGATCAAACCCAAATGCCTGCAACAAGATATCCCTGTGTTAGTTTCAGACAGTTACTTCACTTTATTTTACTTGCTTGCCAATGATATCACATCACATCAAAGCTTTTTTTGTGTTGTCTGAAATTCTGTGATCCCATTCGGTAATTTATTCAACTGTTCCAAGAGATACCTTACTCGAAATGGAATAAAACAGGTTTAATGGGGAAAAAGTCTACATCTCAGTATTTTCTTGACTTTCTTTAATAAACTTAACATGGTTAATAATAAAAAAAGTGTCATTACTAAATATACAAATATGGCTACTACACAACTGTAGATTTGATATTGCTGTAGCCACAAACACCCGGAAATATATTTAATTTGTTATTAGAGAAATTCCCACTGCAACTTTGTACAGCATTGCAGTCCATTTCAATTTCTCAGCAACTTTGCTTTTTCCAGGGAAATTGTTATTTCTATGCACCTGTCTTGGAATTTATGCTGTTCATATTATATTTTCATTATGAAATTATGATTATGATGTTTATTACTTTTGCCAAAGTACATTAATATCACATAGTAAAATTAGTATGTAACAAGAGGAAACAACACACAAAGTTTTGAACAGGATCACACAACAATTTCGTTTGTGTGGTTATGCATTTTTGTGGTTTTTGCTACAGCTCCTGATATATACAGTATATATATATATATATATATTCGTGTGTGATGTCTGCAACCATATAGTTTACTTTCCAATCATCTTACAATATGTCCCAACTGAGTACAATCTCTTTGCAATAAGGAGGCAGTACAAATACATTTTCCATCAGAGAAACTGCCCATATGACCACAGGAAGATCTTTCCGAGAAGGACCCTGATACCTGTATAATTTCTTCAACTGGTTGTTGCATTTGTCCACCCTTCATGTCCTAGTCTTTAAGAGCTTGACATGGGATTCAAAATATATATCCTCCCAGTGAATAATTGCTGCCCAGGTTTAGTTTTGTCTCCCACCCAATGACAAATTCTCCATGGAGTAGAACTGAATTTTCTGCATTGCTGTGTATTAAAAAAACATCTGGAAATTAAACCCCCACTCTGCATCTCCCATCGAGTGAGCTCTTGTGCTATTGCGTTTCTGGCTGGTGTCTTCCCGAATGACTACCTATACGTTTAAACATGTTTTGAACTTGGGTACTTAGGTAATATGGTTCAAAGTAATTTAAGGCAGGTCCCATTACACTAAGCATACACAAAGAAAAATATATATATGGGGAGATTGACTTGTAAATTAACAATGGAACTTACCTCTGGAATAAGTTGAAAAATTGCATTTGAAAACAAAGTTCCAATGGCAAGTCCCACAAAATAAGTCAGTATTTTTGGAAAGTATGGTTTCTTGATCAGAGGTGTTATAAACAATCCAAGCAGTGATGTAAGATTAATGATGGTTACAGTAAGAAAGCTAAATCCCCAAACTGAAAAGCAAAATTGTACAAATGTAAGAAACCATTTACAGTGAACATGAAAAATGTAATTGCAACACAGGTTCGAAATACATTCATATTTGAATGGAAATAGCTAGTTTAAAGCAGCTTGGGCTTGATCTAAGGCTTGGTATACCTTGAAATTAAATGTTAGCTTCTTATAGATGGTCTTCATTGTTTATTTGTTCAAAAACACCAGTGCCGTAAAAGTCTCAACACAATCTTGTTCCAATTGCACAACTTGTAGCCCGATAACCTCAACTTTTTCGGATTATCGTATGAAAACCAGAGCAGATCATGATGTCAAGAAACATCTTCAAATTGTAAAAGGGATATCCCATGGAGCATTTTCGGATTCAGATTGTTTGAGTTTTTCCCCTTTAATAACCGACCAAGACCAATTATACTTTAAAATCACAAAGTCTTTATTAAGAAATAACCAAAACGCCACCTCCGCTCCTCTTTAGAATAGGAGACAGGGCGACCATCCATCCTGGGGTGCTCGATTTCTCCTCCCTGGCTACTCATTGACAGCATGCGCTGGGAGAGTGTGTGCATCCCCTTGACAAGCAGTGGGCTTCTTGTGACTCTGCAGCATGGACTTTGGCTCCTGCCGACCCTACCCGCCACCGTGTCTGGGTCTTTGGTGGAGGAGCTTGCAGCTCCTGCAGGTGGGCACACAACTCAGCACACAAAAAGGGGCCCTGACGACTCAAACCTGTCCTATGGTCCCCTGGAAGATGAGATCCTTGTGTCCAACAGCAGGATCTGAGTGCCCTTTGGCAGGCCAATCTTCCTGGATCCCATCCACGACCTGCTGATCCTGGGAGACAAGTGTCACCTCAACGTGTTGGTCAAAGACCCCCTGTTTCAAAGGCCTGGTCTCCTGACCCCCAACAGGTTCCAGTGCGAGTTCCAAGTTCCCCTTGCTCTGTGGGTCCAGGCCTAGGAGCAGGGGCTCTCTCCTTGAATACTGTCAATAGTTCCTCAGAGCTCTGCCTTGTTGGTCTTCCTCAGAGGTCTATCCTGGGGTGCAGGGCGCTATACTTGGTCTCAATAGGAATAGTGCATCATAGAGAGTTTTCTATCCCAGAGCTCTGAGGAACTACTGAGAGTATTCAAGGAGAGACCCCCTGCTCCTAGGTATGGACCCTCAGTGCAAGGACCAGAACTGAAACTTCCAGCCCTTAGTAGCGCTCAGGGTCTCTTGCAGACTCTCTTGGGAGAGAGATCAGGGGAGACACAGTGCAGGGAGTCTGAGCAGGGAGCACTGGATCTCAAACAAATAAGGCGGCTGTTTGAACAGCACCTCCACCTCGAGCCAGAAGGGGATGATGAGGGTGCGTGTGGGGCCTTCATAGCGCAGTTGCAACTTCATTCAGTCTCTGAAGGGGCTGCGGGCGCTCAGGTGGGAGTACCTCCTGGGAACTCGCACTGGAACCTGTTGAGTTCTGGTGACCGGGCCTCCAACACAGGGGGTCGTTGTCCAACACTGTGAAGTGACACTTGTCTCCCGTGATCAGCAGGTCGTGGATGGGATCCAGGAAGACTGGCCTGCCAAAGTTCTTGTTTTGCAGGAGACCATAGAACAGGTTTGAGTCGTCAGGGACCCGTTCTGTGTGCTGAGCTGTGCTGCCACCAGCAGGAGCTGCAGAGGCACTGCTCCTCCAAAAAAGACCCACACAAGGCGGCGGGGTCAGCTCGGTAGCCAGGAGCACATTGGTAAAGCCCCTACTTGTACATAGCGGTGATCACCATCTATGTCCATCCTGCAGAGCCACAAGAAGCCCGCTGCTTGACAAGGGGATGCACAGACTCTACCAGCCGCATGCTGTCAGTGATTAGCCAGGGAGGAGAAATTGAGCACCGCAGGATGGATGGTCGCCCTGATGCCTTTTCTGAAGAGGAGCATAAGTGGAGTTTTGGTAAGTTATTTCTTAATATAGACTTTGTGATTTTAAAGTATAATTGGTCTTGGTGTTGTTCTAAACTAACAAATTTTTAAAAAATATATTTTGATGTTACTGGTTCTTTAATTAATAGGCCCCTACCTGTTTTCTCCCACGGCAACTTAGTTTAATTTCCCCTGACATTGTAACAATTAGGGAGTTATTTACTAAACTCCATTCTGGCTTTTTGGGGAAAAACTCAAGTTTTTGGGTTTTTCTTTTAAAACTCCAATTTTTCAAGATTTAACAAAGGCCAATGCAGCAAAAAGCCCAAATCCAAAAATCCGCCATCTCAGCAGGGTTGTCTTTAGGTCCGATGCTGCCCCCCGTGCGTGTGATGTCACTTCTGCTCACCAAGTTTGGCCCCATTGCGGAACTGATATCAGTGTGCCGTGCGCGTGTTGTCACTTTGGCACTGACTGGGCCCCTCTACCCCTCATCCCCCCAGCTCCATCACCGGATTTCAATAGAAAATCTGTGGCGGGGGTGAGGGAATTAAAAAAAAAAAACTAAAAAAAAAAACGCAGCACTAGTTAAGGGCCACCCCCACAATTCTGCTACCCTAGGCACAGGCCTTCGTGTACCTATATATAAATATGCCCCTGCATCTCAGACCTGCTGAAGTTGTTTATACAGTAAGTCAATGGCAGGGGTCCCTATCCTATTTTGTAATTTCTGTAGTCTGAGCTGGAATTAGCCATTTTGGATTTTTCAGGCAAAAATCTGAAAAATTCAAGCTTTTGGGGAAAAAGCCTGAAGAAATTTAGCAATTATAGAAAAATACTATACGATTCGGGTTTCCGCTCGATTTTATTGAGTTTTAACACAAGCCGCTTTTTAAATAATAAATAAGGTAAAATTGGGTATTAGAATTTTGTTGCATTTTTTTTATTTAAAAAATTAGATCAACTCTCTGATAACTTTACTAAAAGCAGACACCACATCAGCAAAGTTTATTCTATGGTAATCCCTTTGGGCTTCAGCTGATCTTAAGATACAGTGAAACTAAGCAGGTACTAAGACAAAGAGACCTTAAACCCAGTGAAAGTAAAAAGACATGTTTAGGAAAGTCATCATGCAATAACTATTCTGTACATGTTTAATTGCATTATATGAGGCTTTTTACCAGCAATAACAAAAAGATTTTATCACAGTTATGACGTTGGGGTTATCTTGGTTGGCTTGCCATAAAACGGACATGTTCTTTTACATGCAGTTATTTAATTACAGACATTTAGATCACTAAACTCATGTATCAGCATTTTGTGTTTTTTTTGCATCCAGTGATTGTTTCTCTTTCTAGATGATTGCAGTCTACATGGGACATGTAAGTAACAGAACACAGTGTGCAAAGTGCAAAACAAAAATCTTCAATTGGGCATTTTTTTACACTCTGCCTTCAGCTCTTTACAAATTGCCAGAGGAAAAAAATATAAATATAAACTGTTTGCCATTGATCTAATTATAATTCAAATGATTGTTTCCAGTAAGTATCTAGCTCAATGTTCTTTGTTCTTGCAACTGAAACTAGGACCTTTAACACAGCAAAAAAAGTGGGTGGCAAAACACCCAGTGTCGGACTGGGAGACAAGGGGCCCACCCAAAAACCTTAGACATGGGCCCACCACAAAACCTTAGAATAGGGGCCAATCTCAGTACTAATATTCTTCATCTCCTCAATCAACTTCTATTCTACTAGTTTGTTTTCTTTACATACTGTAATCAATTATTCCATTTATTTAGCCTCTTTGTTCTCATAGAAATAGGGAAAGGCAATGAAATAGGCCAAAAATTTAGCAGCATGAGGGCCCACTGACACCTTGGCCCATCGGGAGTTTTCCTGGTATTCCGGTGGGCCAGTCTGACACTGAAAACACCCATTGACTCCAAAGTATTTTACCTAGAATAAGCTGCTGCGAAAAAAGTTACAATGGAAAAAGTTGCCCATAGACTTCAATGTGTTTCATGAATGATCTTTTTTGGGAATTTTAACATGGTTTTGCAAATTTTTTGGACAACTGAAATGGGGTCAAATGTACTCATTTCTAGTTATGAGCAAATAGCTGAAGAACATGCAGAGTGTTTTTTCTAATACTAATATGCTACAAAAAGCCTCCTGCATTGAAAAAACTCAGTTCCGTTGATGGTCTCTAGAGGGATGAAACAATGCAGCTTGGCCCACCGAAGTCATTTTTATACCTGAAGAAGAACTGAAATCTTCATAATATTTCATTCCGGAGGAGAGCAGAGGTAACTGACAGCAGAGGGACCAGGGGCTTGTTATACAAATTTCAACTGAAATAGGTTTTCCATTAAGTGCATTGCCAACCAATTATGTTGTTTTTCATGTTTTTTGCACGACATCTTTCAATTAGGCAGCTGTGTTCGTTTTGTGGGGGTGTGAAAATAAAGCGAATCACCAACGCTGACATTGCTGACATGATTTCCAGACAGAGCAGTGGATTCTGATTTCAGCTAATCACATGCAGAGTCCCACAATATATATGGATGTTCTAATACAACTTTATAAGGAAGTGGCTGCCTGGACCCACCAATGGAATTTTTAGAGCAGCCCTACTACCAGGGATCCATTTTTGGACTCTTGCAGTAATTGTCTACTACAGCAACATTATTTTATGCCCATAGTACATGCAAAAAAATTTGGAGACCCACCCCACCTCAGGGATACCAGGTTGTAACTTGACAAAACACTGATCTATCGAGCAGTTGTCTGATGAACCTGACAGAGGAACAAGTGCAAGCTGGAGAGAGATCTTTTTTCTGTAGCAAAGAAGGCAGTAAGTTTTAATTAATATTATAAATATTTAGGGGCACATTTAAGTGTTGAAGTGAAAATTCGAATAAAAAAAATTGAATTTCAAAGTAATTTTTGGCTATATTGAATTTTTTTTTGCCTATGGGGGACCTCCTGGAACCTTTAGGGAGGTTTGAAAATTTTTGAAATCCAAAGGATTTTTTCCAAAATCGTTTGAATCGAACGATGGGTTCAAAAGATTTTTATTTAATTGAAAACTGACCTATTTGATCCATTTTCAATCGGAAATGCCCATAAAAAAACTTTGATGGTCAAATTTTTTTTAATTCGAAATATGACCCTTAGTAAATCTGCCCCTTAATGTAATACATGAGTGCGAATGGATTTTGAATACAAGTTTACTGCAATAAATGCTGTCATCAGCATGGTGGCTGTAAGGCTAGTGGCAGACGAGCAAATTCGGGGAGATTTAGTCGCCAAGCGAATAATCGCCTCTTCAGCCCAGTGACAATCTCCCCGACCTGCCTTCCAAGTGCCTGAATGAGGAATTGCCTGTGCTAATGCACTCGCTGCTCTTCGTTTTCCGAAGTTGCCTCATGAGGAAACTTCGGGTGACTTCAGCAGTCGAAGCGATGTGAGTGTATTTGCGCAGTTGATTACTCATTCAAGCACACAGAAGGCAGTTCGGGGAGATTGTCGCCGGGCTAAATCTCCATAAATCTGATTGTCTGCCTCTAGCCTTAGTGACTATAACACTGTTATCTAAATTGGCTTTTACATTTATAGGCTTCTTAGAAACACCTGAGAGTTTTTTGGCATCAACTTTCCTTGAAGCAATTTTAAATAAACCGTCCAATAACATTTTATACGGTAGTGATTATGGCCACTGACCTAGGTGATGCTAGTTAGACGTGTAACTGCCCTGTAAACATGAACACATCATGCAGGTTCCACTAACACAGAAAAAGGCAAGATCAGCAGGGAAGCTCACTCTGACACACATTCAACATATGAAATTTTATAACTGACACACTAAGGAACGTGACAATAACTCTCACTGCGGCACTGGAATGCAGTCGCCTCAGATATTTTATTGATGTAGTTCACCTTTGGCACTGGAACTATAAAATATCAAGAGCACTTGTACATGCTCTCCTGCACATCCAGTTAGGTAGCACACTGGTGATTTATGAAGTATAAAAATGTTACCAGATTTAGAGAAAGAAAAGATATGCTTTTTTTTTTTTTTTTGTGAAACTGCCCACAGGCTTCATTTGTATATACAGCCTACTAGATGCATCATTTGGCTATATTTTAAAGCTTTCGTTATATATAGAGAGAGAGAACTGACATTACAGAGATTGCTTATCAGTCCCTGCCCAAATTAAGCTTACAATTTAAATAATCTAAGTTTCCCCTTTATATATATTCACACGCGTACACAAGTCACTACTGACAGGTTATTTCGAATGTCACAACTTTTTTAGTTTGTTTCTTTTTTTTCTTATTTTATCACATACTATTCCATGGATGGAAAAAAGACTGTTCTGTTGCAAACCCGGATTGTAAATAGTGTTTCACTTAAGGATCTGTAACATTGTTCACCTTCAAAATACTTTTCTTCTGTTGCTTTCCATTTTTTATAGTTTTTTTTTTTTTAAATTTAAGTCGAACATTTAGGGTTTTTTTTTACTATAACTGACTTATACAGGACCGGAACAGGTCTGAGATGGTGGATTTTTGGATTCTTGCTTTTTGCAGCATCAGGCTATAATAAATCTTGAAAAATGTTAATTTTGTTTTATCACTAAAAATTCAAGTTTGCCCCAAAAAGCCCGACCAGATAAATTCAAGGTATAGTAAATAACCCCTTAGGGCTAGAACACATGGGAAGATTCAGGGATTAGTCACCTGGCAACTAATCGCCGCTTCTTTGGGGACGACTAATCTCCCTGAATTGCTTGCCCGTGTCTCGCGCCCGCTAAACTGTAAAGTCGGCTGCACCCATTCACACGTGGCGCTGCGTTTTCCTAAGTCGCTGAAAATTGCCTCCCGTGTGGTCTAGCCCTTAATGTTCCTGTCTCCGGTGTTTGAGTCTGACAGCTCAGTAATTTAGGTGCAGACTCTAAACTGTTGTAATTTGCTCTATTACTTGATCCATTTGTCAGCAATGTTGTGGAACATTAGCAATTATAACATCAATTCTAACAGCTGCCTGTAATGAAACTCAGGGATTCTGCTCAGCAGGGACAAATATAAGAAATGTATCCATTAAATGTATCAATTTAGAACAGTTTACAGGGTCGGTGACCCCCCCCCCCCCAGCTGCCTTAGAAAGTAAAAAAAAAATTGAAAAATTAAAGTTTACACTCAATATTAGAAAAGCTGTTAAAATTTAAAAATTAGAAAGTATTTGGACTGAAAAGACTGAACTGAAAAAAGTGTTGGAAGGTGAACAATCCCTTTAACTGGGGCAGAAAACTTGTTTAGAGACAGATTGCAAGGACTTATATACCTCTTGTTACAGTATATTCTATAAAAAGTATAATGCATGGAAACAAGACATTAGGGTTCATTTGTGACTGCAATCATTGATAGATTCAGCTGGATCCTTAGAATAGCAAAAAAAAAAAAAAACTCAAAAGTGGAAAATAATGATTTCGGATTCAAAAATTGCAGTCATACTTGCCCCTGGATTGCCACATCTGAAAAGCCATCTACCCCTTCCTTGAAAGTATTATTATTTGGATGTTCACCGTGTATTGCTGTGTGTGTATACTGGACGTGGCAGAGCTTTTAAAAGTTTTATCACTCACTGGCATTCACTTTTCCTACAAAAAGTACCCCCATTAATGTACAATGGTTCCACTTTCTATGCTATTATGAGAACAGTCTGACATTTACTCAAAGGGGCTGTTCTCCTTTGAGTTGAAATAAAGTAGCAGCTCTCCATTTTGCAATTTCAGAAGTTTGATTGCTAGTGAATTAGAGTGAATAAGAGACTAGCCCCCAGTGTAAAAGCACTAAGTTTGCCCAGGAGCTGTAAACTATAGCCTGCAATAAGATGTTAGCTTTTAAACAGGTGACCAGTAAATCCTACCTGCTGTTTTTTTTAGATGGGGTCAGTGACCCTCCCCCACCCCATCTGAAAGCTGGAAAGAGTCATAAATAAATAATGACTATCAACTGAAAAGTTGCTTAGAATTGGCCATTCTATAACAGAGTAAAAGTTAACATAAAGGTGGACCACCCTTTTAAGGAGACCAATGTAAAGAAATACATTTAGTAATCGAGTATTTACCTTGTGCAGGGCTGGGCCTTTCTGTGTTCACTCCTTGGAGTTCAGATGAACACGGATGAAAAAACATTTGATGCAAAATGGCCGGGCAGAATGTCTCAAACGTAGCATTGGTAATTTGATCGGTTTTGATATTGTAAATAGAAAATATATCCTCAGTAGATAAACACTGAAATAAAAATAAAATGCAGTTATTTTAAGAATTAAAAAGTCTCATTCACATATAAGTCCATCTACATTTTAAAAGAGATCTAAACCCTGAAAATGAATATGGCTAAAAAAAATTTTTATATACTGAACTTATTGCACCAGCCTAAAGTTTCATCTTGTCAATAGCAGCAATGATCCAGGACTTCAGACTTGTCACAGGGGGTCACCATCTTGGAAAGTGTCTGCTACACTCACATGTTCAATGGGCTCTGAGCAGCTGTTGAGAAACTAAGCTTAGGGGTCGTCACAAATTATCAAGCAGAAAATGAGGTTTGTCTGTAATATAAGCTTAAGCTACAAGGCTGATGCTAAATTCTGATGCTAACATCACTGGTTTCTGTCATCAGACTTATAGTGTGACATTTATATTCTATGTGTACTGTATATTGTGAGTGGGTCCCTAAGCTCAGTAAGTGACAGCAGCACAGAACATGTGCAGTGAATCAGCAGAAAAGAAGATGAGGAGCTACTGGGGCATCTTTGGAGACACAGATCTTCCCTGATAAAGGGCGGTGGTTGCCTTGGGCTGATATAGAAGCACAAAACATAATGTACAACATTTCTAGCTACTTCTTTAGTTAGGCTTTAGTTCTCCTTTAAAAGGTTATATACTAACCATATGAAGAAACTTTTTTGATCTACCTGCTCTTGTCATAAAGTTAGACATCTGCAGATATGGTAACGCTACATAGATAGGCTATATTGCAAATAATCACGTTACCACTTATCTCTCATGTGGCCCAGGCCACCATTATATACCAATGCACCATTATATTCATGCATGTTGTCAAGGGTTAAGTAAGGTGCTTATTTCTGTTTATTTACTGGGAAACAACTTATGTGACCCATAACTGTGGTGCAAACATTTGCATTTGCCAGCAACTGGTAATGATGATGATGGTGAAACAAAAAAGAGTTGACAGTTGCTTCTGGCCAAAAAACATGATACTATTTTTTAACCTTACTCATCTTTGTACATTATACGTCTTGCTCTGTTTGTATTTATCCTGTATTTCTACCCATTCTTCTTACTAGAACTAGTTCAATAGGGTATATACACTGTATCTCTAAATATGACAGCACAGACATATTCTGCAGCACTGCACACTAAAGTGCATAATTTTAGACACAATTAATTGTTTGCCTGTAATAAAATACTTTTCCCACAATTTTGAGGGTCATTGAAACCTCAAGCAGATTTTAAGGGGTTGTAAACCTTCTCTAAAAGGTTCAATAAATAATAAATGCATACAGTTATATATACAGTTAAATTGGTTAAATATAGCATACAATTATATACAGTTAAATTGGTGCACTCAACCAGGGCCAGGCCAGGGCAGCTGGGCGCCTCATCCACTGCGTGCAGGAAGTGCGCACGCATGCGCGCCGACTGGCTGCGTCAGCCCCTTCCTGCACACTCTTCCCCTCCCCTTGTGTGCATGCGCACTCGCACAATAGGAAGAAGCAGAGGAGCAGAACAGAGGCGAACTAGGGGTAGGCAGAAGTGAAAGGTACGTGCATCACGCCCCCCCCCCGTGCCGGTTTTGGCCCCGCACTTATGGGGGGCCCCGCTCCAGTGCGAGCTCTGATTCCTATTCCCTTATTTCCCCAGTTGCCCAGTCTACCCCCATCCCCAACTGGCAGCCATCACTTGGACAGAGGGGAAAGCAGGCACTATTTGCCCATCCAGCTCTGTGACCTTGCGACAGACAGCAAAGTTCCTTCTAGGGGGCCCCACCAAAATAGTTCCAATTGGGCCCCGCACTTGGTACGGTCGGCCCTGCGCCCCCCATGCTTTGCGCCATAGTCACGTGCCTACTCTTCCTACCCCTAGTTCTGGCCCTGCACTCAACATACAGAGTCGGTGACCTGGGTGCCAAGTGAAACATGTAAAGCAAAAGGTAAAGACTGGCACACTCATGGCTTGTTTATTATGCAAAAAAAGGAGTGTTTATTATTATTCTGACAAAGGTCCTGGTTTTGGACCAAAACGTTGACTAAAGTCTCCTTTTTTTGCATAATAACCAAGCCCTGAGTGTGCCAGTTCTTACCTTTTGCTATATATATATTTATTTATATATACAGATACGCGGCTGTGGAAATGTAGGCAGTTCAAAAAAGCTAGTTTTATTATTATTATTAATAATAATAATACTTATACAATGCATCACAAAATATTAGATAGCTCGTATTTACTGAAATATTTTGTTATATATTTAATACCTTTAGTAAGTAGCGAGCCCCCAAGAGGTTATGTAGAAACAACGATAAAATCAAGGAAATCATTGCTTAAATCAGTTTTATACTGATTTGTGGGAAAGAGTGCAAAGTTTTATTTTAGTTTTTCTGTCTTTTTAAAGAATGCAAACTATCATGTTTTTGCCTTTGTTACCCTTTTCCCCATTAAGCACCCATAAGGGCATTCTTACAAATACATTGCTGCCTACATTCATCAGCGCTGTATTCATAAGGGGTGCAGTAACGGAACTAGGTGGGGGTGGGCTGTGCAGCCCAGCAGGTAGACTCCAGCCGACTGCAGTGGGTGCAAGACTGCCGGGGGGCCCTGCGGGAGTGCGGAACCTGGCCCAGTTGCACCCCCTGCTCCCCCGGTAGTTACGTCCCTGAAGGGGTGGGTTTGGGGGAGCACGCATCCCCTTGGACACCCCTCAGCATGAACGTCAGTCAGAGGTGAAACTAGTGAGCACCACGAGGCCTGCCTTGCACTGTTCTCTGTCCCTTGCCCCTAACTTTTAAAGCAGTCAGAACATAGACTGCAGATGCCATTGCTCCAGACACAGCAGGTACATGTATTTTAGCGCCTCTTACTGTTCCTCCAGTTGCACCTGAGGCAATGGTAAAGAAGTTTAGCTTACATCTTTATAAAATCACCAGACCAGTAAAAGTGAACTGTTGGTAGCAAATGGTGGAATGCTGGACCAGGAATTACTGTGTTAGTATATAAGCTCCAATTAAGAAATACCTACCACTCAGCAAACATTTATCTATCTGTAAATAAGCAAAATAACACAGAGATGAGTCACAGTATTCCATTTAGTATAAAGGTGCCCCTGCCTAGTTGGTATTCTGCACATTTATGCTGTTGCACCATAGCTTAACAAACAAGCATTGTGCTGGTACATTATTTTTGCAGCTTGACAAGAAGGATAGCTCTTTCAGTGCAAGACATTCCAGAACAAAGAGAAGCTTTGTCAAATACAAGATTTATTTTTATTTTCAAAAATAAAAAATGAATCCAATAATAATAATCCTTGTCAAGATTCAGAAATAATAGTAAAAAAAAAAAAAAAACATACGTGGCATCATAACATCCTGAGGTTAACACAGGTATGGGACCTGTTATCCAGAATGCTTCGGACCTGGGGCTTTCCAGATAACAGATCTTTCCATAATTTGGATCTTCATACCTTAAGTCTACTTGAAAATCATGTAAACGTTAAATATACCCAATAGGATGGTTTTGCTTCCAACAGGGATTAATGATATCTTAGTTTGGATCAAGTATAAGCTACTGTTTATTATTACAGAGAAAAAGGAAGAATTTTTTACATTTTTTTATAACATGGAGTCTATGGGAGACATCCTTTCCATAATTCTGAGAATTCTGGATAATGAGTTTCCAGATAATGGATCCCATACCTGTACAAGGAAGCAATAAAAGTGCAGCCCTGGTGCTGTTTGCTAAGAATGATGTCCAAAGGACTCAAAAATTCCAAATAATCAACTCAAATCAACAAGTGAATAAAGTGTAAACTGTACAGATCAATTCACTAGATTCCACTTAACAGGAAGATAACAGTGTATGTAGTGCCTTATTGATTCAGTACCATGATTATTGCACCCATCCCAATGGAAAAAGAAGACTGGAAAAATAAATAATCAGAAGAACAAGATGTACAATAGATGATTTAAAGGGGCTGTTTACCTTTAAAATATGTTTTAGTATTATGTAGAGAAAGATACTCTGAAACAATTTGCAATTGGTTTTCACTTTTTATTATTTGTGGTTATTAAGTTAGTTATTAAGTTAGTTTTTTTGCCAGTGGTAAAGCGTGTGTGTCACTTCAGTCCAGTGGCATAACTAGATGTTACTGGGCCCCTAAGAAAATACATTTTAGGGCCCCAAACGTATGCAGAGGTTAACCTGTTTTACCAATATATATTGAAATTGCTTATTAATTAGGGCCTCATGGGGCCCCTAAACCTCCTGGGCCCCCCCTGCAGCTGCTTCCGCTGCAAGTCTCTCAAAAGTAGTTTTAGGTTTCCTCTTGAGGTAACTTCAGAAGACTGAAATGACACATATGTTTTACCAGCAGCAATTCACTTTATAACCGGTGGGAAAGCACTTAAAGGAAATTAATCACCCACAAATGAGGAGATTGATTGCTGATGATTAATCTCCTTGAGGACCATTACCCTAAAATACAGAGTGAAGTTTACATGGTAAGAGGTAATTGTAATCAGCCTCAGGGTCTGTGGGAAGCTGGATTGCCTCAGGGCCCCCATCCGGACCCTGAGGGCTTCTGCATCAGCCCCCCCCCCTCCAGACCCTGAGGGCTACTGCCTCAGGGCCTCCCATCCAGCAACTGTGCCACAAAACAGTACATGCGAGTGTGGTCCCAGGCCCCCCCCAGTCCGAACCTGATCAGCCTGATTGTTTCTGATAATTTCTAGCTCTTACAGAGACCCATATTTTCTTGTGTGCCAACAAGTTAAGTGACCACACAGGTCATGCATTGCTCACTATTCAGTGTTCAAACAACATATTATGGGCTTCAAACTGACCATACATGGTATAAGCCACTTATCTGGCAGCTACACCAATTACTTGGCTCCTGGGCCAGCAACTGAACCTTTGAACAAATTAATTGAACTTCATCATCTAGGAGGTTTTCAAATCCGTCCAAACAACATCTGGCCAAATTTTGGCCAGATATCGATCAGACATAGTCAGATTATCTTTGGTACTCACATAGTGGCAAATTCACTAAAATCTGAAAAATCGACAGCGCAGGCTTCGCTAGCGTTCGCCACACGAATTTTCAGCAGTGCTACGCAAATTCACTAAAGTGCGAATTTACGCTCAGGTCGGCGAACGGTAGTGTAGATGCGCTAGTGTTACTTCGCTAGACATAGCGCAATTACGCTAGCGAAGCCTAATTTGCATACGGCTCGAATTTCAAAATATAATAGAAGTATATGTTACAGCCACTATGTTGTACTACACAAGCCTAGGAAACCTTTAATAAATAAAATAAAGTTGTCCTATTGCCCTACATGTGCCACTATATAGTTGTGTTGCCATATGTTAGGAAATGTAGGGGGGAAGGAGGGTAACCCCCCCCCCCAAAAAAAAAAACAATCTTTTTCAGACTATCACCCACAATGATAAAACAATCCACAGCGTTTTTTTATAATTTTTTTTCCAGCTCCTATCTTCTCTATTGAACTTCGCCTGGTCTGAGCAGGTGAAGTGAAGTCTAGCATAAATGCTAACGTTCAGCAAAAAGTTGATCTTAGTGAATTTGCGTAATTACGATCCTTCGTCAGTGCGCAAATTCGACTGGCATAAGGGTGTGAAGTTGCACAAGTCTATCTACTTAGCTAGAGCCAGAGCCGGTGTTAGTGAATTTGCGAAGTTCCGATTTGACATCACGCTGGCGAATTAGCGCTAGCGTTAGACGCTTCGCACTTTAGTGAATTTGCCCCATAGAGTTTGGTTGATATTTAACGAGAAAGAAGGGTTAAATCACTGGGGGGCTACAAATGTTAGGTGCCCCCCAAACAGTAATTATAATCACATACCTGGTTCCCCTAGGTTTGTGCTCCTGTTACTAGAAAAATGGATCAGCAAGCTGTACTTATGAGCAAGCACCACAGAGTGTTTTCCTTCCTTCATTGAGCTGAGTGCGCATGTGCAGTAGAGTAAAAAGTCAAACATTAAGCAAAAAAGACTTCAGCCTGGGCTAATGAAGAATAAAGAGGACGAAAAAGGTTGCTCTTCTTTCTCCCAGGCCCTTTTCTTTTAAAGGAGAACTTAACCATAAAAATGAAAATGGCTAAAAATGCCATATTTCATATACTGAACTTGTTGCACCAGCCTAAAGTTTCAGCTCAATAGCAGCAATGAGAAGCTAAGCTTGGGGGTTTGTCGCAAATTATCAAGCAGAAAATGAGATTTGTCTGTAATATAAGCTGATTATTAAATTCTGATGTTAGTTGCATTGGTTTCTGTGCTGCCATGTAGTATCTGTATTAATTATTAATCAGCCTTACTCTGCCTTATACTGTGACATTTCTATTCTATGTGTACTGTATATTGTGAGTTGGTCCCTAAGCTCAGTAAGTGACATCAGCACAGAGCATGTGAATCAGTGAATCAGCAGAAAAGAAGATGGGGAGCTACTGGGGAATCTTCAGAGACACAGATCTTTACTGCTAAAGGGCTGTGGTTGCCGTGGGCTGATACACAAGCCCAAAACATAATGGACAACATTTCTAGCTACTTCTTTAGTTACGTTTTAGTTCTCCTTTAACAGGAGCACCAGCACAGGGTGACAGATAAGTGATTATAATTACTGGGGGTGCCTAAAACACCCCCAGAAATTAAACCTTTCCTTTTGCTTTAAGCAATGGACTAGTCATTCTCTTCTGTGTGACTAAATTTTAATTTACAGGTGGAAAAAGACATATCATTAACTGATATGGGGTAGTTCTGTTTATTTTTTTTTAATTATTCGCCTTCTTCTTCTGCCTCAAACCAGTTTTCAAATGGGGTCACTGACTTCAAAGGCCAAAACAACTATTGCTCCGTGGAGCTACATTTGTATTGCTTGTTATACATTTAGATATTTATCCTTTTTATTTGAGCCGTCTCTTATTCATCTTCAAGGCCCTCATTCAAACCACTGACTGGTTGCTCGGGTAAATTGTATCTTTGGCTTGTGCTGCACACAAATTAAGACTGATTAATTGAATTAATCATATGAAAAATTAATTCAAAGGTGAAGTGGTTCTAAAAATAGAAGATTAGACAAGAGTTTTGAAATGAAGAGAAATTTTGATGATACAAAAAAAGTAGACAGTTTCCTCTAATATATATGACTATTTATCAATATGGATGAACTAATATACTAGGTGCTAATGCTCATCCCAGCTCTTTATGTTAGAGGGCTAAAATTAGCAATTCATTAATTTGGATGCTAGTCCATCTGCTAACACCTCTCAGGTATTCATGAATATGCAGAACAATTTGCAGGGGAATGCTACTTTTTGCACTGAGATGTCAAAGATATGCAAGAAAATTCATTGTAAGCAAATGAAAGATGAAGTCATAGAAAAAAAAATCCACACATCAGTTCTTATTTGCCTTTCCACAGAGTGGTACACAGTGACATAACTAGGGAGGCAGCAGACTCTGTAAGGGTAAATGGGGGCCCAACACGGGGGGATTCAAAGATGACCTGACATTTTGCTCACGTTGGTTTTGTGCAAGAGGCTGGTCTAGAGGCCATGGGATGTGTGTTGTACTTGCTGCTATCTGTAGTTATATTGAGAAGAATTCATTGCAGGGCTGGAACTAAGGGTATGCAGAAGAGACACCTATCTAGGGTGCAGTGATGGGGGCACTGGGCAGGTCACGGTATATATATTGGTAACTCTAGAAGTTTAGAGGTCCCATAATTTATTTGCTATGGGGCCAGGCAACTTCTAGTTAAGTTCAGTAAAACGATCTTTGAGAGAATTTATTGGGTAAGATGAAGAAAAAATGATTGGTTGATTGATATGTACTGAGGATGAATTCATTGGTAGATGACTGAAGACATAATGAAAATCCATAACTATTACTTTCAGCATAAGAAGAAAAGTATATATACCTAAATTTGTTACAGCAGTTGCCAAATATACTGTCCATGACATACATATGATGTACTGCTTGTTCTTCTCTTTCACTGTTCACTTATGCAGAACTGACCTATGGCCATCTGTGTTAAATGATGTCTCCACATTCTCCCATCAACTGGAAACCCCTTAATCCTGTATTCACATGATGGCATCATTGCTATCAGTCTCACTTTAAATGAAAATGATCCCCCGTCCCAGTCACAACCCCCTCCGCCCCAACGTACCTTTATCTCATGGACACAAATCTGGGGCTAGATAAAAAAAACATATTTAAAACACTCTAATATTTGTAGCTGCAATGGTTTAAAGAGATACTGACACCAGAAATTAAACCTTTTTTACATCTACCATAAAATTGACTTTGCATGCTACTTATAATTTGCCATAATCAGACTCCCTGTGTTTGTTTATGAGGGGGCTGCCATATTTGTGCAGCAAGAGTCTGTTAGCATTAGAAACTGACAGGCTGAGATGGGACAGTCAGGCTTAGGAACTTCAACTAAAAATTGCTTAAAATCCAAACCTCTTGGCAAAAAACAATCAATATGACCTATAGATAACTTTAAATGTATTTTTAAAAAGTAGTTTTTTAGTGTCAGTATCACTTTAAAATAGGTCCCTGTGTTTTTTTTTGGCGTCTTTCCCAAGTCTGACCCTGCCGACCCTTTTGGGCGTGAGCTCATTCTGTTTGGATGATGCAGAAAGTGCATACACACTGAACTTCCAACAGTAAATTTATTGACTTGAAAGAACCATTTTCCAACCCCATTTTGGCTTAGCGATTCATGCAACCTCTACCTTACCTTGTGGTGTTGTGATGGATGGATTCTAGGACTAATCACTCAACTTACCATACTGTGTGGTGTACAAATTATATGGAAAGGAGAGAAACTTTAAGTCCCAGAACCAATCACCTAACAATCAGTGGTGTAACTACAGGGGGGAGCATGGGATGCATTGGATGCATTTGCACCAGGGCCCGCTCCCCCTCAGGGCCCATCGGAGATTGCTCCGCAGAGCAGCAGTAAGTAAGTAAGTGCACGTCCAGAGGGGTAGCCATGCATCTAGAGGGATGAGAGGGGTGCTGGGTGCACATCCTGCACCCGGGCCCAGAACACGTTAGTTATGTTACTGTTAACAATGGAACAAAGGTAATGGAGGACTAAGATTATTGTGTGAGTCTAAGGGGCAAATTTACTATTACTCCCGGAAATTAGCTCGACCAAATTCGCAATTCGATAAGTATTCAACCATCGAATGCTTATCGAATTGTTTTAGTCTATTTTTTTTGCTCGATATCCGATTACTCGATGAATTCATACGATCTGATACCGATCGTTAGATTTCACGAAAAAATCGTGAAATTTCCTTTGAGAGTCCGAAAAATTTGTACGATTCGAACGATCGAACACTCTGATAGTACGAATGGTATTCGAGCAGGAGCTTCCCATAGGCTTCTATTACAATTCGGTAGGTTCAATCTGACGAAGTAGGCAGTCGAATAACTTTAAAATTTTAATTCCTTCGATCATCGAATGGTCGAATTATCGGATATCCGATCATTCGATCTATTAGATATTCGATGATCGAAGAGGCCAAATTTTACTTTACGACTTCACGAAAAATTCGTACGATCGTTATTCGATCGAACTTCGATCATTTCATGTGAAATTCATAAATTTGCCCCTAAGTGTAAGGCCAGATGGGAAGATTCGGGGAGATTTGTCGCCTGGAGACTAATTGCCTCTTCTTTGGGGCGACAAATCTCCCTTAACCGCTTCCCCCTGCCTTCCAGCTGATTAATGAATAATCGCCTGCGCCTATTCACATGCGGCACTGTGTTTTCCGAGGTCGCTCAAAGTTGGCTCCGGCAAGGTCGAGCGATTTTGGGAAAGCGCAGCGCCGTGTGTGAATAGGTGCAGGCGATTATTCATTAACAGCTGGAAGGCAGGCGACGAATCTCCCCCAATCTTCCCGTCTGGCCTTACCCTAAGAGGTGTTGGGGAATTGTCCCTGTGAGCATAGATTGGATAACATACTCCGCTCGCACAACCCTGGTGCACAGTGTTGGAAGGGTCTGCACCCTCCCAAACAGGCAATTCCAAGAAGACACTGGCACTCACAGCTGATTCAAGAAGGGAGTTCCCCTTCCATGTTTATTTGCAGAAATGCAGCGTTTCAGGGCTGTACCCCTTTGTCAAGCATAAAACAGTGTAAAAGTGAATACAATTTAACACATAACGTGATTGGTTAATTCATACATTTGCATAATTGTTCCCAAATAACACCACATAATGCGGTGTTATTTGGGAACAGTTATGCAACTTGTATTCACATATATGCTTGACAAAGGGGTACAGCCCCAAAACGTTGCATTTCTGCAAATAAACACACAAGGGGAGCTCTTCTTGAATCAGCCATGAGTGCCAGTCTCTTCTTGGAGCAGAGATAGATTAACATGGTCAGGTCTGCACCGGGATTTAAAATAGGCTTTAGTATTTCAAATTCACAGAGGCCCAAACAGCCCCCTAAATAGTGATTGTCTATGGCATCTTAAAGCAGCCCCAATGCATTTGTCAGTCTGGGCCTGTACATGGTTTCTTTTCAATCTATGGGGTCAGGTATACTTTTGCCAGTTTAAATAATGTTTATGCACCTTTTTTCAAAACCCTAACTGAGTCAAAAGTGGGGTATGTTTTCTCTTTAAATTTAGTAGCACAATGAGTCAAAAACATCATGGGGTAAATTTATCAAAGAGTGAAGTTAAGAGTGAAGTTCCTCCACTAGAGGAAAATTCCGCAGCTCTCCATTAATTTCTATGGGATTTTTAAAGGCGTATTTATCAAAGGGTGAAATTTCACTTTCACCCATTGATAGATACGCCTTTTAAAATCCCATAGAAATTAATGGAGGGCTGCGTAATTTCCCTCTATTGGCGGCACTTCCCTCTTTGATGAATTTACCCCCATGTGTGGCATTGCCAAACATTAACATCAAAATATGAAAGTGTTTGAAATATGTTTTCCCTATTCAGCCATTCATTGCTAATAGGACAAAAAGGCACGTTTATACAGCAGTTAACAGATAAGCTCTGTATAATACAATGGGTTTAGGTTTGACTCAGGAAGAAAAACAGAGGACCAATGTCATTCATGGCTCTCTACGGGACTGCAGACTGAATACCTCTCTCTCAGGCTCCGTCACATATCAGCTGGCTTCTGCTACATTGTTTTTTGGAGTCAGAACCAGTAGTGCAGATAATATAAAGAGCCACTTGAAATAACTTTAAAACATTTTTAATTAATATATATTAAGAAGTTGCTTTGAATTATATTGTGTTTCATTATGAAATGAAGAAGCACTTTCAGGTGACATTCCCCTTTAAAGGGGTTGTTTGTCTCTGAGTTATCATTTAATTTGATGTAGAGAGTTATATTCTGAGACAATTTGCAATTGATTTTCATTTATTATTATTTGTGGTTTTTGAGCTATTTTTTTTACTCAGCAACTAGTTTGCAATTTCAACAATCTGGTTGCTAGGGTCCAAATGACCCTAGCAACCATGCGCTGATTTCAATAAGAGACTGAAATATAATAGAAGAGGACCTGAATAACAAGATGACTAATAAAAATTAGCAATAACAATAAAGATGTAGCCTTACAGAGCATTCGTTTTTTTTTGGATGGGGTCAGTGATTCCATTTGAAAGCTGGAAAGAGTCAGATGAAGAAGGCAAATCATTCCAAACCAGAGTGAAAGAAAACAAGTGAAAAGTTGCTTAGAGTTGGCCATTCTATAATATACTAAAGTGAACATTATGCAGTTCCTCTGTTCCAACTTCCAAGTCAATACATTGCAACATAATCCGAATAATTTCTCCTAAAGGAGCTGCTTATTGGAAGAAAGTAATTGACATTTGTAAGAAGTCTAGGCATTTAGGTGGAGTAGCACAGCTCCCCACTGCTCAGATCTGCACTGTACAGCTCTCTAACACAAAGCTACAAGAACTGCCAAGAAACACCAGGGTGCAAGATTATATTCCTAATCCTTTCAGCTAAACTGCAGTAATGCTGGCTGCCACTGATAATCTATTCTACACAATACAGTTGGACTGGAAAATAATAGTCCACAAACAAGGAATACCAAACACTAGGGACATTGTTGGGTGTTGCAGTTCCACAAAACTCCTGACAGCAAAGAAAGATAAAGCTAACAGTGCTGGCATACCTAATCACATGTGAGGGTCTGTTGTTACTGGCTGTCATTAGGTAGAACTGCAGCATCTGTATAGAAAGTGTCTAAACGTCTTTATTATGGCTCATTCCCCTGCTGTGTGGGATGGAAGAATCTCACGTGCCTACATAAGGAGGCCAGGGGCAGCTTCCAGTTTCCAGTTCTAGTCAATGGAGAGGTCATTAAATGAAATGGCTTTTCTGATATGTAGCATATGGTGCAAAGGGCTAGGAGCAACTGGCTTGCATCGCCCAAGCTGCAGCTGTTGTAGCGCTTAAACTGCCATTGAGAGCGCTAGGACAGACAACCAGGATACAAACAAGGGCAGGAGTCGCGCAGCTCTTACCCGGTTGTAGTGCAGATGTTCCAAGTTGTGCGATTCGCCGCGTGCATCGCAGCCGTTCAGCAGCTGGCTCACATTGCTGCTACTCAATCGCCCGTTCTGTCCGAACAGCTGCAGTATGTCCTGGGTAAACAGATCTCCGGCGCTATCAGTGCCGACCAGCATCACGGACACCGCTCCATACACAGCGAGAAATAGCCAACAACTGGTAAAGCTCATGCTGGACACTGGAAATCTCACTCAGCTAGGCTGCTGTAAACTGGCACTTGCTAAAGCTGCCCGGAACGAGTTGGAAGCGCTAATTGTGACTTGCTTCTGGCAATTGGCACTCTGCACACCAACACTGGCACCTTGTTCTGCTCCCAGCGCTCTGATGACAATGCCGAGCTTGTTGGTGTCTCTCTACTTGCACGTGGTGTGTGTGCGATGGGTGTTTGTTCGGTCAGGCTCTTCTTAGGGGAAATGAGCGCCTATCAGACAACACATGGGACAGGATTTGTCTCCTGCAATAGATAATAAGAAAGTTTAAAAGGTAACAACTGCTACATTCACGCAGAAGTGAAAAATAAAAGAGTACAACAAATGCAAAGTACAGAAGAGTATCGCTGGCTAGCGTCACAATTGCAGAGAACTACTGTAGTTGTATATAAATTCCATCAACCACTAACAGTAGCACATGACAATGGTATCCGCTACCCCCCTACTAATGACGTTTCATATTATCTAAAGACACAATAAACCCATTAACATTACTGGCACCGTTTGTTCAATTGCCAAGTTTTTTTTTGTTCCCAAAACCAATTCCCCAAGAAACTTTACAAATAAAAGTAGACAGCTGTCAGCGATAAAACACAAATTTTTGGGACACAGTCATAAGTGAAGCTCAGAAATGAGGGTCAGTCGTGACCTGGTTAAATGAAGAAATCAACTATTTAAGGCGCCTGTAACGATACTACTTTATACACTGATCATCATTCATTCAACCACCTTTCCTGCTAGTCAAAAGGTTTTTCTGTGAGTGAGATGAACCGCAAGTAACGTCTAGAATCTAAACCTTATCGCCTGAAATTCAACAGGAAATTCAGAAAGAGCTGGAGCGCATCTCTGTTAACTATTACTCGATACATTGATGATATACATTTCATTTAGGTTTAGCTTGACTGTGTAAATGTACATAATGTACATCCTATATCTAGACTCTAGTAGTTGATATCCTGTTGGATGTCGGCGATGCTGCGCTCCAGCTGAACAGATTACGGGAAAAGTTAAACTCTAATTTAGTGTCATTCCGTTTGGGCTGTCTCCAAGCCCTTGGGTGAAACCCTGATTACGAAGCGCTGGCTACTAGCAGTTTTTGACTCAGGGTTTTCCTCGAAGTAAGCTATGGGGCGAGTGAGGGAAGTCCTCAGAATCTGATAACTATAACATTTAAGGAAGCCTGCTCATCGAATATACATTGGAAAAATCAGAAAAATCAGAATGTTGTTCCATTCGATCCAATCCCACCTAGTTACAAATAGTTACAAATATTGCTTCCGTGTATCCAACAATCTGCTCGCATCTAAAGTATTTTTAGATTTTTAGGGACAGAAAAGAGAGAATAGTCCTGAGTTTACTTGGCTCCTCTACAGACTTTTATACAAGTTCTCTTGTTCGTTATTTGTTTCCCCCGCCCACTGTTAGGTGTGTGAGTGAGAGGATGGTAGCCCTACGGTCTCCCTAATGCAGTATCTGTAAGTGCCAGAACAGATCTGACTGCCAGATTCTCACCTTCCTCTTGTCTCTGCCTCCCAGTCCCGGTGCGGCGCTAGATAAGCAGGCAGGCCACGTGGTCCCTGAATGCATTTTTGCTATTAAATCCGCACTCGCCCTATAACATTGGACCAGATGGAAGGAGATATCTTACGATATGGTAATTGCCGCATGCTTCCTACTCCTCCCTGCTATTCACTTGAACACAATTTACAAACTCAGCATTCTCTTAACAGACTATTCTGTGGCCAAGTTAAAGTGCAATGAAGAAGAATAATAAGGGTTTACTAGTAATTCTGTAAAAATCCAATTGCCCTAGTGCAGGTCTCGAACTGCTGCCCACAAGATCCTGATCCGCACTTGACAGCTCTTTTGGCGATTGGATTGCGGATTGGAAGGAAAGTGCATCCTGTACTGGTGTGGCATCGCCAGCTCACACACATACACAAGTTCCTGTTCCAGCCAACACACTAAAAGCCATCGTTTTATACCGGTCCAGATTGGTTTTCTTTCCACGATTACCCGTATAAGTAGAACAGTAAGACAAGTGAAATCAATCCCTTGGTCGAGAGAGCTCTGTGCGCAGAACAATAACCATACAGTACTCCTTACTGTATGTGAAGCCAAGATTCAATGACCCAAGTTATAAGCAATGCCCTCAGTACTGCTTGCATGGGGCTCTATTTATGCTAGCTCACAGGATCTTTCTCAGAGATTCACAGAATATCTCATATTTCTTTCTTTCCAGTCAGACAACCTATTTTATTTGGGGAATAATATTTTAAAGTTTATTGCCAGGGACCTAACTATAAGTTGCTGGACTCCAGTGCAGTTTTATTTAAGGGTCTCCAAACACTTTAGAAAGGAATCTATTACACACAAGCACATAATAAACTTTACTTCCCAAGCCTGGGCCCTCAGTAGTCACAGGGTGGTGCTCAGTGCTGGACTGAGAATCAAAATAGGCCCTGGCATTTCAGGTACACAGAGGCCCAATCATCCCACTTAGAGGCCCAAACAGTCCCCACCAGCCCACTAGGGTTGCCACCTTTTCTTAAAAAAAATACCGGCCTTCCACTATATTTGGCTTTTTTTCCTATTAATAACATTGGGATCAGCCATCAAAAATACCGGTCAGGCCGGTAAAACACCGGCCAGGTGGCAACCCTACAGCCCACTAGATTGTGACTTTCTATGGCACCTTATAGCAGCCCCTCTGGCATTTGCCCTAACCTACAGATTGCCAGTCCGGGCCTGGTGGTGCTGGCTGCTCCTACTATTATGACCCTGTTTTGGGCATACAAAATGTTAAGTCACTATAACCAGTGGTGTTAATATAGAGGGATTTAGAGGGCCCAGGACAAAGTCCTAGGGGGCAGGAATGGATTTACATTGCGGGTGCCCCTAGGCCCAGGCCCGGATTTGTGGAAAAACCACCTAAACCCGGGCCTAGGGTGGCAGGATTTTAGGGGCATCTATCTGCCCAGCCGCACCAACATTGCTTCAGAAACACTGGGGATATGCAGGAGATACAATATTTTTTAAATTTCCCATGCGCCAATCCCCA
>CM044431.1:76896340-76911675 GCA_024363595.1 Xenopus borealis | reverse complement strand
GGCGGAGCCCAGGGGGCCCCCGACAATTTTGTTGTGCGGGGCCCCGTGATTTCTGATGGCAGCTCTGACAGTTAGCCACCCCTTTTCTTTGTTTGTGCAATTTTGGGACTGGAGCAATGAGGATTGGTGTGCAGGAAATTTAAAAACCTATTGTATCTCCTGGGCATCCACAGTGTTTTTGAACCAATGTGGGTGTGGCTGGGCAGCATGCTTCCCCCTAAAATCCTGCCGCCCTAGGAAGGGTTGCCACCTGGCCAGTAAAAATGATGGTTGATCCTTATGTTATTAATAGGGAAAAAAGATAAATATATAGGAAGGCCGGTATTTTTTTCCAGAAAAGGTGGCAACCCTAGCCCTAGGCCCAGACCTTGGTGGCCTTTCCACAAATCCAGGCCTGTGATGGGGCCCAGTGATTAATAATATTAATATATTAATATATCAATATATTTTTATGAAAAATTTCCTTGTTTTCAATTTTTAGGGGGGGGGGCTCTAGAATGATTTTGACATGGGGCCCAGTAATTTCAAGTTAAGCATCTGACTACATTATTTTCTAGGGTCAAATGATGAAATCTTTATAATCAACAGTGGCGTAACTAGATGTTAGTGGGCCCCACAGCTAAATGATTTTAGGGCCTCCAAAATATACAGAGGTTGTCCTGTTTTACCGATATATATATTAAAATGACTCATTAATTAGTGACTCATGTGGCCCCTATCCCTTCTGTGCCTGCTTCATCTAGTGTTGCCAACTTTCCTGGAAAAAAATACCAGCCGTCCTATATTAAGTATTTATCTTTTTTCCTTATTAATAACATTGGGATCAACCATCATATTTAATGGCCAGGCAAGTAAAATACTGGCCCCTAGCTTCATCTACAGTTACACTCCCTGACCCTGATAATAATAAAAACTGTTTGCAGCAGGAGGGTAACTACAAGGGAATCATCCCTAGGGCATGCTATACTATATATACTATTGTAAATATATATACGTTTATATATCCGTGCTGTGCAGCAGGATCTTCGAGCATTACTTCATAGTTTACTACACCATTCAGCTGTCTAGTGCATAGGATGCTAGAGAACACTGTTAATATATTCCAAGAATAGAACATATACTAAGTGCTGATGGTGTAATGTTAAACCTTTGAGAACAATTTACTAATCCATTTAATACTGACAAACATCCACACAACAAATGTTTTTTTCTAGAAGCCTTTACACAGAGGCAGCGTCTAAGCTTGGTGATGTTGTAAAGTGCTTATTGGTTGGATTTTGTGAGTATTAAATGGATTAGTAAATAGTTCTAAATGTTTTCAAACTATTCCATGAATGCTTGCTATTGTGCTATATGCTCATAAAATTGATCCTGACGTGAGTGTCAGTGTGCACGCAATACAGAAAGAAATTGTAAGCTCTTCTGGGACAAGGACAGATGTAAATTATTAACGTCTCTGTAAAATGCTGCAGAATATGTCACTTCAGTATCAACTGGTAATGATAATAATTTCAGTGATAAAGTCGTTTGTAAATTGTTTATATAAAAAGGATGCTGTGTAGCAATGGCCAGGCTGGACTGGCAATCTGGGGGTTCTGGCAAATGCCAGAGGAGCTGTAGTATAGGTGACAAAGACATTTACTATTTATTGGACTGGTGGGAGCTGCTTGGGCCACTGTGTTCTTGGAAAACCAGAGCAGATTGTGAATCCCAGTCCGGACCTGCCAATGGGGGCAGCTATTCAAAGGAGAAAAGGTTCAGGTTACACAGCTGATAGCAGTTAAACTCTGTAGAGCATAATGGTGTTATCTGTTATCCACTATTTAACCTGTGCCATATAGCCTTTTTTTCAATTTCCGCCATTGTTACACAGCAGCTTCTTTGTATGAACTATAGTAGTGTTTCTGAAGCAAATAGATCAGTTTTACCAGTGCAGGGCAATACTACATTATATTTTCAATGCTTTAAAATACTTACATTACTGTTCCTTTAACCTGATATGCCCACCAAAAAGAGGGCGATACCTTTAACCTGATATGCCCACCAAAAAGAGGGCGATATTGTGTAAATTTGATAGTTAGAGTGAAATGATCAGGTTACAATGAAGTGACTAGGCATCAACAGGACGAGGACTGCATTAACTAGCCAATGTGGTCTTCAATCGCAAGAAATATTAAACCTACCTGATTGATATCTTGGCCAGATATTGATGGGGGAGACCCATCATCTGCCGATGTACGGCCACCTTTACTCTGGTAATGGGGGCTTTTGGTTCATATGCTAACATAGCACATAATTGTAGTAGTAAAGGGATACTGTCATGGGAAAACATGTTTTGTTTTTTTTTTCAAAATGCATCAGTTAATAGTGCTACTCCAGTAGAATTCTACACTGAAATCCATTTCTCAAAAGAGTAAACAGATTTTTATATATTCAATTTTGAATATCTGACATGGAGCTACACATTGTATCATTTTCCCAGCTGCTCCTGGTAATGTGACTTTTGCCAGCAAAGAAACTGCTTTCTGGCAGGCTGTTATTTTTCTTTGTCAATGTAACTGAAGGAGTCTTAGTGGGACATGGGTTTTACTATTGATTGCTGTTCTTAAATCTACCAGGCAGCTGTTGTGTTAGGGAGCTGTTATCTGGTTACCTTCCCATTGTTCTGTTGTTAGGCTGCTGGGGGGGAGAAAGGGGGGGGATATCACTCCATCTTGCAGTACAGTAGTAAAGAGTGATTGGAGTTTATCAGAGCACAAGTCACATGACTTGGGGCAGCTGGGAAATTGACAATATGTCTCGCCCCATGTCAGAATTAAAAATGAAATATAAAAAAAAATCTGTTCTTTTGAGAAATGGATTTCAGAGCAGAATTCTGCTGGAGCAGAAAAAAAACATTTTTTTCCCATGGCAGAATCCCTTTAAAGTGCTAACTTACATAAGCCAGCACAAACAGGACCATAGTCAATAAATGCTATCCATTATTTTACTGAAAGGTTCCAACAACCTTTAACATAGTGTAAATTAGGCCTGATGCATTTAATATTTACATGGGGCACTTTGCCATTAGCTATGACCTAATGCCCTGTGTATGCATGAAACATGTTAGGCTTAATTTACACTATGTTAAAAGGTGTTGGAATCTTTTAATAAAATAATGTACAGCATTTATGTATTGACAATGGTCTTGTTTCTGCTGGCAAATGTATGCAAGAATTGTTTGGTGCTTCTGAGATGGCTGCCTCCACACCAATATTGCAACTAAAAAAAATACACTTATTTTGCCTGGTCATGTGATTTCAGAAAGAGTCAGTGCTGCACTATGGGACAGCTTCCTGACAGGCTATTGTTTCTCCTACTCAATCTAACCGAAGGAGTCATAGTGAGACATGTTCTTTTAATATTGGGTACTATTCTTACATCTACCAGTGAGCTATTATCTGGTTACCTTCCCATGGTTCTGCTGATAGGCTACTGGGGAAGAAGGAAGGGGGTAATATAAATCCAGCTTGCAGTGCAGCAGTAAAGAGTGACTGAAGTTTATCAGAGTACAAGTTACATGATTGGGGCACCTGGGAAACCGACAATATGTCTAGCCCTATGCCAAAATTAAATCTAAAAAAATCTGTTTGCTCTTCTTTAGGGAAGAAGTCTGCAGGAGCAGCACTGATGCATGTTGAAAAAAAATGTGTTTTCCCATGACAGTATCCCTTTAATGACTCCAGAGACTGCCAAGAAACTGCCTGGGAGAGAGGTGAAACTAATGCCAAGAACACCACGAGTGCGGAAAAGTGTCTTATTGCACTACTTTATTAACTATTTCACTGTGGCGTTAATTGAATATTCATTTTTAATATAGAAACGTATTAAAAATCAAATACTCAACATGTACTTTTATGATACTTTGAGTTGAATAAGAGTATCCCACACCACACTGATTTATGACAATCCGATCCCTAAGCAGCCCAGAACACACCAAGCATGTGCATAGTCTTGGTCTTACAAAGATTTGTACCAAAATTAAGATTACAGCCTCCTGTGCCCAAGTTTGAAAGCATAAATCATTTGTTTATGTTTGTGGTGCAGTAAATTCATGTTTATGTTTAGTATACAAAATACAGCATTTCTATTTTCTATTCTGTTTTAGACTTTCCATGTCCTTTAAAAATCTGTATTTGAATAAAATGGAGTCTATGGGAGACAGACTTTCTGTAATTCTGAGCTTTCTGGATAACAGGTTTCCAGATAACAGATCCAATACCTGTAAAAGATTCCATACCTATGCTACAATTTTTTAAAGAACAAGTTTGTGTGGCTGGTGTTAATCTTTGTACTGTGTTCTGCAGTATGAATATGAAACGTGTTACTGAATATAACTATATATTTACATAATCACCCTATCTCACCTCCCACCTTGTGTGTGATGTCATTAATAAAGTTTCACCTACACACTGTTGTGGTGTTTATACAAATGGTCTGCAGGTGTCACTGTGCATACACAGGACTTTCTGTACAGCTTGAAAGTGAAAGTAAGACTTACTGCTGTTATGTAATGGCTGTATGAACCTGCTAATAAAGCACTATTATACCCTCCTCATCCTCAGCTACCAAACACAACAACTGTTTCATTCCTTGTGCAAGACTTTGGAACGCGTTAGGCTTTCACCCAATATGTCCTAATAAATACTTTTTGTATTTTTATTATATTTGTTTGATTTCGCTGAGGAACTTAAAATCATTATTGTTTCCATATATATTTATATATATATATATTTATATATATATACTTTTTCACTGGATATCTCTTGACAAAGATCCCTGTGGGGGATCGAAACGTCGAGCACAATAAAAAAAATTCTATTTTTGCACCATAAGAAAAACCTGTGAGTGTCACTACCTTACGCCTTTATATATATATATATATATATATATATATATATATATATATATATATATGCACCATTAGACTGGGATGAATTATTTCCCCTAATTTAATTGTTGGATCTATAGCTACATTGGTAGTGCTTATAATTGGCTTTGTGCACCAACTCATTGTTGTAGTCACTTTGGAATTTTCCCCTGGTTTAGTAACTAGAATCAAACTGTTTGTAATTGGATTGTGAAAATTACTACATGCCGTACCTTTTGTCAAAAACAAGAGCAAGCTGTTGTAAATAAGACTCAACATAGTGGGGCTGATTTATCAACACTGGAAAGTAGCCCATACCAACCAACCCATGCTCTGCATTTTTCAGGCAGCTGCATGTAGAACAATGAATGCTACAATTAGGTTGCCATGGGTAAATGCCCACGGGAAATTTTGTCCAGTGTTGATAAATGACCCCCAGTGGGATAGGTAAGAATAGGGGTCTGGGGTAATACAGGACAGAAAATAGTTTTATTTGGATTATTAATATTCTATGTTGTTTTACTGCTCCCAAATACAATGATCCATTTCTAAACAGCATTATATCAGCGGCTATAGCAATCAGAGAGTGGCGAAAAATACAATCATTTTACAGAAAACAACTATAATTTTTTTAATTTAAAACCAGACTTTCAGTGTACTACAGCTGTAAATGTTCGGAAATATTTACATCGTACAAAAGGCAGGCCAAATGCACACATGCAGGACATCCGTGAAGACAAGTCAATAAAGTGGCAGATCAAGCACAAGGGTTGTCAGTAGAAGAGGACAGAAATTCAAACAGCAAGAAGAAAGAATACCTGGAACAGCTGCTTGAAAAATGAATCTGGCAGTGAGTCGAGGATTAAGAGAAATAAGCAAGAGTCATTTACTTCATGCCAGGAAGGGGGTGGGAGGTGCTACCATCTTAAATACCAACATCTAGCCAATTACTACATTCCAGTTACTGTCAGTATTTGTTTTATTCCTGACAGTTTCATTAAGCTCAAAAATAAAGTCTACTTGCGTCACAGTTTCTACCATAACTAGCTCTATTTCCATCACAAAGTCTCTGGTATAATTTTAACCTCAGTTCTCTTCGTAAAGGGGTGGTCAACTTTTAGTATGTTATAGACCAATTCTGATCAACTTTTCAACTGGTCTTTATTTCTTCTGATGACTCTTTCCAACTTCCAAATGGTCACTGACCCTATCGCAAAATCAAAAGCTCTGTAAGGATACACATGCAGTGTTATTGCTATTTTTTATTACTCATCTTTCTATTCAGGCCCTCTCCTATTCATATTCCAGTCTCTTATTCAAATCAGTGCATGGTTGCTATGGTAATAAGCACCTTAGCAACCAGACTGCAAATAGTTTCAGAATAATACTCTCTACATCATACTAAAAGTTAACTCAAGTAAAGGCTGAACGTCGCATCGGCACTCTGGAAGACGACTTCACACCGCTCCAACGGCAAGTACAACAACTACAGCGCAAACAACAAGCACTTATGGCACACGTAGATGACCTAGAAAATAGGCAGCGCAGGCCCAATTTATGGGTGACTGGGCTTCCAGAATGGTGTGAGGGGCCCCAAATTGAGTCATTTATTGAGCATTGGCTAAAAGACAAGCTCGGCACAGACACCTTTACGGTGCAATTTCCCGTAGAATGCGCTCCCAGGGTGCCGGCGCGTTGTCCTCCGCCAAGAGCTCCTCCACAACCAATTATACTGAAAATGCTGAATTTCGAAGACCGAGACGCAGCTCTCAGGGCAGCGAGAAATAAAGGTGAAATCACTCATGAAAGTTCTAAAATATCTCTATATCCGGACTTTTCTACCATGGTACAGAAGAAGCGGGGATCCTTTACTGAAGTCCGGCGCAAGCTCCGTGACCTGAAAATACAATATGCAATGTTATTTCCAGCAAAGCTGTGCATTACCATGGGCGATTCAACAGTGTTCTTTGATCAACCAGAATCTGCAATGGATTGAGACACATTCATCGTCAAGACTCAGCCGACGCGCATCAACTCCAACAGCAAGATAAAATTATCAGACTGCAAAGATATATGGGCCGATACTCTGAGCGGTTTCATGGTACTTAGGACAAAACATCTGCCTAAACTGCCTGTCATATACCTACTCCTTGTAATACCTGCCAGATGCACTCCACAAGATACTACTTGAAGGAGGCATAAATAACAGCAACATCAACCCCTCTTCAAGGCTAGGACCAATTGTAAAATGGTAAATCCACGAAAAAGATTTACAGGTACCTCTTTGAAATTACAGGATTATAAATAGACACTGTGCTAGACTCTCACTAATAACTAAGATACACATGCTATAATAGTAAGTGGGAATACCCACCCCATCTATATGTCAATTCTAATCGCATATACACCCCACTAAGCACAGTAAACACAACAAACCTTTTGGAAACACCAATATTCTCTGCAGTTCTCTCCCTACAAGGCCAAATTCACTGTCATTGAGTTTACTTCGAGACAGGGACATCTTGTCATCTATTCACTAACTATTGTTGTGTATGGCACACAATAACTTTGCTTTACCAGGGTTGCACAGCACAATAACAATAAGCTATCTCTGCTACATTACTATTAATTATATATTTGGGTCTAGGCCTACCTCGTTTTAATGGTGGGCAGGGGTGGGAAGGTCAAAGTTGGGGAAAAAAAAACAAGAAATATTTGGGTTTATGTTTAATCAATGTTATGTTTATGTTATAAAAATGTATACGCTTTTGGCAGGAAATCTAATCACTATCCATAGGCAGGTCCACAATCTAAGGTCATACTACAAAATTGAAAACAATGGATAATATATCTATCTGCTCCTGGAATGTAAGGGGCCTCAAATTTAAGCAACCGCAAATGTTTCAATACATCAAATTTCACTCTTCCGCAGTGGTGTTCCTCCAGGAAACCCATCTTGCCGGGCAGAAAATGCTTTCTCTCAAAAAAGTGTGGCTAGCCCACCATTATCATGCTACTTTTTGTACACATGCCCGAGGTGTAGCAATACTCATTCGAAAATATGTAATGTTTGAACTTATAAAGATTCATGTAGGCATCTATGTAAATTCATCATTATCCATTGCAAAATAAATCCAGTAATGCTCATAATAGTGAATGTGTATTTACCTCCCCCATGTCACTAGATACCCAAGAAAACATTTTAGATCCCCCCCAACCCCCAATTTGTATGCTTGGAGATTTCAACTCACCTCTAGACCCCTCATTAGATAAAATGTCTTCTCAAAAGACAACATCTTCACCACTCGCTCAATGGCCAACAGTAATAGCCTTAACAGACCTATGGAGACGGAAAATCCCACAATCAGACAATATTCCTGCCACTCAGCCACATAAAAACACTGTCGAGGATTGATTTAGCTCTGGCTTCGACAGATTTCCTCCCTCTAACAGTAAATGCAGTCTATCTTCCAAGGGCATTCTCAGACCATTCTCCTCTATTAACTCTCTTCAACTTGGAAACTACTCGACAGATAGACTGTGGAGACTTAACCCCCTTTGGCTTAAAAATAAAAATGTGCAAGAGATTGTAACTCAAGAATATACAAAATACTGGGAAAGAAACCAGGGGTCTGCATCTATACAAATATATTGGGAGGCCTCCAAAGTGGTTGCCCGCTGCACTCTTATCAAGGCAATAGCAAAAACAAACATACTACAGAGCAAAAAGTAGAAGAGCCTGAAAATGACCTTCGAGATGCAGAAATTAAGTTTACAGAAGACCCCTCAACTATTAATTACAACAAATTCTGTAAAACTCATCAAGCGCTAGAATTGGCAAAAACTTTGCTCACTAAAAAAGCAACTTTATATAACGCCCAACGGCTATTTGACCAAGGGGAAAAAGCAGGTAAAACTCTCGCTCACTTAACCAAAGCCGCTACACCATGCCATCATTCCAAGGATAATGACAGACACTGGCGAAATCACTACTTCCCCAAAATTATTCCCCGAGACTTTTAGAAGGTACTATGCTAATCTATATGAATCTAAACTGTGTTGTACGCAAGATCCCATACAAAATTATTAATTTTAATAAGCTACAATACCCACAGCTAGACAAACAACAAAAGACAACTTTGACAACCCAATAACTCTCCAAGAAATAGAAGCAGCTCTCAAATCCTTTCCAAATAACAAGACGCCAGGACCAGATTTCCTCCTGGCTGAATGGTACAGACAAGTGGCACCAGACCTAATCCCTAACTTCTTGCAAATGCTTAACAATGGAGCTGAACAAGATATTCTCCCACCTTCACTATACTCAGCATTGATAATACTGAACCATAAAACAGGGGCAAAACCCAGATCTATGTGACTCTTACCGCCCGATTTCCCTAATCAACACAGACAGCGAAGTAGCTAAAGTCTTAGCTAGATTATTAAAGGTCATATCCTCAATAGTGCATCATGGCCAATCAGGATTTATGCCGAGCAAGTCGACTTCCATTAACCTGCGTAGGTTCTCTAATTTAAAGATCAAACATGACAATACCGGATCAGGGATAGTAGTCTCTTTAGACTCGGCTAAAGCCTTCAACACAGTGGAATGGCAATTTTTATGGGAGGCTCTCCATGCCTTTGGATTTGGGTGCAAATTTATTTCCTGGGTTCAGCTCTTGTATGCTGCACCGGTTGCACAAGTTATAGTTAACAACATCACTTCAAAACCCTTCACACTGCATCGGGGCACCTGACAGGGTTGCCCGCTCTCTCCACTTTTGTTCAACCTAGTAATAGAACCACTAGCAATTGCCATCCGCAATGCAAATAATATCCAAGGCTTTAAAAATAAAACTTGTGAGGAGCGTATTGCCTTGTATGCGGATGATATACTGCTGTTCTTAGCGGACTCGGGTCCATCTTTACAGGCGGCACTGCACAATATACAATAATTTGGCACGTTTTCCAGTTTTAAGATCAATTGGGACAAATCCCTTATATTGCCTCTAGACCACATCCCTCAACAACTACGACCAGATAATACGCAATTACCTTGGGTAAGTCAAATAAAATACTTAGGAATACAGGTAACTCCAGACACACTTGAATTCCTAGATCTAAATCTACAACTTTTTCTACTAAAATTTATGGTTTTACTATACAGCGGCACAACTATCACACATACACGGCTGGTTCAATCCAGATCCGGAAGACCCCAATATGCTACTACATACACTGCTTTTGGGATCAATAGAAGCGCTCTCTCACTGCCCTATGCGAAAGCAGAAAGACTCTGGTCCCCTTCCACCAGTGCTACAAGCACCATACGCAGCCTGGCAAGAAGCTCTACGTATACACACAATTACACCCTGCCTCTTATTCCAACTCACCCCACTGTGGGGAAAATCGACCTTACTTTCGCTACCTAATCGACTGCATTTACTGGCCAAATGCCAAAATTAAAACATTAGGTCGACCTTCTGGAAAACGGAAAATGTCCTACATTTGAACAACTACAGCTCAAAACCTACCTGACAAATTCAGGAAAGTATGGGGAAACTGGACTGATAGATACCCCATGTCAGTTGACTTAAGTGTTCCCAATGATAATCACCTAATTGTGTGACCTGTTTTATCATTCACCTCTGTGTGTTGAATTATTGAAAGATGATGTTTTTGATATTTATACTTTACCCGTATTGTTGATTGTAAAAATAAAAACCTTTTAAAAAAAAGTTAACTCAAAGGTGAACAAAACCTCTTTTAAGGCTGAACCAATTTATTGAGTGTTAAGCCATCAAAAAAAAATAAAACCTTTTTTTTACATTTTTTAAATTAAAAATCTAATTAAAATCTAATCTAAATTAAATATGCCTAGACAAGTATATGTTTACGTTTACACAAAAACACAGACCTAAGCAATTTGTGTTCCATTTAAACTATCTATTTGTCCAGTCACCCTTATGTGCAAACAAAGTTAGTGGGCCAAAATAAAAACAGGCTGATGACTTACTGTAACATATGTTTTAGATCATTAAATGAATTTGAAATGCATAGTACACACTTCTTCCCAATCCACTTAGCGAGGTCACCAAACAAGTGTATTGTTGCATAATTTAGCCACCGACATGCTGGTCTAAATCAGGCTGATCCAACCATCATAATAGGTTTCTATACAGATGAGAAGACCACATAAATGTGCCAATGTGGTCCTTGTGAAATGGGACAAGGCTAATTTTTGGCAGATATCTGTCTGGGATTCAGTTCGGTGGAGCTCATACACAGGCAGATAGGCTGGTGACTTAAGGTATCCATATACTCTCCCCAATTTCGTAGGGTCTAGGGCTCCACAACAAGAATGCAGGACCGTGGACCACATCAAAAATTCAGTACAGTCCTCGATCTGACAGGATTTTTAAACTTGGTCAGTTTTTGGCCAGATATTGATGAGGGGACTGCAACTTATATTGTCCTATGTATGGGGTGCTTTTGTCTAGAGGGGCTGAATCGGCAGCTTAAATCTGCTTGTCTATGATGAGCTTTAGTTTTCCAAATGGAAACATAGGAGATTTGATGTATTAGAGGTATTTGTTGATACAATGGAAGACAAGGCAGCTGATTAACATACCTGTCTCGGGAACGCAATAGCAAATGTTTTTAAAAATAACTTCCAAAGCACTGAAAGGTTTTGATACATGGATATTAGAAAATTGCTTAGAAATATATTTTCTTTTTATTAGGCAAATTTTTATTTTGGGGATGACTTGCCCTTTAAGAATGTTAGGTACAAAATAAGTCTGCAGTTAGGCTTGCGCCATGGATTTCTGACCCATTTATATAAGCACTTGATTCTGTAAGTAACAGAAAGAAACATACATTTGCTTTCCTGTTATGTCCTTATTTTTTTATGTGACATTTGAAAAAGAAGGTGAGGAGATTAGCATTTGGCAATAAGCTGCTAAACTCCATTTCAAACTCTGTGTAAAAGCTCAGATCTCAGGGACATGGGCCAATAATCAAACTGGGGCAGAGCTGGAAGCTGCTGAAAACGTTTTAATGAAATCTTGCTATGTCTGCGTCTCTGGGTGAGGTGGTCTGAATCAAAACCTCGAAACCAAAAGAGAACATACTACTCAAGTTTTTCCTTAATTAAAATGCCAAATGACAATGGCCGAATTTTGGAAAAGCCAGGAAGCAATGAATTGTATATTTAATTAACAAAATATTTTTTTATTAGTTTAACTACAATATTTTTAAGATGTTTTTTCTTGATGCATAACATGCATAACATGTACCTAATATATATGCATACATATCTTTATATATATATATATATATATATATCTATAATACTGTAGTCCAAAGAAAGCACTCACGGCATAATCCATAAATTGTGCAACAAAGTGTATTTATTCATACATGGTGATACACCAAGTATGAATAAATACACTTTGTTGCACAGCTTATTGATTATGCCGTGAGTGCTTTCTTTGGACTATTATTGATCATTTTCTCTAGCACCTGGCGATGAACTGATTGATAAATATATAATTTTTTTCCCTGAGGAAGATCACTATTAAAATCAGTTACTCTAATTGAGCCTGTTGAGGTCAGTATTTTTTTGTTATTCTGTACATATTTTTTACCTGTACCCATGCATGCTGTGTTTTATATATATTTGGGATTCGGACGAATTCCTGAATCCTTCATCGATGATTCAACTGAATACTGAACCGAAACCGAGTCCTAATTTGCATATGTAAATTAAGGGGAAAAGGAAGAGGTGGGTAAAATATTTTTACTTCCTTGTAAATTCAACCAAATCCAAATCTGTCTTAAAAAGGCAGAATCACAAATTGAATCCTGGATTCGGTGCATCCCTAATATAAAAACACACACATATATATATATAGAGAGAGAGAGAGAGAGCATTCAAAAAGACCAGCAACACTGGGATTTTTCGTGAAAAAGAAGAAAAAGATTTTATATCATATTCAGTGCATTTACAGCCTTATTAAATAGGCAGACTCTGGACTGAGGACAACGATGTGAATCAGAGTTCCCTCAGAATAAAAAGTAGGTTAAAAGCCCAAGCTTAATCTTCCCCTTAGTCCTTCCCCTTAGTTTGAAGGTTCATGGCATGTCCGTAATGGGCTGCAGTAGTTTTATATACTGCACCTATGCAGGAGCCTGTTAACTGTGAAAATGGCATCAGCAGCAGGGGAAACAATCACAAATAAAAGGGATCAGCCAGCACTGTGGATATACTGATTTTTATATTTACATTTTATTCCACAGGTCTCCTGTACTATATAAGTAAGTACATATTAGGCATTTAATTGTTTTTGAGAATACAACATTGTTTACCTAATAAAGCTATATGCATGCTACAAAGAGAGTTGCTGTCTGGTTCTGCTTTGAAGTACCCCTGCTTATATAGTAACAATGACCAACTGCAGGTATTGTGTGCCTGAAGCTGGTCAGGAATGTTCTGCAAGGCTATCTGCAACACAATACTTCAAGCAGAAATGTGAAAAATTGAAGTCAGGTAAATTGAAGAATGTACTGTTTCTGGGGAAATGTACTTTCTGTACTCCACCTAGTTAACAAGGATGTTTTACTTTATATTAACCTTTAGTACAGATATGAGATTCATTATAAGCTCCATATTATGGGCTATCTCCCATAGACTCCATTTTAATTAAATAATTAAAAACGATTTCCTTATTTTTACTCTGTAATCAGAGCCAGGCCAGACCCGACAAGCACCCTAGGCAACATTGCTTGGCCGGCGCCGGATGAGCACGTGCATGCGAACTGATTCCTTTGAGCATGTGCGCGAGCTGACGCACTTGCACATCGTGTGAGTTCTAATCCCCTGTGTGCAGAGGCTCAAACACACAGGGAGAGGGGGGACCAGACATAGGCAACAGAACAGGCACGTGCCTGGCTCCCCCAGCTTTGTGCCCTAGTCACGTGTCTATTCTGCCTACCCATTGGCCTGGCCCTGTCTGTAATAATAAAGCCATACATTGTACTGATCCCAACTAAAATTTAATTAATCCTTATTGAAGGCAAAACAATCCTATTGGGTTTAGTTAATGTTTAAAGCATTTTCTAGTAGATTTAAGGTACAGATGTCCAAATTACAGAAGGACCCCTTATCCCGAAAACCCCAGTTCCTTGGCATTCTGGATAATAGGTTCCATGCCTGCACAGAAGAAGCTTATCGGGATCCCATATGCATTGGAACCGGGGGGGGGGGCGGCTCCAAAATCTCCCCCCCAGTTTGGTTTTTTGATGCAAGCAGGTAGGCGAGAGCCAGTTCAAGTTTTTGGTGCAGAATCATATTCCATGGCCTGAGGGGCCCTGCAGGGAACTTAAACTTTTTTTAGATTTACATTTTTTTTTTTCTGAGCCTTTATCGTGCATGGTTGATTAGCTATTAACTTGTTTCTCTTATGTAGCTTTATGTTTAGGAAGGTCCCTTGGGGGATAATGCCAAATCTCATGTTTAGAAAGTTACATATTTATACTACCTGTCATTTTCCAATACTGTGTCCTTTTAAATAACAGCCAACAACATAAACAAGATCATCCATGTTTGCTAGATTTTATAATAATGCAGGTATTCTGTAATGAAGCTGATGAGGAGCCAGACATTGTCTTTCTGCCTTATTAAAATTTTTGTGACCTTTTGTGTGTTTGTGCAACTTCCTTGTTTGATGATGAGATTATTTGCTTTTTTTCCCTTAAGGGCAGTGGCCCAAAAGTGCGTCTCCATTGGAAATAATTGAAATTGTTGGCAGTAAAACCAGCATATTGTGAAGCCACCATAAGCTAAGTTGTCTCTGGAGGTAATATGGGGGAACTTTGTGATATGTTGGATTTACTGCCACTGAGTTCAGTTATTTCCAATAGAGACTAATTTTTGGTAGATTTGTCGTCTGCAGTTGCACATGAATAATAGGGGGTGACAAATCTCCCAGCCAGCCACTGCCCTAAGAAATAAATGAAATGCACCACTGAGGGGCACATTTACTAAAATTCACCCAAAATCCCTTGAATCTATTCGAAATTCGATAAGCATTCGACTATCGAATGCTTATCGAATAGTTCTAGGCTATCTATTTCCTCGATATTTGATTTCTCGATGAAATCGTATACCGATCGTTCGATTTTACAAACAAAATCGTACTTTTGCCTTCGAGCCTCTGAAAAATTCATACAAATCGTACGATTGAACGCCTCGTAGTCGATGGTAGTCGAGCAGGTCTTTGCAAAAGAAGCCTATGGGGGGGGGGGTATGTGCCTAAAGAGCTGTCTTTCTCACTTAAGTGTAATTAATGTAAAATATGTTAAAGATTCTGCAGCCTGAGCCTTTATGTGGTTACAGAACCCCTGGTGACTTCTAATATCCTTA
>CM044431.1:76876674-76896330 GCA_024363595.1 Xenopus borealis | reverse complement strand
TTACCCTCTGTGTTAGGACAAGCATTGATCAACATGTCTTCCAATAACACGGCCATCCGCAGTCTTAACCTTGTAAGAGACAGGGCCTGTGGCTTCAACAATGACCGCTGGTATCCATTTTGGTCCCAGTGCATAATTTCTGATATACACACTATTGCCTGGTTCAAATATCCTCACTGTAGAGGCCTGTGCATTTTTTGTTTATTTTGCACATCAGAAGCCAAGTCAGGATGCAGTCTGTCCAAACAGGTTTTAAGCCATCGGTTTATCAAAAGTTCTGCAGGGCTGCAGCCAGTGCTAGCAGAAGGGGTTATGTGCTGCTATAATAAAAACATTGACAGTATATAATTCTAGTCGCACATCAATTATTCTTTTTAATGCATCCTTTGTAGTCTGGACCATACGCTCAGCTTGTGTCTGGGAGTCTGTGTGTCGCAAACAACTTTCGCAACACTTGAATGACTGCATGGGTGGTTGCAGATGCGACTGGAACAGCTTCCAACCATTTGGAAAAGGAATCACCCACAAGGAAGAATATCTGACCTTGAAAAGGCCATGCAAAATCGATGTGAAGCCGAGACCATGGGCTCTGCGTCACCTCCCATGGATGTATCCAGGCCTTAGCAGGGGCATGACAGTTGGTCTGGCAAGGAGCAAAACTGTTTACCCATTTTTCAATCATTTCATCTATTTTAGGCCACCAGACATAACTTCTTGCAAGGGCTTTCATATTTACAATACCTGGGTGACTCTCGTGTAGGGCTTCAAGAACATGGTTTTTCCCTGCTTTGGGAATTACCACTCTATTTCCCCACAAAAGGCAATCTTTGTATGCAGAGAGTTCATGCTGATGTTTCTCAAAAGGTGTGAACTCTTCTTTTAAACTTATTTTTGGCCACCCCCTCCATACCCAGTTCAACACTCGAGACAATACTGGGTCTGTAGCTGTCATGCGGGCAATATCTCGGTAAGGACTGTAGTATCAGGACCTCAGACAAGGCCGGTACTTGAAAATCAGGAGTGTTTATAGGTAAATGGCTTAAAGCATCTGTATTACTTATCTCTTTTCCGGGTCGGTACTGCAACTCATAGTCATATGCATTCAGCAATAAGCACCATCTCAGCATGCGTGGAGAAAGTACCTGTGCAGTAGGTCCATTATTCTTTAACAGACCCAATAATGGCTTGTGATCAGTAATAATAGCAAAACTTCTGCCATACAAGTACTCGTGGAATTTCTTTACCCCTGCCACTATGGCTAAGGCTTCCTTGTCAATCTGGGCATAGTTCCTCTCTGTGGTACTCGTGGTTCGTGAATAGAATGCAATGGGAGCCTTACGACCGCCACTTACAGTACGACTTAAAACAGCCCCTATGCCATAAGAAGAGGCATCACATGTGAAGTTAAGTGGTTTATGCAAATCATAATGTACTAGCACACTGTCTGATGATAAGAGTCTCTTGGCATCATTGAATGCCTGCTCATGCAGGGCTGACCACTTCCAGGTGTCATTTTCCATTGAGTCTGCTCCAATGAGGACATCATCAAGATATGGCACCACCCCTGGTGACTTCTAATATCCTTATTTACAGTAGGGGGTACATTATTCCTTATAATACATGAGTGATACTCAGAGTTCCCTGTATAACTCAGCCTGCAGCCTTCTGTCTTTATATGGTTACAGAACAGCCCCTCAGTTACTTCTAATATCCTTATCATTTACAGTAGGGGGTACATTATCCCTTTTAATACATGAGTGATACTCCCTGTATAACTCAGCCTGCAGCCTTGTGCCTTTATATGGTTACAGAAGAACCCCTCAGTGACTTCTAATATCCTTATCCAGTGGTCCTCAAACTTGGCCCTCCAGCTGTTAAGGAACTACAAGTCCCACAATGCAATGATGGAGTCTGACAGCCACAGTCAGGCAAATGCATTGTGGGACTTGTAGTTCCTTAACAGCTGGAGGGCCAAGTTTGAGGACCACTGTCCTTATCATTTACAGTAGGGGGTACATTATCCCTTATAATACATGAGTGATACTGTATAACTCCTGCACTGTGATTGGCTGTCATTATACTGTGACGGAAACTGTTTTCTTTTCAGTGATTTGCAACTTTTGTGTTGCTTTTGAGATGTCAGGTTTGTGATAGAATGGCACTTGGTAGGACACAATATCTTTGTATTACCCATAGAACTGATGCCAGAGGCCAAGGTGAATGTGACCTGGCAGGATTAGTATTTGTGAGTGAGAGGCAGGGGTCAGGCCCTGTGACACAAGCAGAGGGAGTCTCCAGGGCACAAGAATGCTGCACAATCTGTTCGACCTGTTGCGCCTTCACAAACTTTCAAGCATGTGATTAATAATAATAATTCCACTATCCCAGCTGTTAGGCATAATACACAGCACAGGCGGCTATACTAAATGCTGGTGTGTATTAATGTACCTTGAGAGGAGCAAAAAGAAATTTCAGCCTTAAAAGAGAGAGATCAGGGTAGGCAGGCCCGGACTGGCAATCTGTTGGTTCAGGCAAATTCCTGAGGGGCCGCTATACATTTAGTTTAAGTGGGCCAGCGGGACACCGGAGGAAAAACCCGGTGGGCCCATGCTCTTTTGGGCCCTGCCAGACCAGACCCACTCCCGTGCTCCCTCTTCTATATAAAAAACTCTCCATTATATATGTGCGCACATGCAGAGGGGGTGCAGGAGATGTTGGCGGCACTCAGTTTGCGGCTGGGGTCCCTGGAGTTCCCTGTATAACTCAGCCTGCAGCCTTGTGTCTTTATATGGTCACAGAAAAACCCCTCAGTGACTTCTAATATCCTTATATTTTACAACATCTTGATTATAAATGAATAAATCATAAAAAAGGTCAAAAGAAGTAGGTCTCATTTTCATTTCCCCAGATTCACTTTACCTGAATCCAGGACCTTCCCTTGTGAATACAGATCTTATAAAAACAGGAAGCATTGTCTTAATGAAAGAAGCAAATGTTCTTAATCTCCAGTCTGCTGCACCTATAGGTGTTAAGGGCAAGGCAGTGTATAAAATGCAGAAAGCCCTGTGCACTTGTCTTTTGCATTTCGCGCCCTGCAGACTTGTAAATGAGGGCTAGTGTTTTTCATTCTACACCAAAAAAAATCTAAATTTTGGTGTGAAATGAAATATATACCAAGTTATGAAGTTGCTGCATTTGTTCCAACTTATCCCTTGTTGGGCTAAACTCCAGTGAAGTGTATGGAGCAGATTTACTAAGGGTCGAATTTGAGGGTTAAAAAAACCTTGAATTCGACCATGGGGATTTTTGGGAATAGTGTTAGAATAAAAAGAGGATTTTACCGCTATTCTAATGGTCAAACGATCTAATTCGAATTCGATTATTTTTGAAAATTCGATCGAACTTTGAATCCTTCATGTGAATTTGATAAATCTCCCCCTATGTATTGGCTCATCATTGTGCCATAGGCATATGTGTATAGGCTAGTAATAGGCCTAGTAAGTACAATTGTGTAAACACCTACACATATTACACATAGGGTAGGTATTTCACCGGCCTGGCCAGTAAAAATGATGGCTGATCCCAATGTTATTTATAGGAAGGCCGGTATTTTTTTTTCCAGAAAAGGTGGCAACCATAATTACACAGTTGTAGTATTTCTGCTGGTTTTACACATTAGAAGAATATAAACAAAACCTATGCAAAAAGTGCCTGTCAGAAAGCAAAACCTGCCCTACAAAAGCTGCTGCCTTTCTATAAAATATACATACTTGTTTCATAGTGCCCCCCTGTATGTTGGTGTTTGAGGTCACACTGGGTTTGCTGTGTTTGCTTATATGCACTTAGTAGGAAACAATATCTTTGTGTTACCTGTTATATTTTGGACCCTGTAGTATACATAGAATGCTCACAGCAGCTGGATGTAGAACAAACTTTACTTAGGAGAGAGTCTAATCAGATACATCTACTGTCTGTTCACCTGCAGGGATTTCTTCCTCTGGAAAAACTAGATGAGTTACGTCACCTTGTAGTCCAGACAGGCCATGATTACCCTCTGTGTTAGGACAAGCATTGATCAACATGTCTTCCAATAACACGGCCATCCGCAGTCTTAACCTTGTAAGAGACAGGGCCTGTGGCTTCAACAATGACCGCTGGTATCCATTTTGGTCCCAGTGCATAATTTCTGATATACACACTATTGCCTGGTTCAAATATCCTCACTGTAGAGGCCTGTGCATTTTTATGAAATTGGTCTTCCTGTTTATTTACATACAGAAGCCAAGTCAGGATGCAGTCTGTCCAAACAGGTTTTAAGCCGTCGGTTTATCAAAAGTTCTGCAGGGCTGCAGCCAGTGCTAGCAGAAGGGGATATGTGCTGCTGCAACAAAAACTTTGCCAGTCTATAATTCCAGTCGCCATCAACTATTCTTTCAAACCTCTTTCAAACCAGCGGTCTTCTTTATCCAAGATTTGGACCTTGCTATCTTCAAAGGTTTGAAAGAGGCGTGAAAGAAGCGATTCATGTCAAGGTAGAAAAACCATCCCTGAATAGAGGTGGGGGCCTTCGACACCACCTGTCTGCTACATACAATGCTGTTCTCACATCAGTACCAAAGTGGTTTCAGAACACTTCACACATCCATTCATGCAACTCACACAAGTAACGCCTGTGTCTAGGAGTTGCATGACACATTGGTAATCCCATCACAGTAACTACACAGAATCAAATTTAGATCTCACCTCTTTGAAGAGTTGCAATGTGCCATTGTGACTGGATTAGTGGAAGAGTTTATATGCCGAGAATTTCCCATACCAGTCAGTTGAACTGAAGAAGCTGCTCGGATGAGTAGTGAAACGTCTTCAATGATTGCTCAGCAGTTCAGTTGTTTTAGAATTACTTATATCAGATATACCATGACCTGGATGAATGAAAATCTTCATAGTCACCTGGCAGGATTAGTATTTGCGAGTGAGTGGCAGGGGTCAGGCCCTGTGATACAGGCAGAGGGATTCTCCGGGGCACAAGAATGCTGCACAAACTATTCGACCTGTTGCGCCTTCACAAACAGTGTCGGCCTGTGATCCCTCCCAGGGGCCCACCATCAACCCTTAGGCTGAGGGCCCACTTTCCAAACTATTATACCTCCTCTCCTCACTCAACCTTTATGTTCTCCTACTCTCTTTTCACTACATACTGTACTATACTCTATTCTTCCATTAATAAGCCTCTTTGTTCCCATAAATAGGGAATGACCATGAAATATGCAAAATTTTTAGAAGCAAGAGGCCCACTGACACCTGGGCCCACCGGATGTTTTCCTGCTTTCACAGTGGGCCAATCCGACACTGTTCACGGGTTGGCGCGTAACGATCTCCATCACAACAGCCGTAAACATGGCACTCCGATGGACGCACACGGACATCTAGACTTAGACGCCTTGACGTGGATGGGGTAATGCTACGGCGGGGGAAGCGACAGCTCATGGGCAACTAGTGATGACATCACAGTGTATTCCTTAAATAGGCACGATGCTGAAGCCGCAAATATAGCCGTGACAAAGCTTTTAGCGAAACGCGCGTCAGTGTTCACTCCGGATGATTTAATTTTAATGCCTTAATGAATTTTTAGCAATCTTCAAGCTGTTTCAATTGATTTCTATTTTTAACTACTCTTGAATCCTTAATTACTTTCTCACGACAGAGGGAATTTGTGGTTTTTCAGGCAAGCTAGTTCCACTCAAGATAGGGAAGGTAATTAACGAGACCACAGTTCCCCCTGCTCTGCCTTCTCCCCTTGTGGTAATCCCAGGGCTTAGTTAGAAAATACTGAGACAGAAGCAATCGGGATAACTCCACCACTATCTTCTCTTTTTCCAATTTTCCTATCTTTTAACCTTACGAATTTTAATGGGTGTTGTGATTGGATCACCCTTTTTAATTTTCTATTACTTGTATTGATCGTAATTCAGACTCATTTATTTAATTTTAAGAATCATGAGGAACAGAGCAATGATTTAAGAGTTATTGGGAATTATTCTTGAATCAATTTGGGTCATTGAGGGGGGGATATATTAATCACAGTAAAATATTCATTGTTGAATTCCTAGCACATTGCACTTTATACACTCTCAGCAATCTTAGGTCGATTGCCTTATTGATTGCAATAATTTAATATTGCGATTTTTCTTTTCATCTGGTATTTAATCATGAGCACCTAGCAAATTAATTAATTTCAGGTAATTGTGGAATTTTTTTATCGATTAATGAATTATTAACTTGTACACTCATATTAGTTACATTGGTGGGAGTATTGAACACATACTGGAAAAGCAATTGCACTTTATAATTTATAAGTCAATGTTTTAATGAATTAAGTCTGATCAGGTCACAATTAAATTGGCGGGGAGGTGATCCAAAGGGGTTTTTCTTATATATAAATTAAAATAAGAGCCAAAAGAAGGTGTTACTTCTTTTTTCATTTTCCTTTATTAAAACTGTTCACAAACAATCAAGCATGTGATTTAGGGCTGCCATCAGGGGGGTACAGGGGGCACAAGTGTCCCGGGCCCGGGGCTGAATATTCTTTGGGGCCCCAATTTTTTTTTTTAACTTGTAAGGGGGGCCCTGGCGCCAATGGTTTTTAAAAAAATATTCTTTGGGGCTTGTAAGGGGGGGCCCTGGCACCAATTTTTTTTTCAAAAAAAATATTCTTTGGGGCTTGTAAGGGGGGCCCTGGAACCAATGTTTTTTTTTTTTAAATATTCTTTGGGTCCCCAGTTTTTTAAAACTTGTTAGGGGGGCCCTGGCGTCAATGTTTTTTTAAAAAATATTTTTTGGGGCCCAAAAAAAACTTGTAATGGGGGGCCCTGGTGCCTATGTTTTTTTTTGCGGGTGCCCCCGTGATTTCTAATGGTGGCCCTGGCATGATTAATAATAATAACACCACTCCCCTGGCCATTAGGCATAATACACAGTACGGTGTCTATACTAAATGCTGGCACATATTAATGTACCTTGAGAGGAGCAAAAAGAAAGTTCAGCCCTAAAAGAGAGAGATCGGGGTAGGGCATTGCTTGGCACTTGAGCCTGAGAGAGAGCAGAGTCTGTGTGAGTTCAGTAGGAGAGAGAATGAGTGAGTGAGCAAGCAGGGCCATGGGAAGAAGGTAGCGCTTGGCAGCAGCACAGGCAGAGGAGGGAGACGGTGCAGGAGCAGGTCCAGGGACCCCAGCCACAAACTGAGTGCTGCCAACATCTTCTGCACCCTCTCTGCATGTGTGCACATATGCGCGCATGCACAATTGAGAGTTTTTTATATAGAAGAGGGAGCACAGGAGCGGGTCTGGTCTGGCAGGGCCCAAAAGAGCCTGGTCCCACTGGTTATTTCCTCCGGTGTCCCACCAGCCCACTTAAACTAAATGTATAGCGGCCCCTCTGGAATTTGCCTGAACCCACAGATTGCCAGTCAGGGTCTGGCTGCTAGCTTTCAACAGCTGAAAATATTCTTTACTAGATGAAACACAATATTCCTCCTATTGTATTAGGCCCTCCGAATCCATCTCCACTAGAGGGTGTAAACCATTGTTTAGCCAATATCGTCATCAACACATCGCTATAAATGGTAGCATAGAAGAGCAGCTTGAATGTACTATTTCATGTTTATCTTTCTGCATAAGAAATATACCCATTGCATTTTACACAACTGTTATCTGCTATGTAAACATTTGCATTTTTGTCATATTCAGCTTGAAGGGCTGCCCCTAAGGCTACACACAAACTTATTTATACTCATTTTATACAATTTCTGATGCAAACACATTTTTTTTTTTACCAATACAGGGTAACAGTATATTTTAGGTAAATGTATATAAAACATTTTTTGGTGTAATTGGTCCTTTAAAAGTAAAAGTCAACATTGAAAATGTGTAACAACCAGCGACCACTGTAAATTTCTATTCTGAGAGCTCCAGAATAATAATAATGAATAAAAATGAACACCAACTGCAAATGGTCTTACAATTCTTCTGCCTACTCTATACCTTACTAAAAGTATTAAGGCGAGCAAACCCTTTAATACCTTATATGGTAGAAAACAGCTTAAGCCAGGATGGGCCCCTTTAATGGTGATCATGGACAAAGGCCACTTTCACTGCTTTTTGTTAGTTACAAGTTAGATACATTTTTCTCTTAGTAGTTACATGGCCAATGACAAACAGGCCATACTACATATTCATTGAGGTCTGTTTGCTTGTGCCAGGTGCTCTCTTGAGTCCCTTGAGTATGGTTGTGAGTGTTGAGTGCTGCGCTACAGATAGTTCATGTTAGTTAGTGGGAAATGAATGTGATAGGCAGGCAATACCCCACACCACCCCCACAATAATAAAATAATTGCAAGCTCACAGTTGCAGCCTTTATAAAACCTCCCACATTCTGCTGCCCAAAGTTTTGGTTGAGAAGGAATTTGAAGTTTGAAAAAATGCTTAGTGCTTTGTGTAGAATCAGCAGCACTACCAAACAAAAGCGAAGCCACAGCATATGGACAGAGATACCAGGGCAGGGCACTGATAAGCAGGGTCTAGCAGCAAATACACTGCTATGTTTTGTCTTTTAGCTATTCTACTCTTTCTATTCCTTTGTATACGTTTGTACTCCTGCTTTAGGAAATGCAGCCACACACCTGTTGCTTGTTAGGAAAATAGACTTCGACTTTGTCAAGGAAGGGTAAAAGTACACTGATGTATATAAAGCACATTCAAGGGTATTTATTGTTTGAGCAACCACAAGTGCTAACCCAGGTTCACAATTGTCATGACTAGCATGTAAATATTGTAATTGTTGTCAATACTTCCATATTTAAGGATGCCATTATTTATTAAAAAAAAACACCTGTCTTCCTATATTGTTAATCTTTCTTCCCTGTTAATAAAATTTGGGATCAAGCATAATTTTTTTGGTCAGTAATATACTAACCAGGTTGAAACCATATACTCATCTGAAACAAATATGATATGAGTCCATATGTTGTTGGTGAAATAAAGTCATCTGTTTTTGGAGCTAAACCCATTGATTAAGGGGCAGATTTACAGATTTAGAAAAAACCCTCGAATTCGACCATGAGAATACTGTGGGAAGTAAAATCCTTCGAATTAGAAGGATTTTACCGCAATTCGATTGGTTGAACGATCGAATATAAAATCGTTTGAATCTAACGATTTGAAAGATTTTAACCATTCGATCGAATATTTTTATTCGATCAAAAATAAAGAAAGCCAATAGCTTTGATCTAGCGAACTAGGCAGTTGAATAAAAATTTAAAGGGGAAGTAATTTGACAGTTGAATAGTCGAATATTCAAATAGATTTTTATTCAATTTTCAAAATTCACTGGTCGAAGTGGTCTTCAAAAACATTCGAAAATTCTACTTCTAATCTTTTTGAAAATTTGTTCGAACTTCAGATGCTTCATGTAAATTTAGTAAATCTGCCCTAAGAATTCAATAGACAGACAACAGAAAAGCTTTTTGCATTTTAATTATGCCCATTTTATAATGTAAAACTGGTTTATTATCAAAAATATATATGTACACCGTTATCCAGAATCCTTGGGATAACAGGCCTTTCCATAATTTGGATCTTCATACCTTAAGTCTACTAGAAAATCAAGTAAACATTAAATAAATAGGCTGGTTCCGCTTCCAATAAAGGATAAAATTATATCTTAGTTTGGATCAAGTACAAAGTACTGTTCTGTTCTTACAGAGAAAGAGGAAATAATTTTTTAATACTTGGATTATTTAGATAAAATGGAGTCTATGGGAGACAGCCTATGTGTAATTTGGATAGTGGGTTTCTGGATAACAGATTTATATAGTTCTTTTGGAGGTTTCCAATCACCATAGATTCTATATTTTAAAGTAATACATTGTCATGGGACAGGGAACCTGTCATGGGAAAAAAAATTTAAACACATCAGTTAATAGTGTTTCTTCAGAAGAATTCTGCACTGAAATCCATTTCTCAAAAGAGCAAACAGATTTTTTTATATTTCATTTTGAAATCTGACATGGGGCTAGACATTTTGTCAATTTCCCAGCTTCCCCAAGTCATGTGACTTATGCTCTGATAAACTTCAATCACTCTTTACTGCTGTACTGCAATTTGGAGTGATATCACCCCCTCCCTTTCCCCCACCCAGTAGCCTAACAAAAGAACAATGAAAAGGTTACCAGATAACAGCTACCTAACACAAGATAACAGCTGCCTGCTAGATCTAAGAACAGCCGATTATTAGTGAGGTATGGGAATCATACACATTCGCAGGTTTCCTGCAACTTTAGCTTTTTTTGTGTCACCACACAACATGTTTCGGACCCATGGTACTTTTTCAAGTGTGTCATCTAAGAACAGCACTCAATAGTAACCCATGCCCCACTGCGTACTATTCAGTTACATTGAAAAGGAAAAACAACAGCCTGCCAGAAAGCAGTTCCCTCCAAATGTGCTGGCACAAGTCACATGACCAGGGCAGCTGGGAAATTGACAAAATGGCTAGCCCCATGTCAGATTTCAAAACTGAATATAAAAAAATCTGTTTGCTCTTTTGAGAAATGGATTTCAGTGCAGAAGTCCACTGGAGCAGCACTTTTAAATGATGCGTTTAAAAAAAAAAAACATGTCAGTTTCCCTTCAAAAACAAAATTCTACCCAACATGTATAGTAATGCACTAGAAGGAGCAGTGACATCTAGTGGACCATAATGAGTATAGCTAATCCGCCAGGAACAAAGGATCACTATAGTATTGTCTATTTAAGTAGATAAGCAGGTTGGCTGCAATGCAAGAACTAGATAGCACTTTATACTTTTTCTTTTAAACATCTTTTTTATTGATGAATTGACATTCAGTACATATCAAAAGGCATTATAATGTTGTGTTTGCAAGTACAGATACATTCACAGCCCATATTCGAGTCACCTTATTACAAACTTTTGTTTTGTTTATACCAAAATGCACGTGGGGGTTTTGTAACGTCCACTTTTGTCTCATACCTTGTTTTTGCAATTTTCTCTTTTGTCGCCCTCCCTCCTTCTTATGTATTACCCAGATTGGCCTGTTGTGTTATACTTAAAGGTTCCTGTAAGATAATTCTGTTTATGTGCCAAGGGGTTCCTTGGAAGGCATCACCCTAATACCTGTTATTCTGCTTTTAATATGTCCCTTGGGAGTGATTTTAATTTGTGTACCTTTACTTCCCTTATCGAGTCACTTAGTTTCTCACATTTTTTTATTTTTCAGATTGCATTTATATGTTTCCATTTATCTTGTACCTGAAATAACCTGTTATGTTATAATTGGTGGGTCATGTAGGAGGATTCTCTTTATGTTAGGCCTAATGCTGCCCACTCTGGGGATAGTGGTGTAAAATTTAAAGGATGTGTGTTGGAAAAGTCCCATACTCATTTCTTAATGAGTGGACAGTTCCAAAGGGCATGAAACATGTCTGCCTCTTCCAAATTTTACCAGCTTGGGTATGTTGCAGTATATGGACAGACAGTCCCTGTTGTTTAAAGGGTAAGGCATTTTTTAGTAGCTGTATGCACAGAATGTCTCAATGTCTTAAATATATTGATAATGGGTTCAGTGCAGAGTGTATTTTGTGGTCACAGCCTCATTGCACCCCCGCCTAATGGTTTTAAAAATTAGTGGTGAGCACAACTTTTTCTTGTTTGTTGTAGTTATACTGGAGCAGTGACCAGCTCTCTGTTGTAGCCCCCACCCTTCCCAGCTATAGTCAGGTGATCCCACTGGTGCCTAATAGAAGGGCAACCATGATTGGGAGTTTTACTTTGAAAGCAGCAAGTAAGTTGCAGGTCAAACTTAGTCCCTTTGTAAAATGTATAATGAAACAATAGAATTCTTAATGAATCAGATGAAAATTGAGCGTAGGACTGACCAGATATGGGATGACTTTGACGTAGTTGGCCAGCTTGGGTATGTTGCAGTATATGGACAGACAGTCCCTGTTGTTTAAAGGGTAAGGCATTTTTTAGTAGCTGTATGCACAGAATGTCTCAATGTCTTAAATATATTGATAATGAGTTGAGTGCAGAGGACCTCTTGTCTTTGTCTATATATATATATATATATATATATATATTTATAGAACATATTTTAAAGTAGTTGTTAAATATATTTTGGATCTCTTTGGGCTCTGTGATTCTGTATTAGGATTATGGATGGCCAATATGTATTTTCGCTGTCCCCATGGTTTGGCTAATTGGCCAATATTCTTCCTGCTTTGTTGGCCATTCTAAAGAATCTATGTTTGTTGTAGTCCATTTTTCTGGCTACATGTGTGGTGTTGAAGGTGTTAAATGTCCCCTGTGCGTCCCTGTATGTGGTTTCCAGCTCTGTGGTTGGATTGAGCGTGTATTCCGTATATGCCTGTTTGACTTGGTTGTGTAGGTGCATGTAGGTTTTTACAAATTCCTGTTTCTTTTGGCACATGTGGGAGATAATTTGGCCTCTTAAGATTGCTTTTGAGGTCTCCCAAAAAAGCACGGGGTTGTCATAGTGTTCTATGTTGTTGTCCTTATAGTTTTCCCATGAGGTTTCTAGAAAGTCTGGGTCTGGGTCTGTTGGCACTATTTTGCCTTTCAGGACCAACCCTGTGTGCCCTTTCAATATTAATCAGGGGCAGTGGTGGGATGTTAAGGGCCTGACATACATCCATTGCCAGAAGTCTAGATAAGTCTGTTTGTTTGATTGTCTCTGGAATACCTATGATGCGAAGGTTATTCCTTCTACTTCTGTTTTCCAGGTCCTCCACCTTTTCCTGCAATTTATGTATGAGTTGCGTTTGGACACTAACCTGGTTTTGTACTGGTCTGGTCTTCATTATCACTAACTCTTTGTTCAACATCATTTAAACTTTGGCTATTTGCCTCAATTCTGCTTAATGTGGTGTTAATGGTTTGTTGAAGACTGTCTAATTTCTGGTCAAAGTATGGCATTAGTAGTTTTAAGATATGTTGTGGGTTACACTCGACTAACATAGTTTGGTCTGTCGTTTCGTGAGGAGTGGGTCTGGGATCAGAGTCCAATGAATCCCCTAACTCCTCTGTTAGAGGTGAGTCTAATTTAGCCATCTTATTTTTTAGTTTACCCATTTTTACACGTGTAGGTGTAGAAAGGTATTTTTCCATGTGTATGGGTTAGGCTTTTGTGGGTTTTCATTATGTGTACTACTTAGTCTAGGATGACTCAAAATTATTGTAAACTATTGTTGAGCACTCCTTTATGTTAAAGTATTTGTAACACTCGAATTAACACTTACATGTCGTGTTTTCCCGTTCCTTAAAGCAAAGAAAGATATAACAGTATTTACATATATGTATAACTACTCCAGCAGGAGACAAGGCTTTGAGTCTGGGGAGTTGGTTTTGTTGCAGGGCTATGTCCACTTCGCTCCCTGCCCTGTTTAAATGTGGCGTAGATGGTTTGCAGTTCAGGTCTGTTTGTAGGCATTCCTTATATAGATGTCTTGTGTTTTAATTTTTAGGGGCATTCCCAGTCCCAGTTGGATCTGCTCTCTTGAATAGTTTCTGTGGTTTCCTCCTTGAGGAGATATAGCCAGCCAACAATGTCGCTATACCCCACCCTTACAAATAAGTAGTATGGGTGGCCATGTTGGTTATGAGGGGCATTTACAGTCCCTGTTAAATTTGTTTGCAGGAGATCGTATATTTCCCCTATAACCTGCCATGTATGGTAACTCTAGGCTGTATGGTTTCCACTGTGTTTCTGTCGCTTAGGTATATTTGTTGTTTAATATAGAGGGGGAAAAAAAGTAAGTATTTTTTTTGGGCACTTCTACTGTCTCCCCTGTGGCCCGAATCTTAGTCGCTTCTGTGCACAGTGCTGCCCAGTCGCTGTGTGCATTGGTAGGCTGCCCCAGGAGAAATGTTCAGGCTGCAGTTAGTATTCAACTCCTACATAGGATGCAAGACCCCAGAACATCATTGGGCATGAACCAAGTTCTGGAAGATTTTCTCCTCCATAGGGCAAGCTTTGCTATATAACTTGGTATGTTTACTGTTAGCCTATGCTTATTTGGCCCTGTGACCCCCTTATATGTTTCGGCGTGCTCCCTTTTAACGACTCCCTGCTTCAACACAGTGTCCAATAGTCCCCAGCAGGGGGGTCTCCGTGGTATACCCAAACTTCCACCCCTTGTTTTGGTCTCTCTATGCAAGCTCGCCGTGAGCATGCTGGGGTATTGCTTGGGTGTGGAGGAGTATAGTAATCCATGTGAGATACCCAAGTTATAGTTTAATAATTACCCCCATGTAGTGTATTAGCTTGTGGCTGTTCAGTGCGTGTTTTACAGGTTGGCGGTCTGTGTTTGGGTTACTCACACTTGAGACAACTTTCCATTTGCTGGGTCGGGAGCGTAGATGTTATCTGTGTAGCACTTTATACTGTACAAGGTGAGCTATTGAAAAAACAAACCATGTAAACGGTATAACCTAAACCCGGAGGGTATCCTAAAAAAGGATCTCATTTAAAACACTGACTTCTGGGGAAAAAAAACCCTTAGACATTATTGCTTGAGTTAAAAATAAACCATACCTATTCTTTAACAGTTCTTTTATATTTGTGTTCCAGGCCACACAGATTATGCTACATTGTTATAACCAGAATTACTGATCCCTGACTGAGTCTTCCTGATCTTTACTGAAGGTACCACATTGATAAAGACCTCTCATACCTACTTACTTTGCTCTACTGGAGGCCTAGATCCACCCAGTAAAGAAATTAACAAACAATGGCTTTTAGATTTCAAATTAGAGGCAAAAATGTACAAATTTACAATTGCACCTCTTCAACATGCTATGTAAAGTGCTAACACTTAATGCCAACAGCCTGAGGACAAAAAGGTGAGATGCACCTGAAATCTGGGCAAGAGTAATACACTAGCCGACCTCTTCTCCAGTGATTGCGAGGAGTCCACGTGGGAGGAACCCCCTCTCTGGAGGTATGAGGAGATGGAGAACAATTTGGATGATTGGCTCAGGAAGGACATTTTGCAGAACAAGAACTTGGATTTCAGTATGACCCATCCAGTTTGGAAGAGATGGAGATGGGCCTAGCAGAGGATCCATTAACTGCTTCCACAGTGGTGGTAGGGCCTGCTCCGTCCTTCAACATGTTATTTAGAGCTTTGGGAAAAGGGTGCCAATTATATTTTGTTTATGGATACCAAGGGGGGGTCCTGGCACCACAGCTTTTTTATTAACTTATAGGGTGGCTCTGACCATCAATGGCTTTTTATAAAGTGTGTGTAGGGGGTTTACCATTTTTAGCACTGATGTCTGTGTGGTATTTTAACTGTGATGTGGGTGGGATCTGGGGTTGTACGGGGCCCCGTGATTTCTAATGGCGTCCCAGTGTGGGAGTGCACATGCCTGTGACTGTATGAAGTGTGGCCAACATTAATAAAGATTCTGTTTTACTGCAACTCCGTGTATCTTATATCTTTACTGGTTGACAATATTTTGTCAACAAAATGTAGTTTCCGCCTGTCTCCTCCTCGGTGAGAGGACCGTCTCAGAAAATTTTTGTTGCAAAAGTGTTGCAAAAGTGCTCAAATCTATGATGTGGGGCTGTGATAAACATTGCTACATTTTATTTTTATTTTTTTTAAACAAAGGGTAGTTGTCGACTTTCTCCTGGGGTAGAGGCTGGTTCCAGAGAGGTTTTTGCGGCATTTGGCCTGTGACTAGATATAAAGTAGCACTAAACAAAGCCACAAGCATACAAACTTTTATATTTATGAATAAGAAGATATTAGAGAATGCTACTGTAAGTGTGGAGAAGAATGTTTCCTGGTTAAATGCTGCAGACATAAAAGATGATGGTAATATAGCAGAGCAGTATACAAGACAGGCTTTGTCATGCTTTTTTTATATAATCACTACATACAAAAAGAGTTTTCTCATTGAATAATTAAAATTAATTGCTGCCCTTGTCTACCAGAATTATGTAGTGTCTAGCATTGGATGGTCTGAGGATCAGTGGAAATGCTTTGTTAACAAAATCTAGGTGTGTTTTTTTTACTACTAAATAGCAGGCTTCATCCAAACCATTTATAACCAGACATCATTGGCAATAAAAGTTGTATTGAATTGAGTGGGATCTCCCCTGCCCCCTTTTTTAAAATGTGTTTCTATATATATTTACAAGAAACAGATTTTTTTGTAATATTCTGTTTATTTAGATTTTTACATTTTATGAAAACATAAACCTCATGTTTATACAAACATCACCAGCTTATAAATGTTATACTCTAATATACTCAATTTTATCCAAATAATCCCAATCTTTAAAAATTATTTTCTTTGTCTGTGTAATAATGAAATAGCATCTTGTACTTGATCCAATAAGTTTTCCTTGCAATAATTTTACTGTGGCCACAGGGGCAATAGTTTTACATGAGCTGAGGAAACTGCAGGGTATGTTGTGTAAAACACGACAGTATAATTTTGTCTATGTCTGTTTTCCGCCAAACCACTTCTAACCCTGCTTTTTGACAATTGACCCCTAGTGTTATCCCTGCTTTTTCTTTTTAGCTCCTTGATGTTGTTGGCTTTCATTCTGGAGACTGAAGAAAGGCTAGATTTCTTTCTTTGTAACTCAGAAAATCCACATTCCCATCAGATTATAGATGCTTGTTTCAGCTTCCTCATACCGGGACCTTAGTAGTCTTTGAGCTTCTTGACATCCTTCTGTGGTGTTTATACAAATGGCCTGCGGGTGTCACTGTGCACAGGACCTGTACTGTGTATACACAGGACTTTCTGTACAGCTTGAAAGTAGTACTGCAGTTGTGTAATGGCTGCATGAACCTGTTAATAAAACACTGTTATACTCTCCTCATCCTCGGCTACCAAAACATAACACCTTCTCAACCTAAATCATTACCAGGTCATTGCAGTTGTTCTTACAATTTTGTACGTGGAGTTAAATATTATAATCAACTGACCAAATTATTAAACAGCAATGTCAATGATGGACTTTTGGCAAAGTTATTACTCCTAAACCTACAAAGGGGGAGTTCTGTGTGCGTTTTATCAATGACTACCCATCGCAGCATAAAGTACATAAAGAGAGAAAGAGAAAGGGAAGGGGTGATATCACTTCAACTAGCAGTACAGCATTAAAGAGTGACTGAAGTTAATCAAAGCACAAGTCACATGACTTGGGGCGGCTGGGAAATTGACAATATGTCTAGCCCCAGATTTCAAAATGAAATATAAAAAAATATGTTTTCTCTTTTGAGAAATGGATTTCAGTGCATAATTCTGCTGGAGCCCCAATCTGCGACCCACTGACCATCAAGACTCAGGAAGTGCTGTCATTGTAAACCGGAAGTGACATCATCTGAAGTAGACATGATCAGGAAAAAAGGAGTAAAGATCTCTATTGAGAAGACCCGCGACCCGCAAACCCGCAGAACGCTGACACGCGTCTGCATCCACACCCAGAACTTCTACCCGCAACCTGCAGGGTACCGCATGTTTTTGAAGGTAATCCACGGGTACCTGACCTGCTGCAGGACTCTACACCTTATATAATTATATCTATGTTAGGATCAAGTAGAGGTACAGAAAAAAGGGAATTATTTAAAAAAAATGTAAATATTTGATTACAATGGAGTGTATGGAAAATGGCCTTCCCATAATTCTGAACTTTCTGGATAACACATCTGGAAATAGGAATTATTGTGAAGAGTGGGTGATTTACAGCAATACCTGCATATGTCATCATATGGTTTGAAATGCTTATTCCCCAATTACCATCAATTCACTGTGAGCTTTATTCCCCTAAGATATCTTCTTACTCAACATAATACTGACCCATTTGGGGAAAGCTTCTTCCCTAACAGATCATTGTAAAATTGTTAAGAGTCTATACAATTACAGTGGTGTAGACACAGGGTAACGCATTATTTTATAATGTATATATTGTATATAGCAGTATAACATCTCTAAGCAATATAAAAGGCACAGTTTTGCCTATTTTATCATGTGTACACGCTATAAATATTTTATCTATAAACACCAAAGCAGAGGTATTGCAATAGTAGCCACATAACCCATTTCACAACATAAAAGCCAGAGAAAATGAGGTATAGCCCTGGTGGATAATATAATTAAGTTTAGAAGATAATAAGTGCTTTGTAAAACAGAGTCATGTTTGTTTTTGTAGCAAAATGATTGTTGTTGGATAAGAACATCATGTTGCAAAAGATTCATTACATTACTAAACAGAAGAGGATTGCTTCAAAACAAGCTCCTGTTAAAAGAAAGGGCTGATTGTGACAGCATACATATATATGTAAAGGCTCACAGTGCTTGAAAAACTTTATCAGAATGGTGTCATCTATATGGCCAGAGTAACTAAACTAGTAATATGCATTTTCTGTTGTACTGTATAAACACATTTCACATCAGTCATATAGACAATCACACTTTCCCTTGGCATGCTCCTTGGAATCAGGGATTGGGTAACTAAACTGACCACTAGTCAAATATGTTCCTGATGGCCTGCTTTCTTTCTAAAAGTATAATGTTTAATGTACCCCTACTTTAAAATCAGGCTATATAAGAAGTTACTAAGGAGTTCAATGACCATGTATGCACCATGTATATCATTATGTATTATAATACGCACGTTTCAGTGAATCAAATTTCACAAAGTAAAGTCACTCAGCTTTTGTTGGCACCAAGTATTTAATGGTCAAAATAAAAATTAGAAAGACATTGACATTATTTTCTGGTATATGATCTAAAAGTATCTAAACTGAAAAAAAAGTTTTTTAAAGGTGAACAACCCCTTTAAGGATATATTTTACATGTTTTTAATTGGCCTTATATTATATTCATATTATGAAATGTGCTATGAAGAAAAAAATATATATATATATATATATATCTTTATATAGTGCACAGGTATGGAATCCATTATCTGGAAACTCCCATAGACTCAATTTTATCCAAATAATCCTTTTTTTTTTTTTTTTTTAATGATTTCCTTTTTCTCTCATAATAAAACTGTATCATGCACTTGATCCAAATTAAGATATAATTAATCTTTATTGGAAGCAAAAACAGCCTATTGGGTTGATATAATGTTTACATGATTTTCTAGTGGACTTCAGGTAGGAAGAGCCAAATTGCAGAATAATGCAGAATTAATTATGCTGCAGCAATGTAAAGTATAAAAGGCAAACTTTACTGTCCTAACTTAACTTAATTGTCCTACCTGCTACTTGCCATGAATCGAAAAGAAAATATACCCTCTTTCTGTAGGTGTGGCTTATTTCAGTATCATTCCCCAACTAGTTCTTCAGAGTTGGGCAACCTTCAGTGCTCCAGTTGTTGCTAGGTGTGGTGTTTATACAAATGGCCTGCAGGTGGCACTGTGCATACATAGGACTTTCTGTACAACTTGAAAGTGAAAGTAAAACTTAATGCTGTTATGTAAGGGCTGCATGACCTGCTAATAAAGCACTGTTATTTCTCTCCTTATCCTCAGCTACCAAACACAACAAATGGCGACAAGGATGTCTTTTCTAGCTCTGCAGCAGCCTGCAC
>CM044431.1:76824424-76874219 GCA_024363595.1 Xenopus borealis | reverse complement strand
TACTATAGGGGGAATATGTGGTGTTTATACAAATGGCCTACAGGTGGCACTGTGCATACAACTTGAAAGTGAAAGTAAAACGTAATGCTGTTATGTAAGGGCTGCATGACCTGCTAATAAAGCACTGTTATTTCTCTCCTTATCCTTGGCTACCAAACACAACACTAGGGATGAGTTTCCGCTCTGACACTTAAAGGAGAACTAAACCCTAAAAATGAATATGGCTTAAAATACCATATTTTATTAACTTGTTGCACCAGCCTAAAGTTTCAGCTTGTCAGTAGCAGAAATGATCAAGGACTTCAAACTTGTCACAGGGGGTCACCATCTTGGAAAGTGTCTGCAACACTCGCATGCTCTGAGTAGCCAGTGGAGGAACTACAGGGGTGGGGAGCAGGGGGTGCAATTGGGCGTACAGAGGGGGGCGGGGGGCCCGGCTGCGGTTCTCTATTCCCTTCTTCCCAATCGCTAAACTACTTAGCGAGGAGCTCCAGTGCCTGACGCACGTTTCGCCGAGTATAGGCTTTATCAAAGGCCATTGATAAAGCCTATACTCGGCGAAACGTGCGTCAGGGAAGAAGGGAATATAGAACCGCATTTGAAAAGTGGCAGCAGCGATGATTTAAGCAGGGAGGTGACACGGAATCTATCCAACTCTCAAGGGGTGGGGCACTGACTGAGCTCATGCACAAATAAGCCTGCAGTAACGGTGACGCGTTCTAGTGTTGAGGGAATAGGCCAACTCACCTAGGTGCCTCTGAGAGGACACAGTGTTAGCCTCACTCACGCGCACCGTACCTGCCAGTGCTGGGCCAGTTTATTGATACTACTTAGGGGACTTATGCGCCCTCAAGATACTGTGTTAAACACTCTGATTTAACCCCATGAGAGAATTTTTCTTTCGACACAAGGTTGCTTTCCAATGTCGTAAGTGGTTTCCATTCACCTCCACACCAGGCAATTTTCTTAACCACCACGGTTCTCTTCCCAAAACCCCTTCTACTCTTTATAGGGCACTTAGGTGATGTGAGATCTCGAGCGGGACAGCCTAATGAAACAATTACGCTGACATCCCATACTACTTATAGAGATCGGATTTCCACCCTTTTTTAAGTGTTTTTAGCCTTTTTAAGTATTCCTCCCACCATGAACTAATTTTTAGGAGTTTATTAAAAGTTATGTTTTAACTTTTCATTACTGGAGGTTCTCTGCCGTGGATCCAATTTGTTTCTTAATCACAACATTCACGTCACTTATCACTTTTATGTCACAATGAATTACACAATGTTTCCACTTTATTAATTTATTTATTTATTGAGTGTACAATTGGTTACATTAATTATTTGAATGAATTCACCTTAATTAGATGTTGAATTGATCACATTAACTTTTTAAGACACAATCATGGTTAACAAATTGTAGAGGGATTGTGCGACGCTATATACTCCTCCTTTCTCCTTCTCCTTCACCACAATGATGATTTTCCAATCATAGGAGTTGTCAGCACATCTCTGCCGAGCAGCGTTTGGCCCTCGGTTAAGGGATTTCCTTTTTGAGTGACTTATAGTCAGAAGGTGCGGCAAACACCAATTTTTCTTCTTAAGGGTAAGAAGCAGTCTAGGCAGGATCCTAGGGTGTCATTGGGATTGCTCTTTGTTAAAATGTATGAACAATTTCCTTTTACCATGACCACCACAGTGTTTCTGCACCCTTCCAACACTTAACCTTTAATGAATCATGTTGGTTGCTTGCTTGCCTGCTGGATTTGTGGCTTGTATTGACCAGTGGCAACACACCCAATGAAGGGAGAAAGCCCTCTGCCTAGCCCTTTCACTGTACTGTATTGATCTTGACACATGGAGCTGAACTGTTTGATTCCATGCAACATTGAGGAAAGAGGCAGAAGAATGGCACATAGAGTAGAAGACAGTAGACAGGGAATAGGAGAAAAGGCACATGAGGAAAAAGGTGAAATAATTATTGTATTATTAACGCGTTTTGTGGCTTCCTGCCACTTCATCAGAAGCTGGCTGATGAAGTGGCAGGAAGCCATGAAACAGGGTAAGCGGGCAGCCCCTGTTTGATATTTTGAGCTGCTGTGATTTTTATATTTTGTAAAATAAACATCTTTTGAATTTTTAATTTCATACCCTGGCTCCTTGGTGCGCCGTATTTTTGTATATTCACATATATATAGCACCAACATATTTAGCAGTGCAGAAATGAGAGAAAGGCACATTGGGAGATTGATGAAAGGAAGATGGAAATAACATAATAGCACATGAGGAAACAAGGAGATGGAACAGAGAAAAATATTATTTAGAAGAAAACTATAATTCACTTAATTTGCCTAGGACACCAAAACTAGGAAACTCGCTCCAACCAAGACGCCAGGAGATTTGTATGTCTGCAGTCACTGCTTCACAAAAACATAAAGTAGAAGCAGTGGCTTAACTATAGAGGGAGCTCTGTAGCAGACAATTCCCCACTTCTCAGCTGCTTTGCTTTAAATATTCGCTCTTGACTTCACAAGCAGGTGGTGGGGCAGGACAGCTGGGCGTTCCTTTGTGCACTGAGCCCCTCCGAAGGTTTTTGCAGTGGAGTCCCTGGAGTCCTCATGTTTTTGTCCATAAAAACATTACTATGTGTCCCCTATAAATAATAAAAAGTAAATTTACCAACTAGCATTTTATTAAGTTTTACTCACAGTTTTGATGTATTCCTGCTCCCTTCTGAACTTATTTGTATGGCCACCCAGTCCAGCAAATGCTTCAAAGGAATCAAAACCCCTCTTTAGAAGCGTTACATTTTATTGTTGTTTTTAATTCCTTTTTATTCTTTTTAGGACATCTCCTTTCTTCCATTCTGTCTTGCAAATCCCTGTCTGGTTTCCTAATTATTAACAATCAGAAAGCAGTTGAAATTCTAGGAGTGCTAAGAGTTGCAGATTGCACATTTTCTAACTGCATTTGCAAATTCCATTAGAAAACTACAGTCTACATTATACTAAATGTTAATATGAATTACCCTATCAGTTTCAGGATGATCTCTCAGTCATCCATATAATTGTGCTAGGTTGCCATCTGGTGGACTATCAGACTAAGGTAAAAGATGATGTGATAATTGAACTTCAGAACTAAAACACTAGTTGGTTAATATAACTCATAGCAGCATAGAATGCCTGCACTTTTCCATGTGTTTCTGACCTACAAATCTCCAAATCCCCCTGATATGTATAGGGCTATTTCTCACAAGTCAGTGCAAAGCACAGGAACAAGGTAGTGCTGTACACTTGCTATATCATCTTTAACATGTATAATCAGTAAGAACATGAAAATTGAGATATGTCAATCAGTAGAAAGAGAAATCAAGTGCTTTTTCATTGGCAGTAATTTAATTCGCCCGGGGGAAAGCATATGTGTCACTTATTATTAATTGCTTCGCTAGACAATGAGGTTTGTATTCAAATGCTCTCAGAAGGTGCACCTTGCACTAACTGCCTGAAAGTTCTTCCACTAACTTCTCTGTCCTCTCGGCAGTGTATGGCTGCATTTGAGCATCATTTTTCAGATCACTATTCATTCACCTGCAATTTGATTGGTCTAGCTTTACGTTAACTTTTAATATGTTATAGAATGGAAAATTTTAACCAACTTTTTAATTGGTCTTCATTATTTATAGTTTTGTCATTGTTGTCCTTTTTCTTCTGAATCTTTTCAGTTTTCAAATGGGAGGTCACTGATCCCATTTAAAAAAAAATGCTCTGTAAGGCAAGACATTTATTGTTATTGCTACTTTGCATGACTAAACTTTCTATTCAGGCCCTTTCCCATTCATATTCTAGTCTCTCATTCAAACCAATGCATGGTTGTTATGGTACTTTGGACCCTGGCAACCAGACTGCTGAAAATGCAAACTGAAGTGCTGCTGTATAAAAAGATAAATAGAGAAGTGCCCAGCCTGTTTTACATTTTACATTCAGCGTATGATAAAGTAAAGAATTATGACTGGATGAAAACAACTGCCCCTGCATTAACATAGTTTTATACTAGTGTGTAGTGCTGTGTATTCCAGGAAAACCTTCTATCCTCCAAAGCTCTGTTCCCAAGGCTACTGGATTGATGAACCTTGAAGTCCAAAGTTCTGTGTAAGATTCAATGTGGTGCTCAATCTGGAAACTCTGCTGCTAAGAGTAACAGTAATCAGCATAAAACAAAAAAGTCAGATGACACACATTTCGGGAGGTTTCTACCCTTTCTGAGAGGGTGAGATCTCTTGAGAAAGGGGGAGGACCCCCCAAAACTTTGTGTGAAAATCTCAATAAAACTGAAAAGATTTAGCACATATGCTATTATGAGTGCCATTGGACTTCTTTTGTTTTATGCTGATTACTGCATTAGTGGTCCTATAACTGCTACGTGGTGGATTTCTTTTCCATGCTAAGCTTTCTCATCTCAATAAACCTTTTATTAACTAAATATCAGCTATAAAGCATCACTGCTGCTTTATGAGAGAAATACATTTAATGTAATTATTTACTTGCGTGTGCAAATAAGAAGAGTAATAACAATTACATAATTTTTCTAAACGCTGCTCCATAGTTTTAGGCATAAATACAGCTTACAAAATATGTTGGCGCTATAGAAATACATGTTAACAATAATAATCTTTATTTTTAAAGACAGTAATTTCTAAGGGCTCATAAAAATAGCTGTTGCTTGACTGTTTTAAGTCAAAGTAAATAATCACAGTTCCACAGTTTTATTAGCAGTTATGGCCCTTTGGTGCTCCACTTTAGGTGATCCACTTTATTGTTCGTTTACGTGTGAAATGGCATTCTCTATGTTTTTGTGTATACAGTAGTCCTTGACAGGCACCATCTACTTATGACACTAGGTGGTGCTCTATGTTTTTGCGTGAAGAATATCTTACTGCCTAGGCAAGCATTTTTATTATTATTATTAACATGTATTTCTATAGAGCCAACGTGTTTCGTAGTGCTGTAAAGTGAATGCGATTATACAACTAAATCACATGAATTACATACATAGAACATGAGGAGTTACATACGTCACAATAAATATGGAGTTACATACAACAACACTGGTACAGGAGGTGAGGAAGGCCCTGTACAGAGAAAGCTAAAGGGAATGATACACAAGGTGTGGGAGAGGGCAAGATCAGAGTAAAGTGGGTGAGAGATGTAGTAATGTAAGCGGTATTGCATTGAGTAGTTAACAGTGAGGGTAGGCTTCTCTAAAAAAAGTGGGTTTTTAGAGATTTCTTGAAAGCTGAAAGATTGGGAGAAAGTGGTACAGACCGTGGGAGAGAGTTCGTGAGGAGCTCTTGCAAAGTCTTGAATGTGAGCATGTGAGGAGGTAATGAGAGAAGAGTTGAGTAGCAGGTCAGTAGAGGAGCGTAGTAGGCGGTTGGGTGAGTAAATGGAGATTAGTTCAGAGATGTAGGGAGGGGCAGAGTTATGAAGTGCTTTGAATGTCAGGGTCATTAATTTGAATTTAATTCTGAAGGGGAGTGGAAGCCAGTGCAGGGATTGGCAGAATGGTATGGCAGAGGAAGAGCGGTTGCTGAGGTGTATAAGCCTAGCAGCAGTGTTCCTTATGGACTGGAGAGGTGACAGTTTCTGGAGAGGAAGGCCAATTAAAAGAGAGTTACAATAGTCTAGATGCGATATGACAAGAGAGTGAATAAGAATTTTGGCAGCATCTTGGGTGATAAATGATCGTATTTTGGATATGTTCCTTAGGTGGAAGTGACATGACTTAACAAGTGACTGGATATGAGGAGTGAATGTCAGGGCAGAATCTAGGATAACCCCAAGGCACCGGGCCTGGGGAGACGGGGTGATAGTGGAATTGTTAACTACGATAGATACTTACTGGTTTTAGTTGGAGGAAAAAGAACCATTTCCGTTTTGGAGAGGTTTAATTTAAGGTAGTGTTGTGACATCCAAGTAGAGATAGCAGACAGGCAGCATTGTAGATATGCATGCAAACATACAGAGAAGGATCAGTCTGTGACCTAAAAAGTTGTTACATTTTTCGGTAAGGGAAGATTAAATATAATAAATAGGCAATATTTCCTGATTGACAGCTTCCTGGAAGGAGTAACAGTGATGTCAAACCTTTGTACTAAACCTTAGAAATAATTCCTTTGTGTAAAGCTTAGACATACGCTTTGTGTAAAGTTTAGGCATGCGAAAGACATTCCTACATTCTTCTAGAATTTTGCAGATTATTAGAATTGGTGTATCGTTAACAGATCATGCTGAATACCTAAGAACCACAAAATCTGAAGCAGGGGTAAGTGAGTTTTCATCAGAAATACCACACAGCTTCCTGTTTTTAGGCATAACTACTTTCAATGAAGGAGGAAGTTCCAGTCCGTGATATTTTGGATACCAAATTTAGCTTCTACAATTCATGTTTTGAAATAGAACCACGCAAGTGATTAAATGATATGAGCCATTACTAAAAATAAAGCAGAATAAATACCAATAAATTACAAACATGCATTACAAAAGGATAGTTATGAGGGCAGCATTATGAACCAAATGTCACCTCAGCAGCAATACTCTAGTAAGCTGCAACACATTCCAGTAAACTGATATTAATTTATACATAATTAAAGCCAGTTTTGCTACTACACATTGGTCACTATTTGATTTGATACAGACAGACATGTTATTACTGACTTGTAAGGGTTAGGGTACAATTGGGTCCTAAGGCTTATTGAAAAAATTTGTGATTTGTAATACATTTATAGGGGTGGTTCACCTTCAAGTTAACTTTTAGTATATTGTAGAAGGGCCAATTCTAAGAAACTTTTCAATTGGTCTTCATTATTTATTTTCAATGTTTCTTAATGATTTGCAATTTTCTTCTGTTTCTTTGCAGCTTTCAAATGGGGGTCACTGACACCATCTAAAAACAAATGTTCCATAAGGCTAGAAATGTATTGTTATTGCCACTTTTTATTACTTATCGTTCTATTCAGTCCATGCCCTATTCATATTCCAGTCTCTTATTCAAATCAATGCAGGGTTGCTAGGGTAATTTGTACCCTAGAAACCAAATTGCTGACACTGCAAACTAGAGAGTTGATGAATAAAAAGCTAAATAACTATGAAACCACAAACAATAAAAATGAAAACCAATTGCTAATTGTCTCAGAATATCACTCTCTACATTATACTAAAAGTTAACTCAAAGGTGAACAACCCCTTTAAAGAAATTGTTCAGTATAAAAATAAAAAATGGGTAAATAGATAGGCTGTGCAAAATAAAAAATTTTTCTAATATAGTTAGTTAGCCAAAAATGTAATGTATAAAGGCTGGAGTGACTGTATGTCTAACATGACAGAACACTACCAGCTATTCAGCTCTCTTGTTTTCCACTGACTGATTACCCTGGTGACCAGACAGTAACCAATCAGTGACTTGAGGGGAGGCCACATGGGTCATAACTGTTGCTTTTGAATCTAAGCTGAATGCTGGGGATCAATTGCAAACTCACTGAATAGTTATGTCCCATGTGGCCCCCCTTCAAGTCGCTGACTAACTCAAAGTTAAAGAGCTGAAAAGCAGGAAGTTGGATTCTGGCTATTATATTAGACATCCAGTCACTCCAGCCTTTATACATTACATTTTTGGCTAACTAACTATATTAGAAACATTTTTTTATTTTGTACAGCATGTCTGTTTATCCAGTTTTTATTTTTACACTGAACTGTTCCTTTAAGTCTGATAAATAAGCTTCCATAAACAGGTGGGTCTTTATGGTGCATTTGAAAGTTTGGAGGGAAGGAGAGAGTCTGACAGCTCAAGGCAGAGAGTTCCAGTGGAAAGCAGAAGCCTGAGAGAAGTATTGTAGACAGGAATGGGCTTAAGTGATGAGAAGAGAGGTGAAGGTCAGAAGCAAAGTGTAGGTTGCATAAAGGAGTGTATTTTGAGATCAGAGGAGAAATATAGGGAGGAGCTTCATTGTTAAGGAATACGAATTTGAGTGTTAGTAATTTAAATCTGATTCTAGAAGAGATTGGAAGCAAGTGAAGGGATATGCATAGGGGAGCAGCTGATGTTGACTGATGAGATGAATGACAGATTGGAGTTGTGAATGGCATCTTGTTGGAATGCATGCATGGAATAAGTTGCAGTAGTCAAGGTGACAGAAACAGATGAGTGTAAAATAATTACACATAAAATATTATATGGGTTTGTCCTTACTGAGTAGCAATAAAGAAGGAGACGTGGTGTAGGTAATAAATTTACACTGTATTAATTGTCTCTCCAACAACTAAATGTCCCAACTAAAATGTCCTAAAAACATACAGTACAAATTGATTCTGTCAAAATTCATTTTGTACTATGGTTTGTATAAGCAGGAAACCAAATGTTTAAGACAATGACACTAGTTAAAAGGTGAAGAATCATGATGAAATTAGAATTTCCTTTTAGAAGTGAAATGTATTTGCCACAATGACTAATCCTGTGATAAAGCTCACACACACACGCAGAGTCAAATCTTGATAAGAGCATAGACTTAACTACAGTGGTTTCTTTTTTAACTTCCTTTGCATTAAAAAAAAACACCCTACTGATCAAAATACTGATCACATACTAATAAAGTGCATCTAGAAAAACAGTTATAATAATAAAGCAGTTATATTAAAATATTATGATTGTTTTGTTGAATCTTGATATTCAACAATGAACAATCCTATTCAAAAAGTGTTTATGTGCAATATTGCTTTAAGAATACAAGTCAGCTGTGCTAAAATTTTGATGTATGATGTGATTTGTAGTTTGACAAAATTTGGGTAACGTTCAGTAGAGCCAACGGTGAACATGACAGATCCCCTTAAAGCAAAAGGGGTTTCCTGGAAATGCAGAAAGACTGTAATGTAATGGATCTTTTGTGCTTATCTACTTGGGGCTTGTGGTCACATGGGTCAAAATATAATGGGACTGCTAAAAAAAAAATGTGAATGCTGCATGCTTCGTCTTCATTTGAAGAGATAAAATCTGATGGTGTCTGAAAGACTTTTTTCTACTGAAATACGTTGAATGTCAGATTTAGATGCCCAAGCAAGCTACAACATCTGACTTTATCTGATCCAATTTTACATTATAGCAATCTGGATCAGCTTTTGCAGGGTCCAACAAAATCTGTTGTTACGTGACTCGGATAAAATCTGACTAAAAAAAAATCTCCCAAGAAGTTTAGCCCTTAGGATGGGATTCGTTAGGTGCAAGTCAGTTGTGAGCGTGTTCAACAAAGCAGGTTGAACTGGCACATTTAATAAGTGCAGACGTCTTTGTTAATGTATGCAATTTAGGACAGAATTATGCAGTCTGGACCTGCACTTGCACTGGAGCCCTGTAACCTCCCATAAAATAATCCCTTAACAGGTAAATTACAATGCAAAATAGGCATGGAATTATTTTTGAACCAAATGTACCTCTTGGCCAAAAATATTTTCCCCCACCAAAGGTGTGGGCTAATAAAGCCTGCACTCCAGAGGGAGGAACAGTAATTTTTTTTTTAAAAATTGCCCCTGCCAATGTTAGAACAAATTTGTAAAATGCAAGAAATTTAAAATCAGGGTATACAAAATTTAGATTTTAAAATGTATTGTTTATTATATTGACATAACAAATCTGAACCCTATAATATAATCAGCAGCTCATTATGTGCATGTGCTCTGCATGACATGGCGCTCAAACCAGGAGCTTCCCTCTCTATGTCAGTGTCCTAGCGCTGGCAGGGTCATTAAAAAGAAAAACATTTTTTACTGTTACCCTCAACCACAGTGCGGGCTCTTTTAGCCCACACCTGTGGTGGGGGGAAATATTTTTGTCCAACAGATGCCCTTAAGCATTGTAATTCATTGCTACAGCCAGAGGGGCTATACAATACCTCCTTATATACACACCCATAGACAGAATCTTTTTAACACGAGGAGTCTAATCTTGATGAAAACCTTTGTTCTTCTCCCAGTTCTATTTTGTTTCATAAGACTGCTGATAATATACATAGTTTTACTGCAAGCAAAATGACAATGGGCCATTGTTTTGCTTTAGAAACTACATTAAACAGGAAAGTATCAGGGATGAAGGGATGATATATTGAAATCTCCACTCAGTAACCACAACCATTTTCTATAACAAGCTAAACCCCTGTAGCAATATACATCACTAAAGGTGATCGGGATCAAGAATGGGAGTGTCCATGCATACGTGTATATTATTGCTCCCCCAAATAGTGGACTTAATCTCCCAATCTCAATGCCGTATCATAATTATGTATAAATATGCACTTAGTGGTGAAATAAAAAGCAATTTTTATTTAGGTTGACATCCAACCCCAAAATTAAAACTAAATCAAACAAACAAAAGGAATTATAAAGAAAATATATAAAGAAAATTAAATAAAAAATTTAAAAGCATAGGCGGCACCGCATGATGGAAGGGGATCCCCTTTGAGTGGATACGTGACCACCCTGCCGATTATAGTGGAATCGGAGGTGAAGCGTGTATCTCCAGGAAAGTTAAACAAAAGCAAATAAAAGCTATAATTGGCAATATCAAATAACACTTAGTCCCTGTTGCATTTTCCTCAGTATCTAGGCCTTAGATGGGCCCAAAAGTGTAGAGTAAAAGTTCAATCCTGGATGATGGTAAAGGTGGTAAATAAGTCAAAGGACCATATGATTGAATGCTGGAAAAATAAATAAAGTGCTATAGATGTTCCAAAACTTGAAGCAGTATATCCACAAATCGTTGAAAGTTATGATATGGTGCAGCTCACATTGGTAGCTATGATCATAAACACCCCTCAGGATTACTGGCTGAGTGAGAAATTAGAAGCACCCAATGGCGCTGTAAGGTAATAGAGTAATGTCTGCTCGCTGGTATGTCCCAATATTAAAAGTGGGGCAATAAGGTGTAAGCGCCTTGATCCTTAGGCCGCAACATGTAGCCACTGTGGTATATGGTTTTTGTAAGTGACGCAGAAAATTAGCCCCAAATTATGTGAGACATCAAACAGCATATATACAGACCGATTGCGCAGCATGCGTGAGTCGCGCTGTTCTACGCATTCCGCGGTTGAAAATAATACTCAGCTCCACTTTCCGTAGCTCATTTGAGCGTAGGGTAGCTAGGCCGCAGCATACAGTCCCTGTGATGCGTGATTTTTGTGGGTGACACAGTGAATATAGCTCCAAGTTATGTGAGATATACACACCAGTTCCGTAGCACACGTGGGTTGCACTGTTCTCCGCATTCCGCAATTTGCGAGATAGTACTCAGCTCCACTCTCCGTAGCTCATTTGAGCAAGGGGTCCCATCCCAGCAGGCGGCGCCGCCAAACTTCGCCTCGACAGCCTGTTTCGCTACCACCGATAGCTGAGTACTATCTCGCAAATTGCGGAATGCGGAGAACAGTGCAACCCACGTGACCCAGTAATCCTGAGGGGTGTTTATGATCATAGCTACCAATGTGAGCTGCACCATATCATAACTTTCAACAATTTGTGGATATACTGCTTCAAGTTTTGGAACATCTATAGCATTTTTTTATTTTTCCAGCATTCAATCATATGGTCCTTTGACTTATTTACCACCTTTACCATCATCCAGGATTGAACTTTCACTCTACACTTTTGGGCCCATCTAAGGCCTAGATACTGAGGAAAATGCAACAGGGACTAAGTGTTATTTGATATTGCCAATTATAGCTTTTATTTGCTTTTGTTTAACTTTCCTGGAGATACACGCTTCACCTCCGATTCCACTATAATCGGCAGGGTGGTCACGTATGCACTTAAAGGGGATCCCCTTCCATCATGCGGTGCCGCCTATGCTTTTAAATTTTTGATTTAATTTTCTTTATATATTTTCTTTATAATTCCTTTTGTTTGTTTGATTTAGTTTTAATTTTGGGGTTGGATGTCAACCTAAATAAAAATTGCTTTTTATTTCACCACTAAGTGCATATTTATACATAATTACGATACGGCATTGAGATTGGGAGATTAAGTCCACTATTTGGGGGAGCAACAACACAACCATTTTCATTACACTGAACAATAAAATGTTATTGATATTTGTTCTTATGAGGTAGCTATCTAATTTGGTATAAAATATTCAGACATCTGTGGTTTATCTTCCTACAGGGTATAAAAGTTTATGATGACCTGACCAGTAATGTATTGCTTGCATCCTCACTCCATCCTACACCTACTGTAGTGGGAAGGCATGGCACCAGGTCATGTGCAGATTTTAGCAGCAGTTACGGCCAGTGTTGGCATTTATTGTGGTCATCAACCAAGCATTTGGCTTTGTAGCTGATTATAGAAATGGATAAACCTACAATATCTTTTATTAGTTTTAGGAATTTGTTCCATTTGATGTAACAAAGCAAAATGTACTCACAATTTCCTCTGAAGTAGAAACCATAAGTAGATGCTACTACTGCTGATAGGGAACTAGTTATGTCACTGAATGAAGTGCAATGAATGCACAGCACTCTTGTCATGTTTTAACATTTTGCCTGCCAACTAGATAGCAGTCATAGAAAAAATATTGCTTAGTAGGATTAATAAATCAGAGGCATTTTAGAATCCTCCACTACTGCTGAGCTCTAACACCTAACAGAGCAGAATAGTGTTTGGCTGCCCAAATCATCTTATTCTAAAGAACTAAAATGTATTATATCCCTTCCCAGTAGGGGCCTGGTGCCATGAAGCGACAAACTTGACTCAGGTGGCAGCACAGAGCAAGATACCAAAAAAAGCTGCTCCTGGTAACTTTAAGAGCTGAATTTCCATTTTGTAAATAGAAAATTGAGCTCTGCTAGTTACTAGCAATGGGGACCCTTACCTTCCTCAAGCGCAGGAAAGGTAGGCACTGAGTGGGACAGAATCACTGGAACGCCTTAGGGTAGTGCATAATTATCACCCCTGCAAAAATGCAGGCTTTTAAATGAGAGCACATGGGGGCTTATTTGTCTAACAAGAACAGCAGTCTATTTACTTCAGATTCAGTCCTAAAGATAGATCCCCCCTTTTAAACCATGGGGCTAAATTAAAGTTAAAATTCTCTTCAAGATTTTTATTGTGATTTACATAAACAAGTGAGATTTTAACACCAAGGTTTGATGAAAATTTGTTTAAGATGGGGTTCAGCAGTCTTTAAAAGGTAAAATCCAGTCTTTGCTAAGATCTCTTTCTAAGCTAAAGGTAGTGCTACTTTCTGAAATCCAACATAAGACTTGCCTATTTATAAAACACACAGAGGAGCCACACAAATGTCTGTGCTCTCAGAGTTGGCTTACTCACTCTGATGATCTCTCCCCTACCAGTGCTGTCACAGATAGTGGGGGCACAAATCAGGTAAAATCTCCAACTGAAATGTATTATAAATTGGTGTGATCACAAGTAAAAACTGTGTAAAATGCAGGGTATGCAAAAATTGGTATTACTGATGATCTTTGCAAAATGTATTGTTTATTATACTGCAATACCAAATCTGAACCCGTATAATATAATATATATTATCATGTAAGGTCCATATGTTCCCTGTTATAACTGTAACCAAAGGTAACACTGTATGAACTTAGCAGGGAACTTATGAGACTTCACCCTTATATTTTGTGGATCCACCTGAGCCAACTAAACACTAATTTCGGCTTGTGTGTGAACAGGTACCAACTCCAAATTTGCTTCCTTTCAGTTTAGGTCTGATTTTTTTTACTGATTCTAGTACAGGTCTGTTGTTACATGAGAAAGGTTCCTTCCTGTCTTCATATCTGAGAATAAAAAAAGTAGACAAAAAAAGCTTAATATGGGTAGACAAAAAATCATGAACAGCAGAAAGGTTGCCTTAAAAAGGCAAAAGTTTCCTTTATGGTATCTTTATTTGATTTGAGGGCATGCTGCACACTGTCAAACCAGTATTATTGCTTTTGGAATAAGATTCACATTTAGTAAAAATAGTATGCTCCTACAAGTTGTTCCTTGCCATGATATACTGTAGCTGGAGTGCTTTGACCCTCCCACACACAACTGAAGCCTTGCAGATGACTGCAGCATATGCCATCCCAGCTCCCTTGTCCAATGATGAGCTTATCAAATCTAGTGAAGTTCGGCCCACACATGTCATTTCTAAACTATAATGTAATCTTATAATGTAATCCAGTGGGCTGCCAGTTGCTGCTATTTATATTTAAAGTAACAAACCCGTGAAACACTATCTGTTTTATATTGCACATATTGTAGCTGGCAAGAATTAATTTTTTTCAGATTCTGAGACGTTGTTGGTGTATATATATATATATATAAATTCACAGGACAACAATAGTCTACAATTTGTTTTGCAAGATTTTCCCTCCTCCAACCACTCAGCTCTGAATTAAAGGGCAAGGAAAGTCTAAAATAGAATAAGGCTAGAAATGCTGTATTTTGTATACTAAACATAAACGTGAACTTACTGCACCACAAGCCTAATCAAACAAATGATTTATGCTTTCAAAGTTGGCCACAGGGGGCTGTCATCTTGTAACTTTGTTAAACATCTTTGCAAGACTAGACTACATACACATGCTCAGTGTGGTCTGGACTTCTTAGGGATTGTCATAAATGATCAAAAACAAAGCTGCTTGAGTTCTGCATGGTTGGTAACTAAGGCAGGGGCTTCCCCTGCTGTTCATAGGTATGATTGTTTCCCTGCCAGACGTTAGGGACCGTCTGACAATTCCTTTCCACAGCACTAAATGAAGTGAGAATTTCACTGAATACAGTCCTGTTTCTTATAAAAAAACGGTACACATTTTTTAATTAAAGTATATTGGAGATAGATTTCTTTTTCATTAAAGAGAGTAAAAATTGTATTTTATTTCTTTGCCTTTCCTTGCCCTTTAAGTAATTAGCCATTCTTTTCTTGGTGTCTGCCTTGAGATACCATTTTATCCTATAAGGCATGGGTCCCCAACCTTTTTTACTTGTGAGCCACATTCAAATTTAAAAAGAGTTGGGGAGCAAAACAAACATGAAAAAGCCCCAAAGCTTATTCAGAGATTTTCTCCTACAAAACTCATTTGAATGAATTGCATGCCAGCCCAGAGTTTAAAACCGAGCATTTCAGTGATAAATTGCCACCAGCAGGAGATAAAAAAATCGTATAATAAAGACCTCACAGTGCATCATGGATAGTCTTGCTTTACATTAGTACTACAAACTTTGCAAAGTCTAGCAACAGTGGAACGACCAGGGGAGCAATGGGTGCGATTGGGCCAGGGTGCATGTCCCCTCTCGTTACATTACTGTGTAGCAATAATTATTACTAAGAGAGTATAATAATGTAACTTACCAACCTTCACCTGCCGGAGGCTGGTACTGCCACAGATTTCTTTGGGAGGCTGCAGGGGCCCACCAATATATATATTTGCCATGGACCCACTGGATAAATCAAGTAGTTCACCTTAAACTTATAGGATGTCCTATTCTTAGAAACTTTTCAGTGTTATTTTCCTTCTTCAGCTTTCAAATGGGTGGGGGGGGCACTGACCATAGCATCCAAAAAAACTTGATCTGTCAGGCTATAATTTTCCTCAAGCTTATGCTCCTATTCAGGTTATCTCCTATTCACCTTAAAGTTTTTCATTCAATCCACTGCCTGGTTACTATGACAGAGTACTGAAATGTAAAATTGGAGAACTGCTGAGCAAAAACCAAAAACACAAGAAATGAAAAACAATTGCAAATTTTCTCAGAAAATCACTGCCTACATCATACTAAAACTGAAAGTGAAGTTTCCCCTATAAAGTGGTCCTGATTCTACTATATTGTTTCAAGAGTTAAATACATTTAAAACTTTAAAACTTATATAACATTGATAATCCAAACTAATGTGTATACTGGAAATGTGAATTCCATTTTCTTTAATTTTGCAAAAAACATTTTTTGGGTAAACATCCAAAACGTTTTCAAGACATTTATAGAGACACCCCCCTGTATATCACTACTTTTATTTTGATTAGTCTTTGAGAACTGGAAAATATACTATTGCTTGCTGTTCTTGTTTTTTTAGTGTATTGCTTAATGAACTTATTGTTATATTTTACTTTCCCTAGCATCTGTGAAAGTATTTGCTCAGACTACAGTTTCAGGATTACGTAAGCCTCCAATCTTCTGAAGGAAAATGGTTGCACCCTTCTTTATAGCTTTTGTAGTCTTTTAGAAATGTTTTATTGCTTTACTAGTAACCAGCAGATCTTGGAACTATTTCTGAATGTCATATTATTTTTTATATCTGTAACATTATTTGCTTTAAGATTGTACTGCCAAAGGAAGCTTAAAGGGAAACTGTCATGGGAAAACATGTTTTTTTTAAAAACATATTAATAGTTTAAACATGTTAATAGTGCTGGTCCAGTAGACTTCTGCACTGAAATCCATTTCTCAAAAGAGCAAACAGATTTTTTTATAGTCAGTTTTGAAATCTGACATGGGGCTAGCCATTTTGTCAATTTCCCAGCTGCCCCTGGTCATGTGACTTGTGCCAGCACATTAGGCAGGCTGTTGTTTTTCCTTCTCAATGTAACTGAATAGTACGCAGTGGGACATGGGTTTTACTATTGAGTGCTGTTCTTAGATCTACCAGTCAGCTGTTATCTTGTGTTAGGGAGCTGTTATCTGGTTACCTTCCCATTGTTCTTTTGTTAGGCTGCTGGGTGGGAGAAAGGGAGGGGGTGATATCACTCCAACTTGCAGTACAGCAGTAAAGAGTGATTGAAGTTTATCAGAGCACAAGTCACATGACTTGGGGCAGCTGGGAAATTGACAAAATGTCTAGCCCCATGTCAGATTTCAAAATGAAATATAAAAAAAATCTGTTTGCTCTTTTGAGAAATTAATTTCAGTGCAGAATTCTTCTGAAGCAGCACTATTAACTGATGTGTTTTGAAATTTTTTTTTTTCCCATGACAGGTTCCCTTTAAAGAGAAAAAAAGTCTTAACAACCACTAGCCTAATGTCACTGGCAGATTGAAGCTAAAATCGGTATGTTCCAAGCTTAGTAGACTCCAAGCATAAATTAGCCGAAACAACACATAGGCTTGCTCATAGCCTGTACAATGTACTATCATGAAACTATGCAAGCATAGGTATTGCCCAGTACTAACTTTATTCTTGTTTTCCAAGAACAGAACTTTGTAGCACTCCCATCAAGATTGGACACTCATTCATTGTGCATGTGCCTAAATCTGGACATTGTCCCCAGGGTCCAGATAACTCACAAGGGGATTCTTGTGAATAGCTAGGCACCGGCATAGCTTAAAAATGCCGGCGCGTGTTCACACGGAGCGGCGCGATTTTTAAAATCGCTCCAAATTGCCTGGCGAGGCTTAGTCCAGATGGGGAGATTCGGGGGCGATCCGTTGCCTGGCGACTTCTCGCCGCAGGAAAAATGCAGCATGTTGCGTCTGAATCTGCGTTCGGCGCTTACACGCGTCTCGTGGGTACAACCTCATTGAACAAAATGAGGTGCGTCTAGACACCCCTCCCCTGCGGCTGAGCGCAGCCAAACGCAACGCAGGGGAGCGCAGGTCCAAAACGCCCGTGTGTACCGGCCCTAATGCTGCTGATCAGCCACTGAAAACCACCTGTGTGTCCATAGCCTTAGCCCACAACTAGAGTGGAGGAAACAGTTTTTAGGTGATAGGTGCTCTATAATGTATCTGCAAAACCAATTCTCCTTTACAAATCTTCAGTTTATCATAAAATAAATGGTTTACAGAATGTAGCTTATATTGTACTGTGCCTGCAACCGTTATTAATGCAGAAGATAGTATAGTACTGTAAATGATGTCCTAATAAATGGGGCTTGGTGATGTCATCAATAATCAGTGCTCTGTGTACAGCCCTGCCCAGGTCTGGTATAGTGTAGTCCTTTTTTTGGAACTTTCATCATTGGCTTGCGTGGCTGTAGAGTACAAAAGGTGCATTCCATGTTTTTTCCAATGATCTCATTCACTTTATTTAGAACAACCATTATTTTTTTTTCATCTGTATCTCTAGGTCATGCTGTCTGTATACCAAGATCATATAATCCTGAAAACAACTTGCTGTTGTGCATGAGTTCACATTCTTTTAGTACAAGACCATTGCACACAAAAAAAACTTCCCAGGAACAAGTCTGAAGTAGTTAATTGGATTACCATTACAATTGGATTAGTAAGAAACATAATGCAATGAATAATTTAATGATTGTATTTGATTACAATCAATGATGTGTGTGTATATATATATATATATATATATATTATAATAATAAATATAATAATAAACTAACCCCTTTTGTAAAATATAATGACATTATAAATTAAGGTGGCACGGTCAACAAATGAGCAAATCTTGGTGCTATATCAGTGCTGTGATATATGTTGGTGCTATATAACTACATTTTAATAATAAAATCTTAACCTGATATGCCCACCAAAGGCAGGGCGATATCAGGTTAATCCGATATCCGGTTGGCGTTTGCTTTTTTTACGCATGGGGTCCCGGAGGTTCACAACCCAGTAGGTCCCCCCTGCTGCAATCAGACCCTGTCTGGACCTGACCCATATCTCCTACAGAATTATGTGCTTGCTATGTACTGTCACAATTTATTTACCTGTTATGTCTGTTAAATCTGCTTTTGTACAGGGAGAGCCTGTTTGTGTGCTTGAGTGTGAGTCCCTGATTGCCGACAGGACTTGCACTCTATTTATTCTCCCCTGTGATCTGAGGCTTCATCAATAGAACTGACCCTGTATACTGTATATCCAGCTATGGGCTTTAGGCATCTAGGGGAGTTATTAATGGAAATAGTGCCATTGTTAATGAGACTGTATTTATTGTCATGTTTTTTGGAGTATTATAAAATAGAAATGGCACTTTATTACTATCCCATGTGAACTGTGGGATTCTTTATTGAATTGCTGTTCCTGCTGAATCGTGTTTAGTATGGGGGACCCTATGCTGCCATAGTTCTATGGTATCTCTCTGTACAGGCGAACAAACTTAGAGGACTATTCCTGCTGAATTATGTTTACAACCGGGGAATTCCTATACTGTCATAGTTTTATGGTATCTATCTGTACGGGTTATGAACAAACTTAGAGCACTATTCCTGCTGAATTATGTTCACTACAGGGGAATTCCTATGCTGCCATAGTTTGTGGTATCTCACTATACAGGCTATGAGCAAATTTATGCAGTTTTTCCTGCTGAACTGTACAGGGGAATACCTATTCTTTCATAGTTTTATGGTATCTCTCTGTGTGGGCTATAAACAAACTTAGGGGGCTATTCCTGCTGAATAGTGTATGGTACTGGGGAATACCTATGCTGCCATAGTTTTATGTTATCTCTCTGTACAGGCTATGAACAAATTTAGGGAACTATTCCTGCAGTATTATGTATTCTACAGAATACATAATACTGCAGGAATATGTATTCTACAGAATTCCTGTGCTACCATAGTTTTGTGGTATCTCACTATACATGCTATGAGCAAACCTAGGAGTTTTTTCCAGCTGAATTGTGTTTAGTACAGGGGAATACCTATGCTGACATAGTTTTATGGTATCTCTCTGTACAGGCTATGAACAAACTTAGGGTGTGTTCCTGCTGAATTGTGTTTAGTAGAGGGGAATGCATATGCTGCTACAGGGCCGGCCATACCAAGTGCGGGGCCCAATTGGGACCATTTGTGTGGGGCCCCCCTAGGAGGAACTTTACTGTCTGTCGCAGGGTCACAGAGCTGGATGGGCAAATATCGCCTGCTTTCCCCTCTGTCCAAGTGATGGCTTCCAGTTGGGGATGGGGTAGGCTGGGCAACTGGGGAATTAAGGGAATAGGAATCAGAGCTCGCACTGGAGCGGGGCCCCCATAAGTGCAGGGCCCAATTGGGCCAATGTGCTTAAAACCGGCCCTGTGCTGCTATAGTTTTGTGTTGTATCTCTGGACAGGCTATGAGCAGTCTTAGGGTAGGGACAGACAGGGAGATTCGGGGAGATTCTGTCGCCTGGCGTTTTTTCCTTCTCCCTGTCTGCCGCTAGTAAAAGGGACAAAGCGCCAGCGCCTGTGCACACGCTGCGCGGTGATTTCCGGAATCGCCCGAAGATACCTCGTGAGGAAACTTCGGGCGATTCCGGGAATCGCCGCGCAGCATGTGCACAGGCGCTTTGTCCCTTTTACTAGCGGCAGACAAGGAGAAGGAAATTCGGGGAGATTGTCGCCTGCTAAAAACGCCAGGCGACAGAATCTCCCTGTCTGTCCCTACCCTTAGGGAAGTGACACGGCAGATTCAGGGAGATATTGTCACATGCCAATTAATCTCCTGTTCTGGGCGACAATCTCCCTGAACTGCCTTTGCATGTTTTTTTTTTTGCGTGTTAGTTTTCCGAAGTAGCCGGAAGTTGCTTCACGAGGAGACTTCAGGAAACAAAGTGCCTCGTGCTTAGGGCAAACGACTCTTCATTATACAGGATGGGAAGACATGAGGCAGTTTGGGGAGATTGTTGCCCAGAACAGGTGATTAGTCGCCCCACCCTGAATCTGCCCGTGTTTCACTTTAGGGACTGTTCCTACTGAATTGTGTTTAGTACAGGGCAATACCAGTTTTTGTACTATACTGGTGTGGCATTGTGTGGAATATATAGGCGTAAGTATGTAAAAGTGGGAAGAATCACAGGCGCAATGACTGGTAAAAAGCAGTCTACTAACAAAATCTCTGCGGCTGCTGTACATTCTAACACCCCGCCTTCCTGAACAGCATAGCTTGTGCACTAAACGTGTGAACAAATGATACAGGAGCTGTCCCCAACTCATGTGACGTCCATCCAGCATGCTGCACCGCCCCTCCTGCGTTCCGACTGACAAGTAGAAACAAACTCACATCCCTCCAACCCCACCCCACTGTATCACTGCAGAAAAGTGTCACTTTTTGGCCTCCCACTGGCCGAAGCGACAGCTAGTGGGAAATTCCAAGCAGGAAGTGAGAACAACAGCTACTTCTCTGTGATGGGCCGAAGAAGCCACACAAACCCCTCCAGTGGGGAGGAGGCAAGTACCTGAGCCCGCCCAGAGCAAGGAGAAAACAAGGAAACTGAAAGGAGCAGGAGTGCAGCTGTGCGCCCGGGCTCTCACGTTTAAGCCATTCGCTGCAATGGACAACTAAAGAGGAGCCCACTGACGAGGCGTCATTCATTGACAGGGGGACGCGTCGTATCCATCCCTGAAGCGCAATTCTTGCTGTCACTCAGTCGGGGATTGACGTCCAGTAGCTGTAGCAAGTGGCAGCCACAAGGTAAGAAGGAAGCTGATATTGAAAATCTTTGCTCGCCTCATGGGTTCTAGTCACTGAGTGCCAAAGTGCGTTCCTCAGACTCGAGCTAAAGCAGAGGCACTTCCTCAAATGTCAGTCAGCGCACATGTATGTACTTCATATGATACCCCAAGGGATTCCTCACGGCAGGCCCCCCTGAAATGTTCAACTGCTTTCAAAGTAAAGGCTACTTTAGTGTTGGGGGAGAATGGATAAAGCTCAGCTCAACAAAGAAGCACATATTTATTCTCTGTCACAATGAGTGGCACATCCCAAGCCTTATAGTTAGATGTAAGTCAGTCTCCGCAAGGGTTATAGCGAGGGACAAGAATAATTACTCAATGGGTGTGAGTAAAGACCTTGTATACTTTAGAAAAACTGTCAGTAATGGAAGGGGCAAAATGCACGGGGTTAATACAGAGCTAAACTGCCCATTGGGAGAATCTGTTCATAGAGCACTCATGCTGCTTTGTATGAAAACATTAAACTTCTGATTTTGCATTCAAAAACACCTTGTTAAAACGCAAATCTCCTATGTTTGCAGCTTTCTTTTTACCTAGGGTTTGTTCAACTTCCAAACACTTTTTTTTTTCAGTTCTGTTGTTTTCAGATTGTTCCCCAGAAATAAACACTTTTTTCAATTACTTTCCATAATTTTTTTTCATTTCTTTTTACTGTTTTTCCAAAATGTAAGTATAAAGTTGAATGTCCCTGTATCTGATGTTTGAGTCAATTCTAATGAAACCCAGGGATTCTACTCAGCAGGGACAAAGATAAGAAATGTATCAATTTAGATGTTTACAGGGTCGGTGACCCCCCCCCCCCTCCCAGAGATGCTTTAGAAGGTGAAAAATTACACTTTACACTTCAATATTAGAAAATCTGTCACACATAGAAAATAGAAAGTAATTGGAAAAAGTTTTTTCTGGAAGGTGAACAACCCATGTAACATTTAAAATTTTTAGGCAATAATAGCTGTCTTTGTAGTAAATGTATACAATTTGCTTTAGTTTTGTTTTACAGCAGTAGACTGGTATGATGCAAAGCCTGACTGTCTTTCCATGCCTTTAAATTTTTTGTCCAGGCTCCTCAGATTAGTATTGTCCATCAGACATCTCTCAGATAAACATCAAGTCAAGTCAAGTAGTGTTTATTGCCATTTGTACTAGAAGTACATAGGCATTTCTTGTGCAGCATAGAGCAGTGAGACATATTTTTACATATATTACATTTTTTTTTCCAGCTATACAGCATAAAAAGAGAAACAGCACAGCTGTTAAAAGGGTAGTTAACCTTTAGGTTTACTTTTATTATGTTATAGAACAGCCAATTCTAAGCAAATGTTTAACTGGTCTTCATTATTTATGTGTTATAGTTTCTGACATACTGTATAGTATTAGCCGTCTTCTTCTGACTCTTCCCAGCTTTCGAATGGGGATCACTGACCCCCCCCAAAAAAAATGCTCAAGTCTAAAAATGTTTTGTTATTAATCTTTCTACTCAGGGCCCTCCCCTATTCATAATACAGTCTCGTATTCAAATCAATTCATGGATGCTAGGGTAATATAGACCATAGCAACCAGATTGTTGAAATTGCAAACGGGGGAGCTGCTGATTATAAAGATTACTTACTCAAACACCACAAATATAAAATGAAAACCAGTTGGAAATTGTCTCAGACTATCACTCTCTACATCACACTAAAAGTTAACTCAAAAGTGAACAACCTCCTGTTATGAATAGCAGTGAATTCCACTGAGATTCACAGGTTATGTGTTAGAAATATTCTACAAGCAACAGAGTTTTTATAATGTAACTTTGGTAATGACGCATGTACAATCTTTTCTATTTTATCTATTTAAAAATAGGACAGCGTTGCAGTGTGTTTCAGTCATAGGGCATATTCTGCAATGTAATGTGTATCGCCACACAAAAAGTTCAAATGGTCCAGGGTTTAGTTTGTATATCAGTGAAATGAAGGGAACTCTTATGTCCCCTTTTTCACAATGTGAATTAATAGAAGGTTAAATACCAATATTGTGGCCAGTCTCTATGAAAAGACACCATTTGCTAAATATTCTTCATACAAAATATTGCTTAAAGCTAAAATATGATAATTGTTGCTTTCTAAACTTAAAGGGGAACTCCGGCTTCCAAACCAAAATTTGATAAAGAGGCCCACATAACATAGAAACCCCTAATATACGATCACAGTACCTGTTTCTTCAAAAAGTATGAATCATTGCCATTTCTATACTGAAATCCAGCTGTTAAACAGTTCTCTTTTTGCATCATTTGAAATCCTGGCAGGGAAGATGGGACTAAAACTGATGTTACAAATTATAACAACTTCTCCACAGCTTACAGACAGCATGCAGGAACAACATATACCACAATGCATTGCACTGTGATGTTACTATCCTTATTGAAATCACGTCTGCAAGGAATTGTGGGGTTTGAAGGATGCAGGCTAAGGACAGATTGCTGCTGATACAAAGTAACAGTATTCAGCCAGCTCAGCAAAGTAGTCAGATCAGCAGGAGAGCAGGGGGCTAGGCTTAGGGAATTGTTCCAAACCATTAAAAAAAAAAAAAAGTTTGCATATTTTTTAACTGATGTATATTGCAAAGTTGCTTGAAATTATGTTTACTCTTCAAAAAGCTTAAGTTATGTTTGTGTGGAGTTCCCCTTTAAATATGATAAAGAATGTTTGCTCTAAATTGAATTGTAAGTAACTTCCCAATATACATTTATTAAAAATTCTCAGGGATTTAGAAGATGTTTATAAATGTAATAAATACTATGTAATACAAAATACAATGTAATTGCTATTTAAAGCAGTATTTATTTATTTTTTTCTCTCTGGTTCTGGATTGCAGGAGTCCGAGCCAATGCTTCATAGAATATAAACTGTTACTGCTTTCAGATGTAACTTTTCAGAAGTTGTATTTACATAACTCTAAAACCACAAAATTTATGAATTTGTGTATATTTGAAAAGTTGCTAAGAATTATATTTTCTTTACTATTGTGTGGTGGAGACATTCTAAAATGAAAAAGCAAATAGAGAGCAGGCACAGAGAGTAAACATGAACTGTCTGAATGCTGTTTTCTTAAACCGCTTCCTAACTCATTACCACCTATACAATTCCCTGTGTATTTCTAATAAACTATTGAGGTGGGGATTATTCTGTACTTCCTCTTACACTTCAGACATAATTCCACCTTTACCAGGAGGCATGTATTTGGAATAGCTGCAGTCAAACAAAAAATGAATTCCTTTTAATTGAAGCAAATCCAATACTGAATGAACACTGACCTTGTTTGAATGAAGGGCCATCCATGTGTTGTTTAATTGTAACTTACATTGTGCATAAAAGGAAGTTGATCTAAAAATATATTTATGCTATTTATTCAGTTAGGCCTTATATGTGTATGGGCTTTCTACTCTCTACATTTGTCCACACTAGAATAAAAACTGAGGTTCATGTTCATTCTTATTTAATTGGTAGAAGAAATATGAACAGTGATACTTTCTTGCAACTGTCTGGATCTCGCATCCAATGTGAGCGCTTCAGATTTGTTTTCAAAAGAATTGAGTTAACCTGTGTTTGTGTTTTGGAAGGAAAGCCCCACAGACACAGGGTAAACATATAATGACAATGACAGACTGAGCATTTTGTCACTGTAACAAAAAACATTTCCATTGTCGGTAGTGGGAATTGCGGTGTGGTGCAGTAAGATCCCAGACACAAGTTCTTATCATTTGGTTGGAATCAAACACAGCACTTCATTTCTGTGCTTTAAACCAGCATCATCATAAATGCTGTAGTTCAGAATCCAGTATAGAAAATTAGAATTCAGCCCAAATATAACTTTAGCCTATATCCACCACTTTGGGCTCCCTAGTTGGCCAACCTCACAATTGGGAAAATTTACATTAAAAAAAATGCATTGATCCACAAGACATGGGGGCAAATTCACTAAGATGTGCAAAATCGCTAGCGTTGGCTTTGCTAGCGTTTGGCGCACTTCGCCAGGCGAATTTTCGCTAGCGCTACGCAAATTCGATAAAGTTCGAAGTTAGGCTCAGGTTGGCGAATGGTAGCGTAGTTGCGCTAGTGTTACTTCGCCAGGCAAAGAACTTTAAGTTATAATAGAAGTATATGTTACAGCCACTACATTACACTACACAAGGCCAGGAAACCTTTAATAAATTAAATAAAGTTGTCCTATTGCCCTACATGTGCCCCCTGTATAGTTGTGTTGCCATATGTTAGGAAATCTAGGGGAGAAGGAGGGTAACCCCCCCAAAAAAATATAGATTTTTTCAGTCTATCACCCTCCTATGCTAAAATACACCAGCGTTTTTTTTGGGACATAGAAAAAATTATACATTTTTTTTTTCAACCTCCTATCTATCGTATTGAACTTCGCCAGGTCTGACCTGGTGAAGTAACATCTAGCGTAAGTGGTAACAATCAGGAAAATGGTCATCTTAGTGAATTTGTGTAATTACGATCCTTCGTCAGTGCACAACTTCGCACCCTTACGCCAGGCTATCTACTTCGCTAGCAAAAATTCGCCAGAGTTGGTGGAAATGACGTCACGCTGGCGAATTAGCGCTAGCGTTAAACTCTTCGCACTTTAGTGAATTTGCCCCATGGACTCTTGAATAAATAACAGAATATTTGTAGTTAAAATAGATTTCTTTTTTAGCATTGCTTACATAGAAAATAAGTATTTGTATTTTTTAAATATTGTGACGTGCTTAAGAGTATAGAAGTTTAATTTTGCTAATTATGATCATAATACGAATTGTTGTATTTTGTAAGCTGTATTGCACTGAATCTATTTTTATCCCTTCATTAGAAAACTCAGTTTTCAGTGTTAGTAAGCAAATTGCTTTCAAAATGATACTAAAGCTTACCACAGTGGTTCCAGAATTTACAGATTTATTAAAGAGAAGCTAAACCCTTGCTACATATGCTGTATTTTCTCCAAGTCATCTTGGGGGACACAGGGACAATGGGTATAGCTGGTATCACTACGAGGCAGGACACAACCTTAATAAGAAACTGACTCCTCCTCCACTGGCTATACCCCCAGCAGACGGAGCCTAGGTCAGATTTCATTGTGTCCTCAGGAGGATAGTACTTCAAGCAATTCTCTGCTCAGCTTTGCTGGCAATTTTGGGGTTGTGTTTGTCTTTTTACCACTGTGTAAGGTCTATGTAGCACCCTACAACGTGGGATCTGCCGCCGGGGTCACTGAGTGCTGTGCACAGACCACCTAGCCACCTTATCTCCTTCCCTCTGGAGACCAGGCTAGCCAGCAGGCAGCGGGAGAGAGAGAGGTAAGCAGGAACAGGGTTTTCGATGAGCCTTTTCTCTATTCTCTCTCTCCCCCTTCCCCCCCCCCATTCCACTCTTCTATGCTAACATATCAGAGGTGCTTCTGCACTATACTATGTGGAACAGAGCTCTTTACTTCATCTGAAGCTTATTCTCTGGGGGGCGGGGAGATGTCACAGGGTCTGCCTTTTCCCCAATGTCACCCTCTAAAATTACATGCTGCACCCTAAGTGTTCAGCGTTTTTTCATAGCCCTTCTCTGTCTGCCTCATGGTCTGGAATTGGCTCGCTTTACTTTCGCCAGCGAATTTTCGCCATACAAGTTTCGCGGGCGCAAACACTTTCGTGCCCAGTGAAATTTCACCCGCAACTTCGCGGCCGACATTTTGGCGCACGCACAAGTCGCGCGAGACTAACGGCGGCCATTTTGACACAGGGCAGACAGAGCTACAACAAGCAGACTCTCCCCTCACTCCTAGGGCTGAGTAAATCTGCAGGGCACTTCCAGAATCTCACTCTCTCCTTCCTGGTTACACAGGTCAGTGGCAGAGTTCTTTCACTGAGGGCATTTTTGCCTCCCCATATTGGCACACCAAATTGGTACCATGTCTGAGGGGCCCAGTGACAGCCTTTTTCCCAGAGCAGCACCATCTACTGCTATGAAATAGTTGGCCTGTGCCAAATGCCGCAAACATTTGCCTGCAGGGCACAATAATCCCCTATGCAGCAAGTGTAAGCCGCCCAGGCTAGTTTCAGAGCCTCCAGAGTCTCCTCCTCTGGTGAACCAGGCCCCTCAGGATGACCATCCAGTCTCCAGTAGGGAGTCTTCCCCTTACAGAAGGCAGGCTACGCCTGAATGGGCATCTCAGTTGGCTACAGGAATACCCAAGTTAGCACAGTCCTTAGACAAGCTGCTAGCCAGTTTGGACAATCCTAAGCCCAAACCCTCTAAGCGCAGAGCGCCTTTTCCATCTGATGATGATAGTGACTCCAGAGGTTCATTTTCACCCCTTCTGGAGTCGAGGGATGACGACCCCTCTCTGAGGGAGAACTATTCTCTGAATCAGAGAATGAAGAAGAGGAATCACTTCGCCATTCCTCTGACGTAGATACACTGATTGCTTCTGTACTAGAAACCCTGCACCTACAAGAGCCGCAGGCTTTGGCTGTGCCCTCCAATGCGCTTTTCAAGAGGCACAGTAAAACGGCTTCTGTATTCCCTTCTCATTCACAGCTAGATCACATCATACAGCAGGAATGAGACAAGCCAGAGAAACATTTCCAGCCTAGCCGCCGTTTCTCGAAGCTCTATCCGTTTTCAACGGAACACATAGATAAATGGTCATCCCCTCCCTCAGTGGACGCACCTGTATCTAGGCTATCCAAAAGCACAGCCCTGCCGGTCCCAGATGCTTCTTCGTTCAAGGGCTCTATGGACAAGAAGTTAGATGGGCTCTTACACACCACGTTTGCAGCTTCAGGCTCATCCCTCAGGCCCATTCTGGCCATAGCCTGGGTCAGCCAAGCAATACAATCCTGGTCTGAATCTCTCCTCACGGCTATTGCTGAAGGAGCTACGAGCTTTCCAAATAGGCTTCCCAAATCAAGGAAGCAAAGGACTACATTAGTGAAGCGTCTCTGGATGCAACACAGGTTGTCAGCAGAGCTTCGGCACTCGCAGTAGCTGCCCGCCGCTTCCTCTGGATGAAACTATGGTCGGCCGACCTTTCCTCCAAGAAACCCTGACCTCCATCCCCTTCAAGGGTAAACTCCTTTTTGGGCCCGATCTTGACAAGATCATCAGTCAAGCCACCGGTGGCAAAAGTACCGCAACCTAAAACACGGCCCTCCTTTCGAAAAGGAAGGTTTTTTCGTGGCTCTCAGTCCAAAAGCATGAGCTCAACCCCTCCACGCCAGACCTTCTCAGGCAGGGGACGCTTCGGCAGCAAACAAAGATCTTCCTGGCAGTATCGGAAGCTCACCTCAAAGACTACTGACAAGTCTTCCACAGCATGATGCCAAGTACAATTCGACCTCAATAGGAGGGAGATTGCTACATTTTGCCGACGCATGGACTGCAATTGTTCAAGATGCCTGAATCCACGAAGTCGTTATTCGAGGCTACCACATAGAGTTTGCCTCAATGCCACCACACAGATTTTTCATGTCACGACTCCCTCAGGAATTGACAAAACGCACAGCCTTCCAACAGGTTATTTCAAACCTGCTCCAGGCGGAAGTTATCACCCCAGTGCCTTCGACCGAGCTTTTTCGCAAACAAGGAATCTCCATCACCCACCCCGTACCTGGACGACCTCCTAATCAAGGCTCCATCTCCCCAGCAAGCTCAACGGGCACTCCAAATTTCCATGAACAAACTCAGGGAAATGGGATGGGTCCTGAACCAAGAGAAGTCGTCCCTAACACCCAGTCAGTCCATGAACTTCCTGGGCATGACGTTCAACACAAAGACAGGGAGGATATCGCTCCCACTAGAGAAAGTGACCCACCTCCAAGCGCTAGTGCGAATTCTACTTCAGAAACCACGACACACCGAAATTCTGCATGAAAGTGTTGGGAGTCATGGTCTCTACCATATAGGCAGTTCCCCTTGCTCGGTTCCATCTAAGAGACCTCCAACTGATCATCCTCAATGTATGGAACCGGAGATCCCTACTACAAGAGATTCTGCTCTCCCCTCAAACGAAGCTCTCTCTTCGCTGGTGGCTAGATCCGATTCACCTCTCTCATGGGAGAACCTTAGTGGAACCCCTTTGGCGCATGCTCACCACAGACGCGAGCCTATTCGGATGGGGAGTGGTTCTAGACAACAGAACTGCATTTGGGAAGGGGAGTCCAACCGAAAAACTGTTACAATCTTAATTAATTACTTGTATTGGGACATTTATATTGTGTATGCAGTATATTGCGTGTTAGCCCCTAAGCTCAAGTAACACACTGCATTTGCTGGGAATCAGCAGAAAAGGACAGGAGCATCTTCAGAGGCACAGAACCTGTCTGTGAGTGCCTTGAGCTGATACAGAACCCCAAAACATATACATACATTAAAATGGCAATCATAAAGCTCAGAAGAGTGTATCAAAAAATACAATGCAATCAGGAAACATTAAAGAGATTTGTTCATAATTTCTAAGGTGTACTTTTATTTGTAAATTACACAGTTTACATTACAGGTAATTCACTCTACCATGTAAAACTGTAATCCTGAAACAACAAATGTATTTTTTTTTAGCTGTAAAATTGGGTCTGTACGCAGCCATAAGTCATTGTGTCTGATCCAGTGCTTTCAGAAAGAGCCAGCACCTAATGATGTAACTGCTTTCAGTTAAGCCAGTGCTGTCCAACTTCTGTGGTACTGAGGGCCAACATTTTTATTTTTCTATGAGGTGGAGGGCCATTAATGGAAGCCAATGTTGACCACTCCCTGTTTTTGAACCACACCCACTTTAAAGGAGGCCCCCTCCCACCTCCCCCCCAGGCTACCCCCCCCATTCTATTGCCCCTAAGTCCCTACTTACCCCTCCTTCTTGGTGCCCTTCGGTGTAGTTCAATCTTCCTGGATTGAACACTGTCGGCCGCGCATGCGCAGTAGGACACATTTGCCGGTTCATCCTACTGCGCATGCGAACTTCGGAGTTTCACTTCGTGAAATCAGAAGACTTTGTGAACTTCATGAAGTTCCTTTAAACCACACCCATGTTACCACAATAACTTTTAAGAACATGCCCACATTAAAGGTGGTACACACCAAAACAGTTGGGGCTTAGTGCAGGGATATCACTTATAACTCATAAGTCTTATTAAAACATACTCTTAGATCCAAATGCCTCTTCCTCCCCTCTGGATAGCACCCTGCAGCACATGATAAGGGGTCCCATAATAACAATTTCCAAATGTCCCCTGAACAAACCCTACCAGGCTCAAATCCAACAGGTAGTGTAGGGCAGGCAGAGTAGGGCACACAAAAGTACCACAGAGCAGGCAGAGTATGACACACATGGAGCATAGGGCAGGCAGAGTATGGCACAGACAGGGACAATAGGGCAGACAAATTTGGTACAGATGTGAACAATGCAGGGGGATTACAGGTGTGAACAATTCAGGGGTATTACTGTCTGAATTTGAGCTGGGGGGCAGTTAATCTCAGTACTGATACCTTTTTAAGATGTCAGGCATGTCTTTCCAGTGGGTGGCCAGACAAGTGGGGGGGGGGCACCAGTTGGACAGCACTGAGATAAGTTATTGTTTCTTCAACTCAATGTAACTGAAGGAGTAGCAAGTTGGACTTGGATTTTTACTACTGAGTGCAATTCTCATATTTGCCAAGGAGCTGAAGTGGGCCGGTCATGCAAGGAACCCCACCAACACTGATTCAACTTCAACCAAGTTGAAGCTGTTTTGCAAGGAAGAACAGGCTAAAATTCATCCAAGCCAACATGCAGGACTGATCTGTAGTTATCAAAAAACCTTCTGTTGCAGTTATTTCTGCAAAATAAGGGCACACCAGTGATTGAAAGCAAAGGTTCATCTAATTTTATCTTGACCAAAACTATAACTTGGATAATTTTTCTCAAAGAGTAAAAGAAGGAATTTGAATTAACTCATTATAAAGTTTTAAGACTGAGGTGAAAAACAGATCACATTTTAGGTCATATTTATGAAGAAATACTTATAATTCAAAAGGTTAATACAATTTTAAGCACCACTTTTTACTTGGTTTTAATTGGTTTTGATATTTTAAAGTAGAAGAAATGGTAGAATCACTGGGGCATGGCAAGTGATTCTGTTTAATTACCTCCTACCTTTGGGTGACACTCTTCTTCTTAAAAAATACACCAATTTGGGGTAATTTTCCTGTGAGCACCAGCCGTCATATTGTTCTAGTGCTCCAGGCATCTCATGCATCTCTGCATATGCCTTGCTTAAATACACTCAGGGGATGCCTGTATAGTATATTATTAACATGTATTTCTATAGCGCCAACTTATTTCGTAGCACTGTGTACCAGTTTAATCCATTGCCGGGGTTAATATAGTCACAAAATAACAAACGTGGTCACACTTCATTAGTATTTATGAATAGTACAGAGATATACAGTCATTGAGTGACACCCCCAATACTACTCCATTTTCCCTACCTGTGATTTAAAAGGAAGCATAGTGCAGCAGGGTTGGCAGGTGTCATCTTACACAACTTGATACTTTTTATACTTTTTAGTTAGAAATGTTATTCTTTATTGTGCGTGTGTTATACTGCAGCTTGGCATATTTGTAGCTGGAATTAGGAGTGAAATACATAAGAATGATTGATCTGTTTAAACAAAAGCACAGGATTTGTACATTATGAGCCTTTAATTTGACAGAAAATAACACACCCCCAATAAGAAAAGCCCCTACCTACTACCCTAGATAGTCTCTGCTTTCCCCATATATGTCATTACCCCTGAAAGTGTCCCAAATAAATTGCTCATGTATTGGTGCAGAGTACGCAGTGGAGTTCATGGGCGGGATCTTCGGTCTTCTGTGGGTCTTCTTTGTTCCCTTCGGCAATTCACCGCACCATGCACAGTTGCTATGAACTGGAAGACTGCTCCTACTGTGCATGCTCCAATAGGCCGTTCCTTACAAATGAAGACCGAAGATGGGGCACTGATATGTGAGCAATGTATTCGGGACACTTTCAGGGGTAATGAACTATGCTTGGGGTAAGCAGGGAGGGGACTACCTAGGGTAGTAGGCAGGGGCTTTCCTTATTTGGGGGCTTAGTTCTCCTGTAAAGCATGGGTACAAAATACATCACAATAAAATGTTGTGATTTTGTAGACCGTATGCCTTTAATTATCTCCCATGTAGCTTGTATTTAATAGAACCCCTTCATGGTGTAAGTTTTTATGGATTATAATTACAGTTATGGAACTGTTATCTAGAATGCTCGGGATGCCTGGGGTTTTTCGGATAAGGGATTTTTTCTTATTTGGATCTTTGTACCTTAAATCTACAAAAAAATTATTTAAACTTTAAATAAATAGGCTTTTTTTATCTTCAATAAGAATTAATTATATTAATTATATATAGTTGGGATCAAGTATAAGGTACTTTTTTATTATTACAGAGAAACAAAATTAATTATTTGGATAAAATGCAGTCTATGGGAGACAGCCTTCCTCTAATTCAGAGCTGTCTAGATGGGCTTCCAGATAATGGATTGCATACCTGTATTACAACTTTTCCTGTTTTAAAATATCTTCAATGCAGACTTTAATTCAAAATGCCTAGCCAGTATTTTCCACTACTTAAGTTGCTAAAAATCACTTTTTAAAATTTGTTTATTAAGCTTAACTTGTGACAGTTCAGTTGCAGCTCACTTTTTCAATTAAAGGAAAACTATACCCCCAAAATGAATACTTGAGCAACAGAGTGGCATATCAAATTAAGTGGCATATTAAAGAATATTACCAAACTGGAATATATATTTAAGTAAATATTGCCCTTTTACATCTCTTGCCTTGAGCCACCATTTGGTGATGGTCTGTGTGCTGCCTCAGAGATCACCTGACCAGAAATATTTCAACTCTAACGGTAACAGGAAGAAGTGTTGAAGCAAAAGACAGAACTCTGTCTGTTAATTGGCTCATGTGACCTAACTTTATAGTTTGTTTGATATGTTTGTGTGCACCGTTGAATCAAAAGATCCCAGGAGGCCATCCTTATTTTTTAAAATGGCAATTTTCTATTTATGATTACCCAATGGCACATGTTACTAAAAAAGTGTATTATTATGAAAATGGTTTATTTACATGAAGCAGAGTTTTACATATGAGTTGTTTTATGCAATATCTTTTTAGAGAGACCTACATTGTCCGGGGGGTATAGTTTTCCTTTAAATATCAAATTCAGTATTTAATGTATTTGAAATTGCTATTCTACAACTTTATTAAGCTCTATAAAGTACAGTTTAAATGGAAAATATTCCATGGAGAGAGCATGTTTTCCCTGTACCACAGTGTGAAAGAAAGCTATGCCCCTTGGTGTGAAACAGTGACCTGTAGATGGCACTGTGCTCAAGTATAAATGCAGAGTCAGCCATGTGCTCAGGGTCCATTTTGCTTTAGCATTTACCTGAATAGGCAGGCAGGGAATGGGTTAGGGTTGCCACCTGTCCGGTTTTGAACCGGACAGCCCGGTATTTTGAAGGGCTGCCCGGTTCAATGCTTCCTGCCCGGTTTTCCATATAAGGAAAACCAGGCGGGATTAGCTTGATTGACGCCGCGATCGGCCAATCGGCGATCGCAGCGTCATAGCTCCGCCCCATGACATCACGGGACCGCCCACTGACGTCACGGGACCGCCCACTGACGTCACGGGACCACCCCCCTGTCTGGCTTGAGCCACAGGGAAAGGTGGCAACCCTAGAATGGGTATTGGAACAAGGTACATTAGGCCTAGTAAAGGATAAGCATATACTGTAATAGGTCACTCTAGGAGTGATAGTCAGGTAATTTAGTCAAGCAGCCTGAGGCTCCAACGAGGAGAATGAGAGGGATTTATATCCTTGGTACTAGTTGCCCAGAAGTAGGGAATAAGTATACACTTAGGGATGTAGAGATTCCCCTAGGTTCCACTTAGGGAAAAGGCTCAAAGTTGGGTGTACCTTCCTTTGCTGCACCACTTTGTGTTCCCTTGCCTGCAGGGACTAAGCTATTCTTTGGTGCTATGAGTATATGCTATCCTATGTTGTTCTATGTTCCTGTAATTCAGGGTTCCCCAACCCCAGGGCGTGGCCGGTCCTGAACTGGGCAGCAAGCGTTAAATTGGACACCAGCGTGCCAAATAGGATGCCGGTGTGCCAGAATTGGATGCTGACCCCCGGTCCTTGCAAACACTCGCTACACTGGTCCCTGGGCCAAAAAAGGTTGGGGACCCCTGTTGTAATTGCTATATACATCCTATGTGGATCGAGCTGTGAATAAACTAAGTTCTCTGGTTAAGCATAAAGAACCACTTACGCCCAATTATTGTTCATAGTACTTTATTATAGTTACGCTACACCCTGCCTCCCCACCGTTTGCGAGGGCTTACATCCAGATAAAAAGTGGGGCTCATTTATCAACACTGGGCAAATTTGCCCTTGGGCAGTTACCTATAGCAACCAATCAGTGATTAGCTTTTTAAAGCCAGCTGCAAGTAGAACAATGAAAGCAGCAATTTGATTGGTTGCTACTGGTTACTGCACATGGGCAAATTTGCCCAGTGTTGATAAATGACCCCTATTATATCGCTACACCTGTAAAGTGGAATGAGTATGTGGCACTTTTGTCCAGAATTTGGATTCATGAGCTAATCCCACTCTATCTCTACATAATTACTCAAGAGATTGTATTGACAAAATTAGAGACACCATTTTTAAAGAATATCTGTGTTTCTAATAACTTCAATTTGCATTTCTAAAATGGTTGCTACTCTTTGAGTTTTAAGGAGTGGTATTCTGAGACTATTGGGTTTTAATTTTTTATTATTTGTGGGTTTTCAGTAATTTCACTTTTTATTCAATTTCAGCAAATTTGCCATTTACTAAATTACCCTGGCAATAAGATACTGGAATATGAATAGGAGAGGACCTGAATAGAAAGATGAGTAATACAGATTAGCAATAACAATGTCTTTTAGATGGGGTCAGTGACAGCTGGAAAGACAAGAAAAAGGCAAATTGTTAAAAAAAAAAAAAATACTGAAGGCCAGTTGTAAAGTTGCTTAGAACTGGCCATTCTATAACATAGTAAAAGTTAATCAAAGGTGAAGCACCTCTTTAAATAATCTTATCAACTCTTGAGACTTGATTGTGGAAGCCTCATTCAATATTAATATTCAAATGCTAGTAGTGACTTGAGTCATAGTTTCATTTTTGTTTTCTTAGTTTATTTTTTTGTAATTAGTGATGACCATTAGGTAAATATCACACTCGCATTATTAGCAGGGGATTTCCATAGTTCAGCATTCGTAGGGAGAAGTCTAACTGATTAGTAAACTTCAGTGCAAGTTCATTATGTTTCACTGATAATGGAATTTTTCAGATTCCAGGTTCATAAAATGAATTGATGGCATTAATGATATGTCTGTTTTTGTGGATTGTTTGCCTTTACACTAAAAAGTTAAAATGATGGTCATTCTTAACCAGATCGTGATTATATAAGCTATGGTAGAGTTTCTGAAGTTGTACTAGTGCTGGGCAACAGTACATTTTATTTTCATTACTTTAAAACACATTGTTTTGCCTCAAATGAGGGTTACTCATATGTAAATTAGGATTACGTACAAGGTACTGTTTTGTTATAACAGAGAAAAGGGAAATTACTTTTAAAATTATGAATCATTTGATCAAAATTGAGTCTGTGGAAGATGGCTTTGTCGCAATTTGGAGCTTTCTGCATAGCAGGTTTACGGATAATGGATCCTATACCTGTACTAAGCACTTTAAAAAATTTTGTTTTTTGTGTTTAATGTATCACATTTCTTCTGCAGATCAATGATGGCACAGAACATGTATGATATTGATGATGCTGTAAGTACATATATATTTACACATTTTGCTCTCTTTAATAGTTTTGCTATAATTGTAGAGTTAACAGCAATGGGGTTATACGTTCAATACAACTGTGTTCACCTTTAACAAATGAATAGCTTTAGAAAACACAAGAAAAGAGGCCTAGAGTAGTGATGTGCGGGCCAGCCCAAAGCAAAGGGTTGGGCCATCTTGCAAACGTCTTTGGGCTGAACTTTAGCCTCTGTTTGCCCCGCAGCCTTCTTCTGACCCGCTTCCACCTCTGCACAAGTCAATTTATATACTTACAGTGTGTGGATATATAAAGAGGGGAATGCAATGGTTTAGGGTTGGGTGCGGAAGGAGGAGCAGCTGGTGCGGGTCGAGTTTTTCTCAACCTGCACATCACTTAGCCCAGAATAAAAATGATTAAAAAATAATTATTTTAATAGATGAGAAAAAAACAGCTGAAATTTTTAATATTTTTACAATCTAGGTGGCCAAATTTACACCAAAAAAGAATTGTCCATCCATGCTCCCCAGGCACATGTATAGGTTTAAATGGATACAAGAGCAGTTTAAAAGCTGTGATCTGTGCCAAAGGGGTAGTTAATAAATATAATGACATTTGCTTTCAGCTGTATACATATAAATATATATATATATATCAAAATCTACATTTGTAGTAGTACTCATATATTCTCATTTTCAATTGCTTGAGATGTATGAAGAGAAGAAAAAACAGTCGGGGATGTTTCAGATGAGTGAACATTTTAAAAACAGGAAATGACATTAATAACTAGACATAATCACTGTTTTAATCTGTTCTTTTCTTCAAGACCCCATTGCTGGTGCTTACTGCAAGGCCCTATATTCTGTGATTTTTGTTTTTACAAATGATATGAATGTATTTTTATTATGTTAATACAGCTGCATGCACATGGTTTTGAGAATGTGAGCTAATCATGTAGAACAGCAACCCATTCATCCTAAACTTATGGGAAGATAATCAGACTCACATGCACATATTCTGAAATTGCATGTCCGTCAGGAAGCCTATCCAATACTCTGTACGTAGCTAATCCTCTCAGCGGTTTCTTTGTACTTTTGTACCTAATGCTGTTTCTTACTATATTATGATATACTAGGCTATGTCCAGCTAAAACAATAGAGCATGGGTTACACTTCACTTTAACACATCAAGTTGGGCCTTCGCTATGTAGAAAGTATGAAGGAGAGATGTAGTTGAACTGCATCTCACTTATGCTACTGTGGTTAAAAATAAGGATGTCAGGAGGTTAATGCAGCAAACAAACAAGCATAACAAGTTTATTGTGCAAGACAATGATCCACAGGGTTAAATACAAATTCACAGAGGCAAGGTAGTGCAAGATGTAAATGCCAGGCCAGTCAAGCAGAGGCAGCACAATGTGACGGAGCATTGAGACAGCTAGGGAAGTTTAAGGTACACCTCTAGGTTGTAAATGCCCCTTGTGGTCCGGATTCTATACAGCAAAATGGCTCTTCATACTATGGTCACTTCAGTTTAGGCAAAACAGATCCTAGGGGAGAACTACTCACTGCTATCAATCCTTGTTAGTTCACAGGCCACTATTTCTATCTACGCTCTCTATCTCACTTACATAGAAAGTGCTATGACAATATTTATCCTGTAACTGGCTAAGCCTCATCCATAGGGTTTCCCCATTATGTTTTGCTTTCACATATCTTTCTCACTCTTCTTGTTCTGCAAGGGGTTTCTTCACTAGAAAGAGAATTTTGTTTTGTTATTTGTTGCTAGAGAGCCTTTTGTTTTGTTTTTTTGGACCTACATTTTTCTTTATATTTTTTTGTAAATGAAAAAGCTGTGTACTAAATGCTGGTCTACTGTGCAGTTGATGAATGATAAAATGTGTGTTTGTGTTTTGTGCAGCATTTGGAAACATTTTTACGAATAAACCCTTTATTTCAAGAACCTATTTATATGACTTCTGAGCCACACCATCGAAGCAGTAAGTTGGTTTATAATTCAAAATGTTCTGTTTCAAAACTGTCTGTTATTGCAGAGATGTAAATCTTCATTCACGTAGTAGATCAGTGTTGCTCAGACATTATCAATGTGGAGAGTATATTTAGTGAATTTATCCAGAGAGACCAGTCACATACCCGTGTTGCCAGGATGCTGGACTGACATTTACAATCATCTAGTCAATCCAAAAGGATTCTGGATGGTGGTATTTTTGACCATTCGTCAATACAAAATCTCTCCAGTTAAAGGGGTTGTCCACCTTCAAACAACTAGTTGTTTTCAGATAGATCACCAGAAATAATAACTTTTTCCAATTACTGTCTATTTTCTATTTGTAACCATTTTTCTAATATTGAAGTGTAAAGTGTCTTTTTTCACCTTCTGAAGCAGCTCTGGGAGGGGGGGTCGACATTTCTTATCTTTGTCCCTGCTGAGCAGAATCTCTGGCTTTCATTACAGACAGCTGTTAGAATTGATACAATACTTCAGGGGTGTCCAACCTTTTGGCTTCCCTGGGCCACATTGGAAAAAGAAAAACTGTGTGGGGCCACACATGAAATACACAAACACTTTTGATTTGTAAAAGTAAAGAAAATGAACAGAAAAGAACTACAATACCAGTTGGATAACCAGATGGAGCTATACACTGGAATATGGGACACCTGGATATTAAATAGACTTATTATATTATTGTTATTTTTACTACTAACTGGTCAATGGTCAGAGTCACTCCTACTGCCTACTCTTATATCCTTTGCAACATTAAGTTTCCTTGGGAACCAAGGGTTTCAAGCTGGGCCGCATTCATATCCATCCTGGGCCGCATGCGGCCCTCAGGCCTCAGGTTGGACACCCCTGCAATAGTTGCTAATACTCCAGAGATGTTGCTGTGAAATGTATCAATTAAATGTTGCAAAATTGTATCAGTTTAGAGTCTGCACATGAATTACTGAGCTGCCAGACTCAAACACTAGAGACACCAACATTCAACTTTACACTTAGATTTTGGAAAAACTGCAAAAAATAAATAATGGAAAGTAATTGAAAAAAGTCTTTATTTATGGAGAACAATCTGAAAACCACTGAACAGAAAAAAGTGTTTGGAAGGGGAACTACCCCTTTAAGTTACAAATCATCAGCCTGTTACAAATCATCCCATAGATTTTCCATGATATTCAAGACGGGGGACTGTGATGGCCATTCCAGAATATTGTACTTCTCCCATAGCATAAATGCCTTTGTAGATTTCAAAGTGTGTTCAGGGTCATTGTCTTGTTGGAATATCTAATCTAATATCTAATAACTTTGTGAGTGATGCTTGAACATTATCCTGAAGAATTTTTTGATATTGGGTTGAATTCATCCGACCCTCGACCCCAGTCCCTGAACTAGCTACACAATCCCACAGAATGATGGAATCTCCACCAAATTTGACAGTAGGTAGCAGGTGTTTTTCTTTGAATGCAGTGTTTTACTTCCACCATGCAAATTTCTTTTTGTTATGACCAAATACATTTTTTTTTGTCTCATCAGTCCACAGCGCTTTGTTCCAAAAAGACTGTGCCTTGTATAATGAGCTTTTGCATACAACAAGTGACCAAACAGATGTTATTTGTGCAAATTGTGCTGAATTGTAGAACGATGTACAGATACACCATCTGCAGCAAGATGTTCTTGCGGGTCTTTGGAGGTGATCTTTGGGTTGTCTGTAACCATTCTCAAAATCCTCCGACCTGGGTTTTACAGTAACTGTGCCTGTGGCCTTCCATTTCCTGATTACATTCCTTACAGTTGAAACTGACACTTTAAACCTTTGAGATAGCTTTTTGTAGCCTTCCCCTAAACCCATGATACTGAACAGTCTTTGTTTTCAGATCTTTTGAGAGTTTCTTTGAGGATGCCATGGTCTGTCAGAGGGGGGCCTATTGGCTCCCACCGGGTGTTGTCAGGACCAAGGAGGAAGCTTTAGGGATAAAGTCCAGATTCAAGGTACAGGCAAGGGTTCAGGGAAAATTGTGATCAAAGATCCAGGCAAGAGTTCAAACGCAGGCAGAATAATGGCCAAGTCCAGGCAGGGTCAGAAGTCCAGAAAACAGGTTAACAGGAATTATCAAATACTTAGGAATGTCTCAAACAAACGATATAATTGGGCATTGAACCTGTGACCTGGAAGTCCATAAATATTAAAATGTAACGCCGGCTTCGTTCCATGTGGTCCATGGGCGCCGCATTTTGGATGCGGCACAGAGGGAGACAGATGCGCCGTCTGGCACTCGTAACAGTACCCCCTTCATCACAGGGGCCACTGGACCACCAAGCCTTGGCTTCTGGGGAAACTGATTGTAGAATTCCCTTACCAATCGAGGGGCATGCACATCGGAGTATTACTTCCAAAAGCATTCTTCAGGGCCAAAGCCCTTCCACTTAATGATAAATTGGAGAGAGCCCCTGGAGAGTCTGGAATCTAAGATCTTTTCCACCTCGTACTCCTGTTGACCGTCCACAGAGATAGAGGCAGGGGGAGGCTGATCAGAAGAGAAGCATTTGGAAATTGCTGGCTTAACCAGGGAGATATGGAATACATTTGGAATATGCATCTCCGGGGGAAGCGATAGTTGGACTGCCACAGGATTAACAATCTCGGAAATGGAGAAAGGATTGACAAACCTTGGGCCCAAATTTGGAAAAGAAACTTTTAGATGAATGTTCCTGGTGGACAACCACACTTTATCTCCGACCTTATATGGAGGAGAGGAGAGTCTGCCATCAGTGAAAGACTTATGCACCAGAGCACTTTTCTCCAGATTCACTTTAGTCGCAGCTCAAATAGCAGACATATGGGTTGCATGATCGTCTGTGGACAAGACGTAATCTTGTGGAAAAGCTTGGGGATGCTGTCTGTACATTGTCATAAATGGAGACCTTCCAGTGGAAGTGTGGCATGCATTATTATGAGCGAATTCTGCCCAGGGGAGGAGATCAGACCAATCATATTGACAGAGGGAAATATAGTTTCTCAGGAATAGCTCCAGCACTTGATTCACTCGCTCTGCCGCTCCATTAGTTTGGGGATGGTAGGCAGAAGAGAACTGAAGAGTGATGCTCAGATCCTTGCATAAGGAACGCCAGAACCTAGCTGTAAACTGAGAACCTCTGTCAGAGACTATTTCTGCCGGGAAACCATGTAATCGGAAAATAAATTGGATGAATAGCTGGGAGAGTTCCACCACAGAGGGAAATATTCATAGGGGGATGAAGTATGCCATCTTGCTGAAGAGGTCAATGACTACCCAGATCACTGTGTTCCCTTTTGAGGGTGGTAGCTCTACAACAATGTCCATTGCTAGGTGAGTCCATGGACGAGAGGGAATGGATAGAGCCTGTAACAGACCGCTGGTACGAGAATGGCTAGCTTTGGAAGTGGCATAAATGGTACAGGCAGCAACAAACTCTTTCACATCTTTCCGTATGGTCAACTAAACGTCGAAGGAGCTCTAGAGTCTTTTCCGGACTGGGATGTCCAGCCTGCTTGGAGCAATGGGTCTGTTGCAAGATAGGTAGACAAAGTTCAGAGGGTACGAAGGCCATCCCGACAGGAGTATCATAAGCAGCGGAGGACTGGCCAGACAGGAGTTGCTCAGCAAACTGAGGAAACAGTGAAGCAATAATTCTGGCAGGGGGAATCACAGGCTCTTGCCTTTTAGGAAACTTCGAGATATGGCATCCGCGTTCTGATTCTTGGAGCCAGGCCGATATGTCAAAACAAAGTTAAAGCGGGAAAAGAAGAGAGCCCACCTTGCCTATCAGGGATTCAGTCTTTAAAGAGTTTGAATAAACTCTAGGTTTTTATGGTCAGTGTAAATAGTGACCAGATCGAAGACCCTTCTAGGAGATGGCGCCACTCATCGAGAGCGAACTTTACTGCCAAGAGTTCACGATTCCCAACGTCATAATTCTGTTCTGCTGGAGAGAACTTTTTGGAGAAATATGCACAGGGATGTAATTTCCCATCAGTAGAAGATCTTTTGGAAAGGACAGCTCTGACTCCAACCTCTGAGGCCTGTACCTAAAAAAAAAAGGTAACACAGGATCAGGATGTGGGAGGACAGAGGCAGAGGTGAAGGCATCCTTCAGGGACTGGAATGCTTCGACAACTGAAGGAGGCCACACGTTAGGTTTACCTCCTTTTTGGATAAGAGAGAGGATGGGGGCAATGCAGGAGGAGAACTCCTTGATGAACTGTCGATAGTAGTTCGCAAAGCCAATGAATCTTTGTATAGCCTTGGTGCTCAAAAGAAGGGGCCACTCCTGGATGGCGGGTTTCATCTCAAAACCTTCTGGGGAGATGATGAAGCCAAGGAAAGGGATTTTAGGTACTTCAAAGACACATTTCTCAATTTTAACAAAGATGAGAAAGTACATCTTTTACTTGGGAGTGATGACTTTCCACGTCCTTGGAGAAGATTAAGATGTCATCAAGGTACACGAACTTTCCCAAGAGGTCCCGGAAGATGTAATTCACAAACTCCTGGAAGATGGCGGGTGTATTGCAGAGACCAAAGGGCATCAAGAGGTATTCGTAGTGCCCATCCCGAGTGTTGAATGCCGTATTCCATTCATCCCCTTCATTGATGCAGATGATGTTGGAAGCGAGGTGCCAACGTTGGTTGAACTTTCTTGCTGTGCTCCTTGACGACTTGATGCTCTCTAAGGCGAGCGTCCACTTTAATGGTGAGAGCGATCAAATCCTCCAACGATTCAGGTAGTTCCCTGGAGACTAGGTCAGCTTTGAGTCGAGTCAACAGGCCTTCGTAGAACAACGCCTTGTATGCCTCGTCATTCCAAGAGGTCTGTCATTAAAGTTCTAAAGTCAATAGCGTACTCACTGGCACCGAGACTGCTCTGACAGATTTGCAGAGGGCAAGAAGCAGCATTAGCAACCTGACCAGGGCCATCAAACACAGTTCTGAAAACCTGGAGAAATTCCTTAACGTCACAAGTCAATGGAGAATTATTTTCCCAAAGAAGTGTTGCCCACTCAACTCCAATTGAGGCATCACATAACCCACTTTTTGTATATATTTGTATATTGTGAGGATTGGAATTCACACTGAATAAGACACTGAGTAACAAACCCTCTGCAGGCTTGTGGGTTCCCATTGTAGTGAGGTGGAGGAGGGATACGCGGCTCACTGGCCGAAGAGACCACTGTAGAAGGAGTAACAGCCGCAGGAGTGTTGCCAGCGACCGAAGGGACAGAAGGCATACGGGAGAGTATTAAGTACTTGCCCAATTCGGAACTGTTGAGCCTCATAATCATCCATGCGGGACGCCAATACTCGGAATGCTCGACAGACATCAGGCATAGCTTCCTCCGATGCGGTCCATAGCCCGATCATAATGTCAGAGGAGGCCTATTGGCTCCCAGTGGGAGTTATCAGGACCAAGGAGGAAGTTTTATGGATTAAGTCCAGATTCAAGGTACAGACAAGGGTTCAGGCAAAATTGTGATCAAAGTCCAGGCAAGAGTTCAAAGGCAGGCAGAATAATATCAGAGTCTAAGTCCAGCCAGGGTCAGAAGTCCAGATAACAGGTTAACGCTGGGTGCGTGACGTCATCGTCGTCACCCGGGAGTAGCTCCATGTGGTCCACTGGCGCCGCCATTTTGGATGGGGCGTCGAAGCAGACAGACGCGTCGTTACAGAGTCAAAACAGAAACACAACTTGCTATTGACCATCTTAAATACCTTTTCTCATGATTGGACACACCTGCCTATGAAGTTCAAGGCTCAACTAGCTAATCCAACCTATTTGGTGTTGCCAGTAATCAGTATTGAGCAGTTACTTGCATTCAAATTAGCAAAATTACAAGGGTGCCCAAATTGTTGCACAGCCAGTTTTTCACATTTGATTTAACTAAATACTGCTTCACTAAAAATCTTTGTTCAGGAAACACCCCCGTACTCATATGTTCCTGGGAAATGAAAAACATAACACTGTTACCTTTTTTGTTGAAAGTGAAGTAAGTTATTATGCAGGCTGAGACGGGTTCCCAAAATTTTTCATATGTCTGTAAATATTACTTATCAGTTTCGTTGCAGCTTAAAATTAACTGCCTGTTCCACTTTCCATAATAGTGCATTAGAAATGTTTCATGAAATGCTTCATTAACCATCTTACAGGACTCAGAAAAGGGGACAATCTTCCATGTACTCTATTGAAAGCAGGGACAGATAAAAAGCATTTTCATCGCTACAGTTCTGGTTCTCCTTTAATGTGCCATAGCAGTCAAGTGTGTATTATCTCTAAAATGTAAAACTAGGGTTAGTTAAAATTATGTAGAAATTCATAATGCCATGCAAATTAAGTACACACATGTAGGTTGATCTTGACAAAAAATTGGATATCTATCAATTTTTCTTGCGTATACCTGCTTGACCTATTTTCACCATTTACCCAAATGGGCAAATCAGCATGTGTTTGAATGAAAACTGCAACTTCACTTGGGAAGTCTCAGAAAGTCTTGAGTTGCTTTAAAGCCTATGGGAACTTTGAACAATGCAAGCACGTTTTCACGATTTAGAAAACATGCAAACAGAATATTTATAGAAGAAGTAGACCCTTCGCTTGCTGGGGGCCCTTAAGTCTTTTACTATGATAATAGAAATAGTACTGAGCAGAATTTACCAGTAATGGAATATACCAGTAATTAGTTGATTTGTAATTTTTTCTTACAAGCATGAGCTTGTCATACAGGACATTCCATTAATTAAAAAAAATTGCCTTTGCAAAGCTGTGCTTTAAAAACCGTCAATGATCTTTGCTTTACAGAGTATTCATGAATATACACTTTAAAGCACAGTTCTAATACTGTGTTATTGAGTATTGGATAAAAAGAAGGTAGAACTTTAATTACTATGTGCTCTCTTCACTAACTTGGATACTTGGAAATTATTTAAATTTCAACGGATTCAAATAATTTATTTTTGCTTTTCTGTAGCTGAAGGACCATACATTGAAATTACAGAACAACCAAAACAGGTAACAGAAACTCAGTGACAGTTTTTCGCCTATGCATTTATTTTACTTTTTTTACTTAAAACAATGATGTATGAATAATTGGGGACAAAGCATTAAATCACTAAATTAGAACTGTAGTGTAACATGTACTTTACAATATATAATAACTTTTGGTAGGTGGCCACCATGTTTGGACACCAAAATTTCTGCCCCTAGATCTCTGGCAAGGATAGCCACCTAGTAATATATGAGGATGTGCATTGAAGCTTATTTTTTCTTGACTTCAACTGCACTGATTGGTATATTATTAATATATTACTTTCTTGTCCTTTCACCATGCACTTGTAGTGGGGAAAATCACTAAAGAATTTTCTCCAAGAACAAATTACATTTGTGGAAAATGAATATGGAGGAGGCAATATAGATAATGAGGTTCAAAAGTGACTGCTCTATCTTGGTAATGGTATTGCTTTACCCTGGAGATGTTTCCTTTGGCAAAAAAAATGTTCTAATATTCTTGTGCTCATATAAATTAAAGAATATTCAATGGAAAATTTTCACCTGGAGAAGAGATGCAAGTTTACGCCAATGCTAACAGAATTTTCACCAGTGCAAACGTAATTCTCCAAAACCTGTCATATTGTCCTTGGCGATGTTGAGAGGAATTTTTGGTGAAGCTACTGCAAATTGTCACTTTTGTCCTATAGTAAATATGCCCCAAAGTGTCAATGTGTAAAATACATTTGAGGTAACCCATGACCCCTTAGGATGTGCTTTATGACTTCTTACTAGATATGGTTAATGTACAAAAGGATGCACACTCTGGACTATGTCAGACAGCTCGTTGGAACATAAAGATGTTTGCCCATAAATAGGTCACTACCTACTGATTGGATACTATGGGTTTCTAGACCTGGTAGAAACTATACAGATAGAAAAAACAAGCCACTAATTTTTCACTCTCCTGACATCTCTGTAACCTGAACAAAAATGCATTTCTGGTGCAGACAATGTAGAGATCCTCCACTTTCCACTTCCAAAGCAAGAAAAAGTATTTGCGACACTCCAGCTTTAGTCCTATACTGAGGCATCCATGTTTTTAACTAAATTCATATTTTTACTTTAACTTTTGTTTCCAGAGTGCGACAAGTTCTTATAATTGGTTTATACACCTCCTCAATTCAAATAAAAGCTGGAGAAGTCTCCTCTATAAACTTACATATGAGGTCAGAGGAGCGCCAACTAAATATGATAAAATTGACCTGGACCCCCCATAGTAGAACCAGCCTAGAAGTCCCCCCGACCCCGACTCATTACAGAGTTGTTTGCATAGCTCAGACGATATCCGAAGACCCGACTAAGCCAACCCCCTTATCTGGAGTTCAATATTTGAAGTGTCCTCCTGAATCTATTTGCAACGATTGTCACTGCATGCTTAGGGGCAGATTTACTATTGGTCGAATTCGAGGGTTAATTCACAATCGAATTGTGGTCGAATTTAAAACCTTCAAATTCGATTATCGAATTTGAAGGTTTTTACCGCAATTCGATCCATCGAACTATCAAATAAAAATATTCGAACGATTTTAACTGTTCTAATTTTTTTTATTCGATCTAAAAATCCCTATGGGTGCTTCCTATAGGGTTTAATAGCAATTTTGTACGTTTAATCTGGCGAACTAGGCAGTCGAATTTAAAGGGCAAGTTATTCGACTCTCGAATATTAGAATAGAATTTTATTTGAATCATTCAATTCAATCGAATTTTCAAAATTTGATGGTCGAAGTGGCCTCTAAATATTTGAAAATTCGAATCTTTTTAAAAAAGTGATCGAATTTCGAATCATTCATGTGAATTTAGTTAATATGCCCCTTAATGTCATCATGTGCTCTTCTATGATTATCCGATCACATACCAGATTGTCTGCCATGTAATGTATTGTCTATGTTTAATGTGGTTAAAGCAAAATAAAACTTACCTTTAAAAAAATTTAAAAAAAAAAAGCTGGAGAAGTCAGCTAACACTAAAAAAACTTTTTAGTCAGTTCGTATCTTTGTAACAATAAATACCCTTGTTCTAGATATGCTAATAAATTTTCTTGAGCATTTATCCTATTTGTTTTTTGTTTTTTTAAAAAAGATATTGTTATAGAAACGATTATTAAAAGCTTTTGTTTCTTTTGTAAAGCCCCCCTTATAATAATGAACTATAGAATTTTAAAAAGCATATATAGACATTACATTTTCAATGCAATCAAATTGTGACATTTTGGCAGTGAGTCAGCTGTACACAGAACTAGAACATTTGTGTACTTTACTGACACAGAAACATTTTTTTGGTTCACATCACCTCATGTTTTACTTGGCAGAGAGGGTTTCGGTTTCGATATGTCTGTGAAGGGCCATCACATGGAGGACTGCCTGGGGCTTCAAGTGAAAAAAACAAAAAGTCATACCCACAAATTAAGGTTGGTTTCTGAAATATTCACAAATGTAAGGGCAGATTGTTAATATATGTAGTGAAGAAAACAGGATGGCCACAGAACAGAACTGTGACAGCTGATCATATAGAAAGTACCTGGGCCTTAGGGAGGTACTGTATAGTAGTCTATGAAAAGTAGGGTAGTTTGACCATCAATTTATACAAGCAAAGCATAGGCTCAGATTAGGGGAATGTTTCATTTATTTTTATTCCCTTTAGGTTTTGGCAGCATGACATAATATAATTGTGGAGATTTGTATTACAAAAGAATTGCGCTGCAAATAACCATGTGCCAGTGCCTCAAATAATGTTTGGCACTAATTATATGTTTATTGGAAGAAATAATGGTTGCATATAATTGAAAAGGATGCAATATTTGATGTAAATAAATCACAAACACAAAAGTCGCTACACTGGTGAGTCAGATTAGGTAGTTTGCTTCCAATTTTATTTGGAAGATTTATTAAGTGTAAAATTAGAGCTGCCCACAGAAAAACTCACTTTCTATTCATTCCCATGGTAGTTTTAGAAGCATATTTATCAATGGATGAAAGTTAAAGTTGCTCAGATTTACAGTGGGTGGCAAATCTGAAAATGCCTTCACATTGCCTAACATTTGGATAGCCACATGTAAAACATGGTAATTGCTGTGATCCATCTTAATACCAGGAAATTGCCTTCTTTTTTAATTTTGCCATGATTAAAATAGATTGCGGTGATCCAAGTGTTAGACAATGAGAAGGCACTTCTGGGAGATATCTTGCCCAGCGGTAGCGTAGATTTACTGCTGGCAACAGATCTCCCAAAAGTGCCACTGTCCTTAGAGCTTTTGAAAAAAGACTGAAATTATTTAAGAAGATATGAAATAATGAATAATGTATCCCTTGTTGTAAAATGTAAAGATATTAGGATATTAGATATAGGATATTTGTGGCTCGTTTGTTATAATACAATTCTTTTAATGGCAATATCAGTTTACTAGGAACCTTTAATAGACATGCTTACATAAACTGTATAAAATATCGAGGTTTTTCAGAACAGTGATACCCAGACACTGGAAATCCACATCACCCCCCACTTTCAGTGAGTGGATTTCTGAAATGGGCCAGATAAGGCATATGGAGGAATTACTGTCACATGCACATGACAAACATATATTAGAACGTGGACAGCATGGGTTATGTTTCTGGAATCAAATGTCATAAAAAATATCTAACCGAATAGAAGTAATCTTTTAATGAGTACACACCGCTATATATTGAGCAATATGAAGTAGGGATGCACCAAATCCAGGATTCGGTTCGGGATTCGGCCAGGATTCGGCCTTTTTCAGCAGGATTAGGATTCGTAAACTTTTGTTCGATTGTTCAAAAAAATCATACAATTCGATCGGAGGAATTCTATTCGAACATGGAAAAAAATAAGCCTATGGGTGCTTCCCATAGGCTTCTATAGCTATTCGGTAGGTTTAATCTGGCAAATTGGCACATCGAATAAAATTTTAAAGGGGATGTACTTCGACCATCGAATGATTGAACAAGCGAATAGAATTTTATTCGATCTATTCGATTCGATCAAATTTTGCAAATTTGATGGTTGAAGTGACCTAACTTGGATATTCGAAAATTCATGAAATCGAAAATTTTCAAATCGATCGAATTTCGAAACCTTCACACAAATTTTATAAATCTGCCCCTATATATTCTATGGCAGGGGTGTCCCTGCCTGAGGGCCAAATGTACCCTAGGATGGATATGAATGCAGCCCAGCTTGAAATGTCATGTTGCAAAGGATATAGGAGGAGGGGGACTCTGCCCATTGCCCAGTTAGTAATAATAATCCTATATAATAAAATCCAATTGTCTCTGCGTCCAGTGTAGTCTCTGTGTCCGTGGAAATGTGGTACTGCGCATGCGCCTCCTTCGCCGCTACTGCGCATGCGCCTCCTTCGCCGCTACTGCGC
>CM044431.1:76790904-76823559 GCA_024363595.1 Xenopus borealis | reverse complement strand
CTGCCAGAAAGCAGTTCCATCCTAAAGTGCTGGCACAAGTCACATGACCAGGGGAAGTTGGGTAATTGACAAAATGGCTAGCCCCATGTCAGATTTCTTTTGAGAAATGGATTTCAGTGCAAAAGTCTACTGGAGTAACACTATCAACTGATGCCCCTTATTCCAGTGTATATTTCCCATCTGGTTATCCAACTGGTATTGTAGTTTTATTTGTGTATCTTCTTTACTTTTACAAATCAAAAGTGTTTGTGTATTTCATGTGTGGCCCCCAGACATTTTTTCTTCTTCCAATGTGGCCCTCAAAGCCAAAAGGTTGGACACCCCTGTTCTATGGTCTTAATCAACATTGAAACGTGTACATAGAATGGAAAACATGCCTTATCATCCCTGTAAACTGAACAATGAGACGTTATGTATGCGAATGTTATGAAAATTAAAATAAAGATTATACAAAATTAAAAAAAAAATTATTGAGGCTTTGTACAAATGACATAAATATAGCCATTGCTGTTTTTACGTCTTAATTTGCACATTTTTTGTTTAGAAAATTTTAGAAAAATCCCACAAAACATATGAAACAAAACTTACAACGTTTCTGGAGAGGTTGGGGAGGAAGTTGTTGTTTGGTAGAAATTTGTGGTGTTTGTGGGGTTTCAGTACTTTTTTCATGAAGCATAATAAAGTTTTTGGTGCAGCTTTAACGGCATGAAAATTATCTCACAGCATACATAGCAAAAACACTGCCATAAGTTTCCACTTAAAGTAGACCTGTCACCCAGATATAAAAAACTGTATAATATGTCACATTCACATTAAAAATGAAATCCCATTTTTTTTTTTTATTAAGCATCCATAAGTGTTGTCTCAACTCATTTAAAAATCTCAGTTGTCAATGATATATCTTAGGCATAGAGGTGAAGAGGGCAATTACTTTCACTTTACATTTAGCACTTACTAGATGTCACTGCAATCCTCACATTACCCCTCCTTTCTTATCATTTAATTGTGTAACCAGCGCATGGACATCAGGTCCCCATTCTGGTCCATAAACAAAATTTTGAGATGATGAAAGGCTTGCCTTATTAACAGTGTCCACAAAATGCCACCTGCCTGCTGTAATAATGGATTCCCAGACTGAAGGAAACTAGATTTCAATATTTTATATAGTGTAAGTAAAGTTTACCAGCAGGGCCGGATTTACCTAGAGGGCCCGCTGTCATTTGTCGCCCCTGTCCCCTCCATTTTATTTGCTCAAATTTTCATCATCAGGACAGAGCAATGGGAACTGAAATTTAAATTTCTGAACCAATGTGGGTGTGGTTGGGCAGCATGCCGTCCCTAAAATCCTGGCCTGGCCTCTCCAAAAATCCGGGACTGTTAATTATGCTTGACTAACATGATAACATAGGATCTGGAATCAGTGGTTTAACTAGATATTAAAGGGCAAATTATTTTTCAGGCCCCCAAAATATCTGGAGGTTAAACTGTTTAACCAATATTTATTGATATTGTGTATGAATTAGGGCTTCATGGGGCCCTATACCTCCTGGGCCCCCTTCAGCCATAGGGTCTGCTTTCTCTATACGCCCCTGTCTGGAATTATTTCTTAAGCTGGCCATAGACAAGCCAAATATCAGACGAATGATCGGTTGGTGCCCTTTCCCAATCTACCACTTACCATTCAGATAAAATAAAGCAGCAAATAGAACAAACCAGCCGATGTCCTGCCTGTCACAGCAATCGTGCAAAAGTATGCCCAACAAATTCTACTGGAAAGCTAACATTGGCAATACATACAGAGATATTATTGTCATCCGACAATCTGTTAACCTGCCTGATCGTCCAAACGATCTTCATGGGACAAAAAATGTCAGGATTCTACACACACGGTCTGAAAATCGTACAAATCCTCGATTGGAACTTTGCATCTATGGCCATCTTTAGGGTGACAGGTCTTCTGGTTTTCTGGCTGAAGGAGATGCCCTGTTGTTCTTGCAGTGTGCAAGTTGCACAATGTGGGTTCCCTGACTGTGGTACAGAATCACTTGACTTCCATGGTCAGGGAGAAAATGTAACACTTATGAACATCAAAACTGAGGTCTAAAGGAAAGGCAGGGATGATCAAAGCACTTTACTTTGATTACACTTTGATTACAGTAAAATAGATATAGTAGATATGCTGCAACAGATTGGTAGGCACATGGAATGTTAGATATTTCTGCATTCTTGCCCATTATAAAGGGTTAGAGAAAGATTTTTTTTTTTAATGATTGAAACTACGGAGGGGGTACAAATGTAATGATGCTGACATGCCAGGCAGGCTTTCCGTGTATTTTAAGAGAAAATCCTACATGTATATAAAATATCTAGTTGACCATATAGTTTGACATCAGACAAATGTATTTTAAAAAAATGCATTCAAATAGTTTAAACTATTTTAAAGCGGTAATTCACCTTACAAGTATTGTGCCATTGGTCTTTGTTTTTCAGTGTTTGTGTTTTTTTTATTATTTTTTAATGTTCTGCATCCCTTGCAGGCTTGCAGTTTAACTGGTTGCTGGGGGTTATTACACTAGAAACCAGGGAACAATCCATCCACACGCTACCATACTCTGCTAAAATCATGTTGTGCCATACAGTTCTAATCATTTAAAATATGTTATTTTTTAAAGAATGTCAACCCAAAAAATAATGTTTTCCCTAATAAAAAAAAACATAACTCTAAGCAGCTTTGCAAAATACATTCATTACAATTTGTGTATGATTTTTAAAGGGTAACTCCGGCATCCAAACCAAAATTTGATAAAGAGGTCCACATAATAAAGAAACCCCTAATATATCCATCACAATTACCTATTTCTTCAAAACAAATGAAATTCTGAAATCCAGCTGTTTAACAGTTCTTCTCTTTCTGCATCATTTCAAATCCTGGCAGGGAAGGAGGGACTAAAACACTGATGTTACAAATTGTAACAACTTCTCCACAGCTTACAGACAGCATGCAGGAACTACATAACCCACAATGCATTTCACTGTAATGTTCCTATCCTTATTGAAATCACATGTGCAGGGAATTGTTGGGTTTGGAGGATGCAGGCTGCTGATACAACATTACAGTAGTCAGCCAGCTAAGCAAAGTAATTAGACAGATCAGCAGGAGAGCAGGGGGCTAGGCTTAGGGAACTGTTCCATTAAACCATTAAAAATCATGAAGAAGTCTGCATGTTTTAAATTGATGTATATTGCAAAGTTGCTTGAAATTATATTTACTTTTCAGAAAACGTAAGTTTTGTTTGTATAGAGTTTCCCCTTTAAGTTATTTGTATATGTTATAGGTTATTGAAATCTGTGCTTGACTGTCCCTTTCTATTCTCTGTGGCTCAGACTGTTCATATAATGTAAGACAAGGCAGCTGATTAACAGACCTGTCTTTTCTGGAGAACTAGGACTTTTGCGACATTGTTTAAAAAGCAACAACCAGCAAATGCTGCTTTCGATATAAATTGTTTTCACAAATAACTTTAAAGGGGTTGTTCACCTTTGAGTTTTTAGGAGGATGATTGGTTTTCATGATTTATTATAAGTGAGTTTTTTTTCAGCAGCTCTCCAGTTTTAATTTCAGCAATCTGGTTGCTAATGTCCAACCGTGCAATGATTTGAATAAGAGACTATAAAATGAATAGGAGAGGGCCTGAATAAGAAGATGAGTAATAAAAAGTAGCAGTAACAATAAACTGTTAGTTCTTTAGAAAGGGGTCAGTGGCAGCACCGTGAATCCCAGTACATTTTTAGCATTTTCTTTTTAAGATGGGGTCAGTGACCCCCATTTGAAAGCTGAAAAGAGTCGGAAGTAGAAGGCAAATAATTGAAAAAACTATACAAAATATATAATGAAGACCAATCGAAAAGTTGCTTAGAACTGGCCTTTCTATGACATGCTAAAGTTAACTTAAATGTGAACCACCCCTTTAAGCACTGAACATTTTTCATAAATGTTTATTGGAAAGTTGTTTAGAATTAGGTTTTCTAATATTAGGCAATTTCAATTTTGGTGTCTACTTGCCCTTTATTTATGCTTAGATGTTAACATGGGTATATTTAGAATCCTTGAGAACTGCATCTAAGAACTAAGCCATAATGTTGAGCAGGCGTATATTATTTATAATTATTAATAATAATAATAATAAACAGTAAGAAGCATCCTCATAAGACATACCATACATTGTGTTCCAGTTGTCTGCTGAATATATATATATATATATATATATATATACACAGTCCCAAAGGTGCACACCATTTACAGGCTTTTCAGGCGAAATAAAGAAAAACTTTTTATTTAACTCGACGTTTATTTAACTCGATCGAAACGTTGAGTTAAATAAAAAGTTTTTCTTTATTTCCCCTGAAAAGCCTGTGAGTGCCGCCATTCTTCCCATATATATATATATATATATATATAATGGAAGAGCACACCCTAAATTTGTTTAGCAACTTGCCCGGGTGCTGGTAAATAAGGCAAATAAAGTAACATGGTACCGCATTCAACAGGAATACTACTAGAAAAAAATAAATCTAGATTTTTTTTCACAACTATTCCCGTTGAGTGTGGTACTATGTTACTATCTATAATTGAAGCCAGGGCCGGGCCAGGCTGGCTGGGCGCCCCAGCCAACACAACCAGCCGAGGCACCCCCTCAACCGTGCGCACATGCTGGCTGCTTCAGGGATGCTCTCCCCCTCCCCTCACGTATGTGCGTGCATGCGCACAAACAGGCACAGAACTGCCGACAAGCAAACTCACTAAGCCGGACTAGGAGATAGGCAGCAGTTAGTGTTAGTGAATTTGCGAAGTTGCGAAATGACGTCACGCTGGCGAATTAGCGCTAGCGTTAGATGCTTCGTGCTTTAGTGAATTAGGGCCATAGACTACATTATATTAAATCAATCCAAATGGTTTAAAATAATTCAATTTTTCTCTGGAATAATAAAACAGTAGCTTGTACTTGATCCAAACTAAGATAATCCTTATTGGAAGAAAACCCTGTCGATGGGTTTACTTAATGTTTATATGATTTTCTAGTAGACATAAGGTATGAAAATCCAAATTACAGAAAGATCCGTTATCTGGAAAACTCCAGGTCCAAAGCATTCTGGATAACAGGTCCCATACCTGTATGTATATATATTCACATGTGTATGCAGCAATCAGCAGAGCTGCTCAGTTCTCTGTCTCAATATATTTTTTTAATAGAGGTTTATTTAGCAGATTGAATTGGGAAGTCTAAGTTGCAAAAAAGGAACTTAAAAATTAAATAAGTCATGTATTTCTGCTATGGTGTCATGCTTTGTTAAACATATTAATGAAGAATAATTCTGCAGCTTTGCAAACATGTAGGGGCAGATTTATCAAAGCTTTGAATTCAAAAAGACCAACCGAAATGATTTCGAATTTATTTCACCAAATACATCTGTTTTTGATCGAATAGGCCCATATTAGATCGAATTAGAAATTTTAGTCATTCAATTAGAAGTTTTTCCCAAAACAAAGTCGTATTTTCAAAGTCCACCAATTGACTCCATATAGGTTCTAGGAGGTCCCCCATAGGCTAAAACAGCAATTGGCAGGTTGTAGATGGTATTTGACTATTTCCTATTCGAAGTACATAAAAAAAACGAGAAATTTGAATTTTATAATTCAAATTTTCACTTCGACCCTTGATAAATCTGCCCCTAAAGCTGGCCATAGACCAAACGACAGATCTCCGCCGGACGAAATGTCGGGACTCTCCACACACGGTCCGAAGATCGTACAAATCCTCTGTTTGTACGATTTTCAGACCGTGTGTGGAGAGTCCCGACATTTCGTCCGGCAGTGATCGGTCGTTTGGTCAGGTTAGCAAATTTCTGTCGGCTGGCGATAATATCTCTGCGTGTATTGCCGATCGTACGATTTTCAGTGGGAGACTGTCACTAGGTTTTATTAGTTGCAGGGTATTGTGATTTATTCACTTATGTGTTTTTGTTTATTGAACTGAACAATTGTCTTTGATTTCACCCTGTTTACCTTATATATATTTCAAGAGTGCAAGGATTCATGTTCATCAAAGAGTTAAACTAGTGGTTTTCACAGTTTGCTAGAGTGAAACTCCCCCTTTCTCTATTTCTTGTATGTGATTTTTAAGGATTTATTTATCTATCAGGTGAAAGGGAAACTTCAGACTTTCATACAATGTACCTGTTTCTAAAAATCCCATACAAGTGAATAAAGGAAAGTTCAAATGGTCATATGGATAAAGTTACAAGGAAATGTATGGGATCTATTATCCTAAACAACAATGCTGGATCATGTAACAAAAGGCACTAACTTTGCCCAGGGGCAGTAACTCATAGCAACCAATTAGTAGGTAGAATTTACTGGTCACATGTTGAAATTCATACATCTAATTGGTTGCTATGGGTTACTGCTCCTGAGCAAAGTTAGCTCATTATATTACATATGGGAGAAAGTGCTTAATTGTTTGACCCCAAACTGGCGTATAATATGTAACATTTGATCAGTGAAGTGTGTTTTTTTTGTTATTTGATGGCATAAAAATGCAATCAACTTTATAGGAGAGATCCTAGTACAAGCACTGTTCTACACATGTGAAACATATGAACTATAACTGACTTTTTGAATATTATACTAGATAGTGTTCATTGATTCATGGAAAGCATTTCCCTATGAAACCCATTTGCAACCAGCTTTCATTTTGTTTAGACCTTAAAGAACAAGTAAACCTTTTTTTTTTCTATCTGTAAATTTGCTCTAAACAGCCCCCCAGATTAATGTACCTTAGTCCCTGCTGCAAGTCTGCTCTGGTTTCTGTGTTATCAGCAGCTTGTTTCCTCTTCTTCCTGGTGCAGAGTGAAGCCCCGCCCCATAGTTTACTGAGCTGACCTTATCTCTGTGACTAGTCCTGGAGATCATTTGCATACTATGACATAGCAGAGACCAGTGTGTGTAGCACCTTTTGCTTGGGGAAACTAGCTTACTAATGCACACACTGGCTCCCTCTTCCTCTCTATTGTGGAACAGCAGCAAATGGACTGCTCAGTAAACTAAGGGGCTGGGCTTCACTCTGCACCAGGAAGAAGGGGAAACAAGCTGCTGATAACACAGAAACCAGAGCAGACTTGCAGCAGGGACTAAGGTACATTAATCTGGGGCGCTGTTTAGAGCAAATTTACAGAAAGAACAAGAAAAACATTTACTTTTTAGTAGAGTAAACCAGAATGGGATAAAAAAAAAGGCACCATAATAAATCCAATAATTTTCTATAAATGTTTAATAAACTATATTGGCTTTAATGATTCTGCTTCAATCATCTGCAATATTTATTGGTATGTAGTGGAGATCCTACACCACTTGTCACCTTTGTTTGCTAATGAAACAATACAGCCAAAGGCTAAAGTACTATATATATAAAATGATAGAGACCCTTATAGCAATACCATATACTAATTTTTACTAAAATTCCTATCGAATGCTTATCGAATAGTTTTAGGTTTTAATTTCCTCGATGAAATCGTACGATCGAATACCGATTGCTCAATTTCACAGAAAAAAATCGTACTTTTTCCTTCGAGCCTCCGAAAAATTTGTACGATTCGAACAATCGAGGCCTTCGATCGTACGAATGGTATTCAAGCAGGTCTTTGCAAAAAAAGCCTATGGGGGGTTCCCATAGGCTTCTATTGGTATTTGGTAGGTTCAATCTGGTGAAGTAGGCATTCGAAGAATTTTAATTCAAAATCCTTCGACCATCGAATGATCGAATAATTCGAATATTCGGTATTTGATGATCGAAGTGGGCAAATTTGCATATTCGATCCTCCGAAAAAATCGTACGATTGGTATTCGATCGAATTCGATCGAACTTTGATCTCTTTACACAAATTTTGTAAATCTGCCCCTTATAATATGCATTAAAGGGGTTGTTCTCCTTAATATTACATTTTACTATGATTTAGAGAGTGATGTTTTGAGACAATCTGCAATTGGTTTTAATTTTTTTTTTATTTGTGGTTTTTGAGAAATTAATCCTTTTATTCAGCAGCTCCAGTTTGCAGTTTCAGTATCTAGTTGATAGGGCCAAAATTCCCCTAGCAACCATGCATTGATTTGGATAAGAGACCGGAGTATCAATAGGAGAGGGCCTGAATACAAAGAAAAGTAATAAAAAGTAGCAACAACAATACAGTTGTAGCCTTACAGAGCATTTCGGTGACCCCCATTTGAAAGATAGAAAGAGTCGGAAGAAGAAGTCAAATAAGGAGAAGCAAAGGCTAATTGAAAAGTTGATTATAATTAGCCACCACTTTATGTGAAGTGTCTGCTTTTCTTTGCAAGGAAAGCCATAGACATATAAAGCGTAGAATATATATATATATATATATATATATATATATATATATATATATATATATATATACAATATCAAAACAGGGGGGTTGTGGGAGCACTCTAAAGGCTTTAAAGTATATATAAGTATTATAAATGCTAATGCATATACAATCAAAACAGGGGTTATTTTGTTACAAAGTTATGATCATAAAATTGATAAGCCACCATACCACGTCAAGGTAAACCCGAATGGCGGTCCCTAACTTGTTTTATTTATTACGTGCATTCTAGCATTACCTGTAATCAATGTCCGATGAAACGCTGTTTGTCTGAGGGCTAAATCCTCCCCAGCCAGCAATCAGGCTTTTAAAGGAGAGATATTCCCAAAACAAAAGCTCAATTTTAAAAGCATAGGATCACCACTAGTTTAAAGGGGGGGTATATATATTGAGGCAGGTTATAGAGAAATAAAACTGAAAGGCTTAAGGGCCATGTCAGGAAGTTTCCAGACTTATTGCAGATTCCATATTATGCTAGGCAAATGTCATACAAGAGCAAGAGTGAAAGTAAAAAAAATTCTGTGGTCAAAAGAATAGAAAATATTTGAAATGGTAGTTTAACTATGAAAACTGTGAATGTTGCAAGCAGTATATGTGCAGTAGAGATGTGCATGACGACCCGAAGACCGCTGGTGGGTTCAGAATGACTCCTGCACAAAGTTTGCATACCTGACTCCTTTTTAATGTACTTGCTTGCCTGCAAACCACCCTTCCCCCTTCTGTGACATTGGGACAGGTGCAGGTGTATAAGTAGGAGCTCCTTTTAGGTGCTGGTTCTCCTTGTGTGAAAAAAAGTTTGTCATCCACAGATTTCAATGCATTTCTGTGAATGTAGTGTATAGCGAAATGGTTCAGATTCACCAATTACAACCTGTCACTACTACTATGTCAGACAACTTTGGTATGATTGCTATCTGTCAGTTAAAGGATTTTTCACATTCAAACTAGTTGTTTTTAGATAGATCACCACAAAAGACTTTCTATTTTCTAGGTATGGGCGGGGCAGGTTGCATTTTGTCCAGTTTAGGGACAGTTATGATTAGTCAAACATCTTTATTTTGCAAAACTAGATTCCTACTTAGGCTAGGGAATTAACTCCCTGTTAAGCCTTTTCAGTTATCGCCTTCTTACCCGGAGCAGAAGTAGTATTACAGCAGAATGCAGATGCACAACGATAAATGTTTAAGCAGAAGTTACATTTACAAACAACCTTGGATCATCCTACTCATCTATAGAGGTCAGGGGATTTCCCACCCAAGAGAAAATATCATGGTGCAATTAGCATTTCAAATCTGTTCTTTTCTAAAAAAAAAAAACATGTAGCATAAAAGATTAATTTATTGATATTGCGCTGAACATTCATATCAATATTACAATAATAATAACACAGACCAAATCGGCTGTCCGTGTTTAGGCTATTTGTGATGGTACTCGCATTTTGAGTATAACGTGACTCCATCGCTTTAAAGGAATTGTTCAGTATAAAAGTAAAAACTGGGTAAATAGATAGGCTGTGCAAAATAAAACATGTTTTCAATATAGTTATTTAGGCAAAAATGTAATGTATAAAGGCTGGAGTGACTGCAAGTCTAACCTAACAGAACCTTGCTTTTCAGCTCTCTTTTGTTTACACTGACTGGTTACCCTGGTTACCAGGCAGTAACCAATCAATGACTTGAGGGAGGGCCACATGGGTCATAACTGTTGCTTTTGAATCTGAGCTGAATGCTGAGGCTCAATTACAAACTCACTGAACAGTTATGTCCCATGTGGCCCCCCCTCAAGTCGCTGACTTACTCGGATTTAGAGAGCTGAAAAGCAGGATGTTGTGTTGTATTCTGTTATTTGAGACATCCACTCACTCCAGATTTTATATATTACATTTTTGGCTAACTAATTATATTAGAAACATTTTTTATTTTGCACAGCCTATCTATTTACCCAGTTTTTATTTTTACCCTGAACTGTTCCTTTAACAGAATAACAGATTATAAGATATAGAATCCCAATACAGGTATATGTGATATCAATGCAGATTATTACAGTCCTGCTGCCCAGTTGTACAATATCTGTGGGCAAATCAGATATACCGAATATACACCTGTCAGTAGCCATCTAAGGACAACATTAAAGGAGACTGATATTATTTGATACAGGTCACCCAATATTGCAAGCAGTCTGATAAACCCTGGCTTTCGCTGCAATAAAGCTAGATATTGATCAGGATAAAATAAAGATGGCTAATGACAAAGATTGTTATGATAACGATACTTTTTTAGTAAATAAATTAGTAAAAATAGAAGTAAGAAAGAAAAGTGAAGAAACAAGTAAGAAAGTCTAACATTTTTACATACTGCAAGGCTGTCACTTGTGTGCATTTTCTCTATGTTCTAATAGCAAAACAGAAATAGAAAATGCAATGATTAAAACTATACTCAATAAGTGACCTTTACGGCTTATTACTCACACTAAGAATTTCCACGTATGTTAAGAGTTATATGCAGGTTCATTTGGGGAATTCTGCACAGGAAACAAGACCACAGAATGGTTAGTGTACTTTCCATTAGCAGGAAGCAAAGCTGCTTAAGGTGATATTCAAAAGCATGTAGTGCTGTTTACAAACAAGTGATGAGTTCATATTGGTATCTGTAAACTGTGACATCATTAAAGTTGGTTGTTATTGATTGGCTTTGTTTCTGCCGGTCACATAAATGTCTGTTTTCCCCCAGTCAATTTGGTTGCACATTTACTGTAAAGTTGATGTGTCAAAACAGAAAATCAGGTCCACTGTTCAGCTAATTGGCTCCCAAGGGAAATTAAAGTTACGAAATTATGAAGGTGGCAGTCCCTTGACTGCTGGAGGGATCTGGGGGTATAGTTGGGTACTAAATTATGAGTGTCAGAAAAAAAAACGTATTCTTGATGTTTAGGGGAGCCTAAAATGATTTTTCTGTGGGACCCAGTAACATCTAGTTATGCAACTGGCAAGATGGCTATGTTAGGGTTTTTGCCCAAACCTACCACATTGTTAACCTTATCTAGAATAATTCGTGGAGGACACAGACCAACTGACACCTTACGGGTAGGGGGCCCCTAATGTCGAGCTAGAGAGTTAGGATATTAACAGTATATGTTATATGGTTATGGTATGCTTTTAAGCATTATTCACTGTTTTTAATATTGTTGCTTAATGCTGCACATAATTAAATATGTTAACAAGGTACTGAATTGTACTCTGTATAACACTATAGTGTATCCTTATCACCTATGACTATGGCATTTATAACTTACAGTTACAGTTGCTTGTATTTTTGAATGCTGCATGAAACTTTACCACGCATCTCGGTGTTATTTAGAAGCAATTAAATCATGTTTATTGTGTACATCTATCCAACGTTTCGGCCCACATTGGGGCCTTTTTCAAGGCTATATATATATATATATATATATATATATATATATATATATATATATATATATATATATATATATATACAAAATGTAGTCCAAGAGGTAGCCAGCTCTCTCGTATAGAGGCTTAAATTGTCTGGGTGCAGTATCAAAAATTCCAATTGAACGAGCAAAAAGGATCCAGCTCTCTCGTATAGAGGCTTAAATTGCCTGGGTGCAGTATCAAAAATTCCAATTGAACGAGCAAAAAGGATCCGCACTCTCAGGTCTTATATGTAACTAAAACATTTTTATTATTATAAATGCGAGCCTAATGTTTCGGCCTTCTCCAAGGCCTTTCTCTTTCTTCTCGCATTTATAATAATAAAACATTTTTTAGTTACATATAAGACCTGAGAGTGCGGATCCTCTTTGCTCGTTCTATATATATACAGGTCTGGGACCTATTATACATAATGCTTGGGACCTGGTGCTTTCCGGATAAGGGGTCCTTTCATAATTTAAAGGTGGCCATAGACACACCGATAATATCATACAAAACAAATGTTCTTACAATATTAGGTTTGTGTATGGTGGGAAACGAGCCAACCAATATCAGCAGTAGACTTGGATATCGTTCTGCTCGTAGATCCGGCTGTACGGAAAATTTTGATTGGGTGCCTTTGAAGCCACCCGAACATCTGCCACTGTTTAGTGCTGAATCGTCAGATACCGGTAGAATTCTATTGTTTCTACCTGTATATCTGACAATTCAGGTTTATGCATGTGTATTGTAACGAATGATCTTTCTTGGAAAGATCTTTTTCCAAGATTGTAATTGTTATGTCTATGGCCAGTTTAAGACTACTAGTTTTGCTTCCAACAAGGATTAATTATATCTTATTTTGGATCAAGTTTTGGATTTATTTAATTATAATGGAGTTATGGAAGATGACCTTTCCGTAAATCGGAAAATGGGTTTCCAGAAAACAGATCCCATACCTGTATGTGTATATATATATGTGTATATATATATATATATATATATATTATATCTGGCAGGTAGGTTTTAATAATGTAGCATAATGTGCATTTTTTGTACCACAGTTACAATGTCCTTTCAGTTTCACTGCTTCTTGAATTAATAAAGTGCATGACTATTTTTAGCAGAAAGAATATATGCATAAGCCAAGCCTTATTTAATTGAACACATGTGGACATTGCCCCTTTAATAACTCCAAAACACAGATTTTTTCAGTCATCTATGCTGTTTCTCACACTGTGCTGCCTGACACTGGTAATAAAAACTGAGGCTGTGATTCATGTAATGTCAATGGTCCTTTGTGATTGGGTTTTTAGTTATAAAAACCATTGTCAGGGTGAAAACCTGTGAGTGCAAATACATCTTAAAGGAACAGTTCAGTGTAAAAATAAAAAACTGGGTAAATAGATATGCTGTGCAAAATAAAAAATGTTTCTAATATAGTTAGTTATCCAAAAATGTAATGTATAAAGGCCGGAGTGACTGGATGTCTAATGCTTGACAAAGGGGAGGTTCCCCGAAACATTGCACATTACACTATGCATCTAATAAAATTGCAAGGGCTGCCTTGCTGAATCTATTCCTGTGTGCCGGGGATATTTTGTACTTGTCTAATATAATAGCCAGAATCCAACTTCTTGCTTTTCAGCTCTTTAACTTTGAGTTAGTCAGCGACTTGAAGGGGGGCTACATGGGACATAACTGTTCAGTGAGTTTGCAATTGATCCTCAGCATTCAGCTCAGATTCAAAAGCAACAGTTATGGCCCATGTGGCCCTCCCTCAAGTCACGGATTGGTTATTGCCTGGTCACCAGGGTAACCAGTCAGTAGAAAACAAGAGAGCTGAAAAGCAGGAAGTAGTGTTCTGGCTATTATGTTACACATTCAGTCACTCCAGCCTTTATACATTACATTTTTGACTATTAGAAACATGTTTTTTTTTGCACTGCCTACCTATTTACCCAGTTTTTGTTTTTATACTGAACAATTCCTTTAAGGCTCATTAACCATGACAAGGTGCAGCCCAAAGTGCAAAATTACACTTCAATACAAATGGCACCAAATGGAACGCGGCTTCTTTGTTTTTTTACAACTGCACATGCAACCAATAAGTATACATTTGTACTGCTAGAAAAGGTGGAATGAGTGCTGTTGTTAAGAGCTTTCAATCTAAAGTTATTAAAACTATATTATATATTTTGACTTCTTCTGCTGGAGTTAGACTGAACAAGCCATATTGTGGCCATACCTGGGCTGATAAAAACCGCCGACAGACCGAGTCGGCAGCTTATTGGCTTGTGTATGGGGCCCTCTGACGGGCTTCCCCGATCAATATCTTGCAGAAAGTTGGCCAGATGTCGATCAGACTGGGACTAAAAACCCCCCACCTCAATGTGTGTATATTGGGGAGAAATCCGCTTGTTTGGCAAAATCGCCAAAGAGCAGACCTATCTGTGTATGGCCAGCTTTATGTACAAATGCAAATAATTACAGACACATGCAGTCAATTATGCCCACACCCCTTACATAATGAAAATTAAATATAACATAATAAACCCTTTTAAAAGCGTATTTTAATGGCCATTTATACATTTTAACTTTTAATTCATTAATATTAAAAAATCACTGTACAACATGTGCCAACAGTTAGACTCACTGCTCCATATCTCAGATGGAGCAGTGCCGGACCGTGTCCTTAAAATACATATATAAAAGCTATCGGCAATAAGTGGAACGATGGTGAGACTGGGAGTCAAAGTACATAGTAACTCAATCCGCACAACGCGAAACTGTGAATCATCCCCGCTACCCCACGAAATGCTAATGGCGGTGTGTTAGTAAAAAGTACTGGGGGATGTAGGAGGGCAGTTCAACCACAGGCTTGTGACAACTAGTGGGAAGGTAACGGAGAGATAATACTGATGGTGCTATTGAGTGATGCACTTCAGTTGCAGATGTGCGCTGCTAATTAGCCATCAGTGAAGTACGGCGCCCTACAATCCCCCCTTCCACATACAACGATTGTGTGTAACAAATACAGAAGGTTGCGCAACTCGGTTGCGTGTTCGCGATCATGCGCACACTTAACGATCCAATGAAGAGGGACTATTTAAAGATGGAGGAAAGACGCGCCAATTACTTATGCCCCTGAGGAAGCCGACAATTCGGTGAAACGCGTAGGGCAGGCGGCATAGGTGGACGATGGGAGAGTAGCTCCCACCCGTTCCCCACGTAGAACAGGCAGGTGTTTGACTGGGATTGTTTACGTAAAGGAGGGTGGAGGGGCGCTTAACTCTGCAGGTGCTACCGAGTTGCGAAAGTTTACACGGCCGTCGGCCAGGCTCTCACTCTCCGATACCCTCTCCCCACTGCATGACCTCAGAACCTATGGGTTAATTGTTGGAAGGGAGTGATAGGGGTGGTGGATACTTTGTTGCAACTGAGTTGCTTTGTTACTATTTACTATTTACTGTCACTGGCACCACCTCTCCATCTGCTCCCACTGTGGTCAGCAACGATTACTGGCGGGGATAGATACTTGGAGGGGCAGGAGAGGAGATCGCGAACACGCAACCGAGTTGCGCAACCTTCTGTATACGTCAGGCGGATTCTAAAGGAGGGTGGAGGGGTGTTGAACTCTTCGGGTGCAACCGAGTTGCGCAAGTTTACACGGCCGTTGGCCAGGCTCTCACTCTCCGATACCCTCTCCCCACAGCATGACCTCAGAACCTATGGGTTAATTTTTGTAAGGGAGTGATAGGGGTGGTGGATACTTTGTTGCAACTGAGTTGCTTTTTCACTATTAACTGTTACAGGCACCACCTCTCCATCTGCTCCCCCTGTGGTCAGAAACGCTCACCGGCGGGGATTGATACTTTAAGGGGCAGGAGAAGAGATCGCGAACACGCAACCGAGTTGCGCAACCTTCTGTATTTGTTACACACAATCGTTGTATGTGGAAGGGGGGATTGTAGGGCGCCGTACTTCACTGATGGCTAATTAGCAGCGCACATCTGCAACTGAAGTGCATCACTCAATAGCACCATCAGTATTATCTCTCCGTTACCTTCCCACTAGTTGTCACAAGCCTGTGGTTGAACTGCCCTCCTACATCCCCCAGTACTTTTTACTAACACACCGCCATTAGCATTTCGTGGGGTAGCGGGGATGATTCACAGTTTCGCGTTGTGCGGATTGAGTTACTATGTACTTTGACTCCCAGTCTCACCATCGTTCCACTTATTGCCGATAGCTTTTATATATGTATTTTAAGGACACGGTCCGGCACTGCTCCATCTGAGATATGGAGCAGTGAGTCTAACTGTTGGCACATGTTGTACAGTGATTTTTTAATATTAATGAATTAAAAGTTAAATTTTACTGTTACTTAGTTTGGTCCGAACTGGTTAGCTTGGGCTCCCAGGTCGCTAGCAGTCACTGGGGAACCCGCAAGTTTTTTGCTTCCTATAATTAGTATATTCTAACCTGCGGACACTATATATAGAAGCGCAGTAGTGACTCACACCTGACATATACATTTATACGTTTTGTAGCATGGTCAAGGTTTCTTCTTTTTGAAAGACAAAGCCAAGAACACAACTTAAGCTGGCCATAGACGCAAAGATTTTTGAAAGATCCAATGGTTATCTTGAGACCACGATTGTCTCAAAACGATCGTTTAATGTCAGATTTGTCCATCAACTAAAAAGACCATTTCAGGCGATATTGCCAGCAAAACTGAAGGATCGCAGCCTGCTTTGCCCTGCAACATAGGTAGATTGCATGGGGACCGATAAAGATTTTCTAACCTGGCCGATCAATCTTCAGACCAATGTCGGACGAAAAATCGTAAGATGACCGATCGTTTGTATCCCACTAACCGCACGATAATTTGACAGATTGGTCGGACTTCACCAAAATCGGTCGTTCGGGAGCGAAAGATCGTTGCGTCTATGGGGAGCTTTACTACTTTCATGATTTAGCCAATCCTTAGCTATCCTTTGTATAGCCAGGAGGGGATATGTTATCTTTATGTAGCACAAGCAAATACCTTCCGGAAACACATTATTCAGAAAGCTCCAAATTACAGAAAGGCAATCTCCCACTGACTCCATTTTATCGAAATAATCCAAATTTTGAAAAATGATTTCCTTTTTCTCTGTAATAATAAAACAATACATTATACTTGATCCAAACAAAGATATAATTAATCCTAATTGCAAGCAGAACCCGTCTATTTAATGTTTACATGATTTTCTAGAAGACTTGATCTATGAATCTCCAAATTACAGAAAGATCCGTTATCTGGAAAGCCCAAGGTCTTGAGCATTCTGAATAACAGGTCCCATACCTGTAGTAATGTTTAATAGATGCTGATATTTGTGGTTACAACATGAGTAAACTTGATATCTTTATTTTCTAACCAACTGTTTTTTTCATACTACATTTTCAAGAACTTTAGTGATAAAGTCATAAAAACTTGCTTTATACTATATAAGTAGTGATGGGCGAATCTGACCCATTTCACTTCACCAAAAATTTGTGAAGCTTCTGGTGTGTATTATGAAGAAATAAGTATATTTGTAAATTATTTAAAATTGTCGTGCTGACAAATGCTCTGGGCCCTGCTCTTGGTTTATTAAAATGTAGTTTTTGACAACATTTTTGCAAAAAAGCATGATTATCTTTTTTTTTGTTTGACACAAGTACGCAAACACATTGAAAACTACTATCTCTGTATTTGGCTTTACTTTTTAAAATGTATTAAACTGAAATCTTGAAATAATTATTACCTTGCCACCTAAACACGTTGCAACGCCACAGAAGTCAATTTTTCTAGACATTTTATTTACACAATCATATTTGGAATAACATTGAGATGAACGCATCTGAGAATTTAAATATAAAAACCGCAGTTGCGATTTTTCTTTGGAAACTTAAACTGAATTACACATTTTTAATTACGAATAATATGTACCATAACTGTACCTGTTTCCTTTTTCTTTTCCCAGATTCATAATTATGTTGGTCAAGTTAAGATTATAGTGCAGCTGATAACTAATAGCAAAGACATCCGACTGCATGCCCATAGTCTAGTTGGTAAAAACTGTGAAGATGGCATCTTTTCTCTAAATGTAGGACCTAAAGATACAATTGTTGGGTGAGTATATTTCTGTAACCCTACAGATCAACATAAGTCTTCGATAACCTAGAATTGTTGCAACCATGAGAAGAAATGAATGGGTTAAAGAGACACCCATAGAAGCAGGAAGGAACTGAAAAACCCTCAGTGTTCAGGTTTTTCAGATGTTCCAAACCACAACATGGTTCATACTTACTGTATATGCTTATCAGTTTGGGCAAATGGCACTTTTGATGTATAATTGAATATGTGCAAATACTATACAGGCGTGTCAGAGAAGCAGCATTCTTTATCTATACAATTTATTTGTGTGTGTAGGTAAACATGAATGCATATTACCACTAATGGTGATCATAACACAACTATATATAATGTTCAAGAATTTTGGCACTCCAGTGACATCTGGCAGTGCTCCATATGTTAAACTGTAAATATGTTTAACTGTATCAAAATTTGCCGCAAGTATATAAGATTAAATAGGCAATGGACACAATAAAGAGCTTTTTGTTGTATAGCCACAAAAGTAGAAAGTCTCACTACTTGACACATGAGGTCTGAGTGCTCAAAGCATCAGGATCATATCATGACATTGCCCTAAAGGGATCCATAGTGTCCCATCCTTAATGACACTGTGGTGTGATTTTTAATCCTTATGTAAACTACGTGTTGAAATATTAAAACACTTTTGTGATTCAAAAAATAAAAGTTATGCAAAAAGGTATGGACCATATTGGAATTAACCAAAAATGGGCAGTTTACATGGTTAAAACGTATTTTCAAGTAGCATAAACAGATAACCACTTGTATTCTGTTTTAATTTTATGCAGTATATACAAAAGTCACATATTGATGGCTCTTCCCCTTTAACTAAAGATGTTTATAACAATAGCGGGGTTATGTAATAAAAGACACTAAATTTGCCCAGGAGCAATAACCCATAGCAACCAATCAGCAGGTAGATTATAGCAGTCACATGTTTAAAAGCAAGCATCTTATTGGTCGCTATGGGTTACTGCCCTTGGGCAAACAGTGCTTTTTATTACATATGGGGGTAAGTGTTAAATTTCTTGCTGAAGTTGTGTTGATCTTGTTTACTGTAATATATCAGGACACTGAATATGAAATACATATTGAACAGAAGTAAAGAATATGAGGCTTAGATGCATAAAAAAATAAGATGTTTCATCAGACATGATTGTCTTTTAGGTTTCCTAACTTGGGAATACTTCATGTTACAAAGAAGAAAGTGATTGAGATTCTGGAGGCCCGCATGACAGATGCCTTCAAAAAGGGACACAATGCTGCATTATTAGTACACCCAGAGCTCAACTATACCCACTCTGAAGACAGGCCATTAAATGGTGAGAGAACCCAGCAGAATAATAATTTTTGCACATAGTAGTAGGATTGTGTCACCAGTGTGCAGCTATATGTAGCTTAAAGGAAAACTTTACCCCGAAAATGAATACTTCAGCAACAGATAGTTTATATCAAATGAAGTGACATATTAAATAATCTTAGTAAACTGGTATATGTATTTAAGTAAATATTGCCCTTTTATGTCTCTTGCCATGAACCACCATTTCGTGATGGTTTGTGTGTGGCCTCAGCGATCACCTGACCAGAAATATTTCAACTCTGAGGGGCAGATTTACTAATGGTCGAAAAAAAATTCGAAATTCGACCATGGGAATAGTATGGAAGTAAAATCCTTCAAATTCGACTATGAAATTCGAAGAATTTTACCGCAATTCGATCGATTGAACGATCGAATATAAAAAATTAGTTTGATTCGAAATTCGAATCAAATTCTAATCGAATATTCAAACGATTTTAATCGAATTTTTTGTATTTGATCTAAACTGATGATTCCCAATTCGGTAGCTTGATCCTGGCGAAGTAGGTGGTCGAATAAAAATTTAAAAGGGAGGTATTCGAACGTCGAATATTCAAATAATCTAATAAAATTTTATTGGAATCATTAGAATTCGACTATTCGATGGTTGAATTTGCCTAATTTGCATATTCGAAGATTCTAATTTAAATTAAATTCGATCGAACTTCGAATTATTCACGTGAATTTTGTAAATCTGCCCCTAACTTTAACAGGAAGAAGTGTTGAAGCAAAAGACAGAACTCTGTCTGTTAATTTGCTCATGTGAACTAACTTTGTTAGGTTTGGTATGTTTGTGTGCACCGTTGGATCCTAGGATCCCAGGAGGCCGTCCTTATTTTTTAAAATGGCTATTTTCTATTTATGATTACCCAATGGCACATGCTACGAAAAAAGTATATTATTATGAAAATTGTTTATTTACATGAAGCAGGGTTTTTACATATGAGTTGTATTATGAAATATCTTTCTATAGAGGCCTACATTGTTTGGGGGCTATAGTTTTCCTTTAATCAGACAAGTCCAAATATGTAAGCTGGTTTTAGTGCAAACTGTGCTATGTACAGTATAGTGCATTAGTAGGGTTGCAGTAGTCACTAGACAATTTAAAAAAACGGGGACAATTTAAAAAAATTATTTCTGACATGATTTTTATGGTTTACTTTTTATTTCTAGATTACACTGTTTACATTGCACATAATTAGGGATCCAGGATTTGGCCAGGATTCTGCCTTTTTCAGCAGAATTTGGATTCAGCCAAATCCTTGTGCCTGGCTGAACCAAATTCTAATTTGCATATGTAATTTAGATGGAGGTAGGGAAATCAAGTGACTTTTTGTCACAAAACAAGGAAGTGAAAAACTTGCATATGCAAATTAGGATTCAGTTCGGTATTCAGACAAATCTTTCACGGGGGATTCAGGGATTTGATTTTAACAGAGATCTGTTTTGGTGCATCCCTGCACATAATTCACTCTAACATTTAAAATGTTATTTTTGAACCAACAAATGTAGTTTTGCTTTAGCTGTAATATTGGTGTGGAGGCAGAAATCTCAGTGCTTTGTGCCTGATCTTGAGCTTTGAAAAGAAGCTGCATTTCAGAGTGGAACTACTTTGAGACAGTTATTGTTTCTCCCCTTCCCATTGTAAAGCTCCCCATAGACGCAACGATCTTTCCCTGCCAAACGACCGATCTTAGGGAAGTCCGACCAATCTGTCAAATTATCGTGCGGTTAGTGGGATACAAACGATCGTTCGTCTTACGATTTTTCGTCCGACATTGGTCTGATGATTGATCGGCCAGGTTAGAAAATCTTTATCGGTCCCCATGCAATCTACCTATGTTTGCAGGGCCAAGCAGGCTGCGATCCTTCAGTATTGCTGGCAATATCGCCTGAAATGGTCTTTTTAGTTGATGGACACATCAGGCATTTAAACAATCGTTTTGAGACAATCGTGGTCTCACGATAACTATTGGATCTTTCAAAAATCTTTACGTCTATGACCAGCTTAATATACCACAACCTAGATCGTGTTTGCATTTCTCCCTAGCCCCACCTGGTAGACTTGAGAATAGCACCAAGCAGGAAAAAGTTTTTCAGCAGTGCCAACATATCCTTCAGCAGAGGCGTCAGGTATCAACTGGTTAGCTACCCATTGTTTTGTTGTTAAGCTGCTGAGGATGGAAGGAAGTCACATGATCTGAGGGCCTAGTATAAAAATAATCAGTTTGCTCTTTTAAAAAATAAATGGTTGTCTGACAATAAATGGCTTCAGCTAACCACTAACCATGAGTGAAAGAAACGTTTTTGTGTTATCATTCATGTTCTCTGAAAAATGATTAAGAAATCATAAATTATGCCGGGGTATGTAAACTTATGAGCACAATATATATATATATATATAGTCCATAGGGGTCGCACACCTCGAGCCAAAGTTAATAACCTGGGTGCTAGTCGAAAAAAATAGATAAGTAGTAGCACACAGTGATAGCACTCCAAGGATTTTACAACAAAAAAAAAGATCAATCGAAGATGAGGTTTATTAATTTATTATATGTATATGTGCATATATATTCTTTTGATTTTTCTTTTGTTGCCAGATTTTGTTTAAAGGTATTATTGGTTTAGTTAGATCTCGCTGCTCCACTTCTGCTCTGCTGCCACCTGACTACATTGCTTCAGCTCGGCTGCAGGCAAACAAAGAGGATTTTGGTGCAAAATACAAAACCTTGCATTTTGGCACCACAATCTGCCGCGTCTGTCTGTACCCAAGCCTCGGCAATGTTTTCAGTACAGCCATATGGAATTGCGGAGGAGTGGATTTGTAGGCCTGCATTTCTCCACAGGCCAAGATATGCAAAATGTGGTCCTAGCCATAACTTTGTTGTAGCTGCCATTATCTTTCAAGTTGAATTACCATATCCCTTCTTAGCATACCCATAGCAATTTATTCTGTTAGAATCCCCTAAGGGTAATGACAGATGGGGCGTTTTGACGGGATGATAACACAGCCAAAAATTTCCATGCATTGCAGGTAGTGAGAACGAGTGCAGGTAAAATATGCATTTTTGCACAGTTTGTTTATTAGAGTTTATTATAAGTGCTTTTCCTGCAGCAGTTCAAACTACTTAAAGTGGAAAGGGAAATTTTGTTTGCTGCCACAACAAAATGCAAGGTCTACCCTTGCCCTGGGATAAAGCCAAGGAGAAACATGGCCTAGCAGTGTACAGCTTGTTATGTGAGGCCATGCAGAGCTCCTTGTAACAGGGATGGGGTAGAGGAATTTCTCTGAAATAAGCAGGAAAATGTTTAGAAGGTGTTACATCGTTTCATTTCTAAATCATGTATTTACTGTTTTGCATGTTATTTTTATGTCTGATGCCTGCAAGTATTTTGCCAGTTATTACTATACCTTTGGCCATAGAGGCCTATATAAAGGCCAACGGTATATTCTAAAAATCTAAATTTTAACTGTGATAAAACAAATTCTGTTCTTTAAATGTCTGTGGCATTAGTTATAGTGGACCCAACTTATTTTGATAATAAGTACAAACATGATGTATACATATATCTGTTTCAGAGCGAGAAAAGGAAATCATAAGACAGGCCGCAACGCAGCAGTCCAAGGATATAGACCTGAGTGTGGTGCGACTCATGTTCACTGCTTTCCTGCTAGATAGCGAAGGTCGATTTACTAGATCACTTGAGCCTGTATTATCAGTTCCCATCTATGATAGCAGTAAGTATTTTATGGGAACAGAATTACATATTTGTATTTCAAGACTTTGTCTACTTCACTCTACATCAGGGGTGCCCGAAAGGTAGATTGGGATCTACCAGTAGACCTTTAGCTGGTGATTAGTAGATCTCAAGACAATGGCTTGTCTAAATCACCCTCCTGTTTCATGCTTTTCATTCAATATATTTATTATGTTAAGGTTACATAACAAATAGCTGTTCATTAAATATAGCAATATACATTCTCCCATAAATTAATATTTAAGTAATATTTTCCATGGAACAGAATGCTGATGTTTTTTGGATGTAGATTCACTAAAGTATATTTGTTTATTGCAATGTTTGATCTCTCTGTTTGTATTTTTACTGTGTTGTATAAATGTATATATTTATTAAAGAAGCAGTCTAGTCCATGTAAGGTCAGGTAGGGGGATTATATGAAACATGTTTGTATATGGTATGCATAATATTCTTCTTTAACTTTATGTTAAATGTGTATGTGTTGATAATATTTTTTTTTTTTTTAAAAGGTTTTATTTTTCATTTTAACTTTTCCAAACAGTACCAAGGGGGAGCCCCCTTAGTTCAGAGTATAGAAGAAAGATTTAAAGAAAAGAAAGAGAGAGGGTGGAGCTGGGGGAGCATTCTGTTAAACATGTTACATACGTTACATATTACATAGTACACTGATTGCTCTGCTTTATTCATTACAATCTCTTAATCAAACTACTTGTCTATCGCAAGCCATGTTCCCCAGATAGCTTCAAATTTGTCCGGGCATCCTCGGATCTGGTATATCACTTTCTGCTTAAGCAAAGAGTCATTAATGAGTTTCTTCCAAAAGTTCAGCGAAGGTGGTTCCATGGACTTCCAGTGCATCAGTATTGTCTTTTTTGCATAATAAAATAATTGCAAATAACACATCTTGGCTGCTTGTCTCATTTGTAGCATCTCTGAAATACCTAATAGGCACAGTTTAGAAGACCTAATATTAGGGAGATCTAAATTGCTTTCAGCAAACCTAAGGATTTCTTGCCAAAAGCCCTGAATTACTGGGCATTCCCAAAAAACATGTAAGAAAGTACCTACCTCATCTTGGCATTTGGGGCACTGATCGGAGGCTCCAGGGAATATCCTGGCTAGCCTTTGCGGGGTGAAATATACCCTGTTGAGGAATTTAATTTGTATATACCTGTCCCTACTGGAGATAGTAAGTTGGGGTACCAGAGCTAGTGCGTCTTGTGTTGATAATATTTTGTAATGCTTTGTCATCAAATCCTTTTTATTCATTCTGATCAGGTTCTTTATCAGTAACCAAACTAACAGGAAGACTGAAACCTATAAATGTTACTTCCTCATAAGGTGGTTAAGCATAAAATGCTTTTGGCACAAGAATGATGTAATAGCCTGGGAATTCTAAGTATAGGCCGTTATCCTGCCAATTAAAATAGTTGTTGTTTTAGAAGTAAGCAGTTTTGTTATGCCACTTTCCTTTTGTCTTTTTTTTTAGAAGCCCCCAACGCATCTAATCTTAAAATTGTGCGAATGGACAGGACTGCAGGTTGTGTGACAGGTGGGGAAGAAGTATACCTCCTGTGTGATAAAGTGCAAAAAGGTATGTGACTTTTATGGAACAAATAGTTTATGTTAATACCCCCCCCCCCAAAAGGACTTTTAATATATATTAGCAACAAAGCAAAACTATGGAACTTGTTTTCACATGTCATACAATACTCTTGTAAACCTGTAAAAAACCTGTAAATCTAGTTATTTCAATAATGCATTATATATATTTCTCTTTATTACTGTATATATACAGTAAATATGTAGATACTAGTAATTGCAGTCTCTGTATATGCATCTGTCTGAAATCATTACATACAATAGTGTCTCCAGTTTTTATAGGTATTGTGACATCTGAAATACACCTGCATTTGCAAAATATATATTAGAATGTTTGGGGGAAAGGTGTAGGAATTTTCTAGAAGGCTTGTAAGGAAAACCTTAGTAGCTAAAGAAATACAATAGTCAAAATACCAAATTAGCTGCAAATTACCGCCTCAAAGGAACTTTATAAATAAAAAGTACCAAAGTGCTCTCTCTAACACTGGCAGCCATCCAACAACTCAGTGATGATTTACATTAGTTCTGATGCTTAATCAGAGGATTTTTTTAACTGCAGAAACATCACACTAAGCATCAGAGATGACGTAATGCATGTAGGACTAGCAAAGCATGTGTGGGCAGTCTCAATTCAGCTTGACCCCTTTTACGTGCTTTGTATGTCACTTGGGTTTTTAGCACATGTAAATGAGTCTGTTGCTTTATTATGTTGGTAAGTGTACTGGAAATTACATATTGTGCTTTCCCACCGCAACCATGAGTATGAGATTTAAAAGCTTGGTTTGTCAAAACTGTAGACAAAACCTTGCATTAAAGGGCTTGTTCATGTTTGAGTTAAATTTTAATATAATGTAGAGAGTGATATTCTGAGACAATTTGCAATTGGTTTTCATGTTTTATTGTTTGTGGTTTTATAGTTATTTAGCTTTTTATTCAACAACTCTTTGCAGTGTTGGCAATTTAATTTCTAGGGTACAAATTACCCTAGCAACCCTGCACTGATTTGAATAAGAGACTGGAATATTAATAGGAGAGGGACTGAATAGAATGATAAGTAATAAAAAGTGGCAGTAACAATACATTTGTAGCCTTACAGAGCATTTGTTTTTAGATGGTGTCAGTGACCCCCATTTGAAAGCTGCAAAGAAACAGTAGAAAATTGCAAATCATTAAAAAACTATAAAAAATAAACAATGAAGACCAATTGAAAAGTTTCTTAGAATTAGCCCTTCTACAATATACTAAATGTTAACTTGAAGGTGAACCACCCCTTTAAAAGGTTTTCTTATGTTCTATAGATATGTTTGCACTAATACTAACCTGTGATTGCATGGGATGAAGTGGTGTTATCCTTTCTTGATCGTTATCACTACCATGATCATCATGGTGTAAAATTGGACTAACTGCAACATCCTATTTAGATATGTTCGGGGGTCCATACATCTGGCCTAGGAATGCTGCAGAAAGCAGTTGTTGGTAGGAAGATTTTGGGATAGCTGATATAGCAGAGCAAGATGTCCAATATTGTTAATTTGCAAGGCCTCACAATTTAGGAAACATTGGTCTAGCACAGGGGTGTCCAAACTTTTGGCTTTGAGGGCCACATTGGAAGAAGAAAAATTGTCTGGGGGCCACACATGAAATACACAAACACTTTTGATTTGTAAAAGTAAAGAAGATACACAAATAAAACTACAATACATGTTGGATAACCTGATGGGAGAAATACACTGGAATAAGGGACACCTGGATATTAAATAGACTTATTATTATATTATTATTACTAACTGGGCAATGGGTAGAGTCCCCCTCCTCCTATATCCTTTGCAACATGACATTTCAAGCTGGGCCACATTCATATCCATCCTTAGCCGCATTTGGCCCTCAGGCCGCAGTTTGGACACCCCTGGTCTAGCAAAATGAAGTGAGCATGAAAATGGAACAGAACAAAAAATAAAAATAAATAGAAGGGAAAGCGTTTCATGTATTTCAAATGCAGACTGTAGCTTTATGTGAATGTCAGGAGAATAAAATATGAGCTGTGCTATAATAATATTATCTCTAGTACAGGTATAACATCACTTATTCGAAAACCTGATATTCAAAAGCTCTGAGCGGTGACAATATTCCTTTTCTCTGTAATAATAAAACAGTACCTAATACTTGATCCTAAATAAGTTGCATACATTTATACTGGTGGCAAAACAACCATATTGAGTTTAATTAACTACAAGTGTTATTTATTAGACTTAAGGTAAATCACAGGAAACCCCTAGGCCCCTATCATTCCTGATAACAGGCCCTATACCTGTATTGTTTTCCCACTTTTACATGGCTCTGTTCAATAATCACTGCATAACAAGAAACAATAGATGAATATGTACTGCGTTTCCAGAAGCAAAGCATGGTCCAGACCAAGATTAGGCACTGGCATTACAGATGCACAGATGCCTAAAAAGCCACCCACCGGCCCAATAAATAGTCTATGGCATCTTACAGAAGCCCCTCTAGCAGTTGCCAGAATCCACTGATTGCTAGTTTGGGCCTAGCACTGGTACAGTTATACAATTTGGGTTCAACACAGAATTCAATACCTTGGCCGCTTTGCCATATTTTATGTATATATATTTTATAATGTCATAAATGTTAGAGCTTTTGCTTTAATCTTGTGCAGATGACATCCAAGTCCGCTTCTATGAAGAGGATGAAAATGGAGGCTTCTGGGAAGGGTTTGGAGACTTCTCTCCTACTGATGTTCATAGACAGGTATGTGTTAAAGTAGAATAACATTAACTTGGATGTAAGTAACATATAGCTTAAAGGAATTGTTCAGTATAAAAGTAAAAACTGGGTAAATAGATAGGCTGTGCAAAATAAAACATGTTTTCAATATAGTTAGTTAGGCAAAAATGTAATGTATAACAGCTGGAGTGTCTGCAAGTCTAACCTAACAGAACAGAACACTACTTCTTGCTTTTCAGCTCTCTTTTGTTTACACTGACTGGTTACCCTGGTTACCCGGCAGTAACCAATCAATGACTTGAGGGAGTGCCACATGGGTCATAACTGTTGCTTTTGAATCTGAGCTGAATGCTGAGGCTCAATTGCAAACTCACTGAACAGTTATGTCCCATGTGGCCCCCCCTCAAGTCGCTGACTTACTCAGATTTAGAGAGCTGAAAAGCAGGATGTTGTGTTCCACTCACTCCAGTTTTTATACATTACATTTTTGGCTAACTAACTATATTAGAAACATTTTTTATTTTGCACAGTCTATCTAATTATCCAGTTTTTATTTTTACCCTGAACTGTTCCTTTAACATGGCTATGTTGTTAAAGGAACAGTAACACCAAAAAAATAAAAGTTTTTTTAAAATAATGAAAATATAATGTACTGTTGTTCTTCTTGTTAAAACTGTTGTGTTTGCTTCAGAAATGCTACAATCATTCTTATAAACAAACTGCTGTGTAGCCATGGGGGCAGCCATTCAAAGCTGAAAAAGGAGAAATACACAGTATACACAACAGATAACAGATAAGCTCTGTAGTATACTCTGAGGTTCTTCAAAACTTATCTGTTATCTACTGTGTATCCTGTGCTTGAATGGCTACCCCTAAGGCTACACAGCAGACTGTTTGTATGAATCCTAGTAGAGTATTTGAAGCAAACACACCAGTTGTACCACTTTAATTTTTTGGTGTTACTGTTCATTTAATGCATCTAGTTTTGAGTGGAAACATTTTAGAGGATCTGTATGAATGGCTGTTAAGGTACAAAATGAAGATGTTTAAACAAGAACTTTTCCAACAACTGGCAAATTTCTAACATCCAGTAGAGTTCTGTTTTCTACTGGTTGCTTCCCTCCATTGTGTTCTAACCCGTGTATTTAACTTTACTTCTATGAGTAGAATAAACATTGAGATTTCATCTACAATAAAACTGCAGTGGACAAAATCATTCTTTTTACTGAAGGAACCATACAATATCAAATAGTATTAGTGGTCGGATTAGAATATATTTATGATTCTGCAATCTAAATACTAAATACTGTAGTGGTATGAGTTCAGAGAAGCAGCACATGTGCTGCATGTGCCGTTGTTTCATATCTTCCAAGAGAAAAAATTACGAAATAAAGATTTGCATACATTAGCAATAGTGATTTATTCTTTATCTCTCTCTCTCTCTCTTTTTTTTTTTTTTTTTAAGTTTGCCATTGTTTTCAAAACGCCCAAGTACAAGGATGTAAATATTACAAAGGCAGCGTCTGTGTTTGTTCAGCTTCGGAGGAAATCAGATTATGAAACTAGCGAACCTAAGCCATTTCTTTACTACCCAGAAATAAAAGGTAAGAATATGCAAATGTGTAAACATGTATTTGCAAATTTTTATGAAGGGCCCGATGGAAATCTTTGCTACTCCATGGGGTCATATCTCCTGAAAATACTTCTCCCTTCACTAACATTCTGATAACTGAGATACAAATGTTAGTGAAGGTATTTTCCGGTGATTTGGAGACAAAGCTCCTTGTCTGCTTTGGACCTAAGGGTATTATTATAATTTAAGGCTTCAATGAATCACAACCCAGTGGAAAAATGTACATTGTCCAATGCTTTCTTGATTTACCAAGCAATAAGCTTTATACTAAGCAGCTCTTTGGAAAGTGGAAGTACCCTACATAGCTGGTCTATATAATATTTCCCAGTTGTATCAATGAGATTCAAAAATAGAATTCAGTCTGCTTTGAATCTGACTAGTGATTTTTATTTTGGACAGATAAAGAGGAAGTACAAAGGAAACGCCAGAAGCTGATGCCTAATTTTTCAGATGGTTATGGTGGAAGTGGTACAGGATCTAGTGGAGGTGGTGGTGGTTTATATGGAGGAGGAGGAGCAGGAGGTTCTGGAGCAGGTGGTGGTAAGATTCATTTTTTTAAAAATTGTTTAGTGCTCATTGTAAATTAATTTTTTTGTTTATAGCATTTATTTGTACAAAATAAAGTAAAATATAGTGTGGCCTTGTGCTTTCATATGGTCGTGGAACTCCTTGGTAGCTTATAATATTCTTAGATTGTATATTATGGGTGCATTATTCTCTCTCTCTCTCTATACATATATAAATATACATATCCCATAGAAAAGGTCCTCACTCACAGGATTTAAAAATGAAATAATGTTTTATTAAGAAACAAAGGACTAACGTTTCGTCCCTTTGAGAAAGGCCTCGGAGAGGCCGAAACGTTAGTCCTTTGTTTCTTAATAAAACATTATTTAATTTTTAAGTCCTGTGAGTGCGGACCTTTTCTATGGGATATGTATTTTAAGTTTTTGGACACTGCACCCAGGCAAGTTTCACCTAGTAACGTGAGTGCCGACTCCTCCAAAAGTCTTCATATATATATATATATAGAGCCATGGTAGTGCTTGTTGTTCAGCTATGGCTACAAATGGGACTTTTCATGTAATTTCCATTTAATATGTAAATACCTATGTGCAAAGACAATTTTAACTCCAAGGGGCAAATTCACTAAGATCCAAAAAGTCGCTAGTGTTAGCTTCGCTAGCGTTCGCCGCACTTCGCCAGGTGGATTTTCGCCAGCGCTACGCAAATTCACTACAGTGTGAATTTACGCTCAGGTTGGCGAACGGTAGCGTAGTTGCGCTGTTACTCTAGCGAAGCCTAATTTGCATACAGCGGGAACTTTAAGTTATAATAGAGGTGTATGTTACAGCCACTACACAAGCCCAGGAAACCTTTAATAAATTAAATAAAGTTGTCCTATTGCCCTACATGTGCCCCCTGTATAGTTGTGTTGCCATATGTTAGGAAATGTAGGGGGGAAGGAGGGTAACCCCCCCAAAAAAAATATTGATCTTTTTCAGACTATCACCCTCCTATGCTTAAATACACCAGCGTTCAGGAAAATGTTAATCTTAGTGAATTTGCAAATTTACGATCCTCCATCAGTGCGCAACTTCGCCTGGCGTAAGGGTGCGAAGTTGCACAAGTCTATCTACTTCGCTAGCGTAAATTTGCCAGAGCTGGTGTTAGTGAATTTCTGAAGTTACGAATTGACGTCACGCTGGCGGATTAGCGCTAGCGTTAGACGCTTCGCGGTATAATGATTTTGCCCCCAAGAGTGACTGTAGTAACAAATTTACTTCTGATTGATTAATAGAGGAGTTGACTTCATATGGTCAACATGACTATTATGTTTCTCTGCCATTCCTGGGATGCTTCATTACTGTTTCTTCTATTTTGTCACTACTGCCAAAATATGCTTCCAGTAGGCAAAACATGTTGTAGCCTGCATCCCTTTTTGGGGGAAGGAAATATCTGGCAATTTCTTATACCTTATATGGGGAATTTTTGCTTTGCCCACACATACCCAGCTCATACCAATTTGTAAAGGTTATCCCAAAAATCTTACAGCACCTATTAGCAGTATAAATATAAGTTTGTATTTGTCACCATTGCATTGGCATGACATAGCTTGCATGCCACATTCAGTTCCTGCTGTTGTGGGGCTAGACATATTTAGCTAAACCTCTTGATCTCTGCTGCTTTCAGTTACATCTCAACCAGTATCCATGTACTATTTTATCAGTCAGCTGAGGAGATTGTAGGTGTAATCATCTACCAATCTACCATGTTGGTCAGTTTATGGTGGCAAAGTGTGTTATGCACTACTGTATTTATGCTTATTTTGGTATCAAATATGTTTCAGTAACTGAAAGTAACACATTTTCTTGGAACTAAAAGTGTGCACATTTCTTTGTATGGGTGATTGCTGCTCAAAGGAGAACGAAACCCTAAAAAGGAATATGGCTAGAAATGCCACATTTTATATACTACTTCATAATTACACTTTAGTACTCCTTTAAAACATACCAGCACCTTTGCAGACCATCTTATGAGCAGCAACATTGGTATATAAAGCCATGATCCCAAGGACTGAGCTCTGAAATGTAGTGGACATGGAAGAATGTATAGTATGTAGCTGTTGGGGTAGGCAACTCATTTAATGTCATCAATAACATCCTGAGAAGGCTTACACCAAGGCTGCATTGCTAGGTATTGTGTTGCATCCATCTGAACCTATCTGACGTATAATACACAATGATATTATACAAAATGCTTCCTCAGGGCATTTACTGCTGAGGAAACACTCCCTTGACAACCAGTAAGAATCAATGTTGTGCCACATTTAGTAAAATACAATTTTATGTTTTTCCAGGGTATATTTTAATGCAAGAGCATGTGAATTGAATTATTACAAAATATTAAGTACTGTATTGCTTCTTTTCAGGCTATGGGTTTTCTTCATTCAGCTATAATAATTATGGAGGTTTGAATTTTCATGGAGGACCTATGAATTCTGGTCCATGTATGAAACATGGTGAGTTTATGATTTCACATTAAAACATTGAATACACCAGTGATTTTATAGTGATCTGTTTACTTATGTTATAATAAGTCACCGCACACTGCAATTGGCAATTGTATGCATATGTACATGCAATAACTTTCAGTACCATTTTGAAAACAGCTTGTTTCTTCTATGGATTAAACAATAAGACCAGCTCCTGTCCTCTTGATGGTAAGCAAACCTTAGTATGCTTAGTAGAGGTGCAGCTATAGGAAAATGGGTATTTGTTTTTGTTTAAAGGGATCCTGTCATGGGAAAAAGTTTTTAAATGCATCAGTAAATAGTGCTGTTTCAGAAGAATTCATTGAAATCCAAAAAAAAAAAGAAAAGAGCAAACAGATTTTTTTATATTTCAGTTTGAAATCTGACATAGGGCTAGACATATTGCCATTTTCCCAGCTGCCCCAAGTCATGTGACATGTGCTCTGATAAACTTCAATCACTCTTTACT
>CM044431.1:76775223-76787950 GCA_024363595.1 Xenopus borealis | reverse complement strand
CCTTCCTAAAGTCTACTGGAGCAGCACTATTAACTGATGCTTTTAAAAAAAAAAAAAAAAAGTTTTCCCACAACAGTTTCCCATTAAGGCGGATGGATACCATACAAGGGATGCCTCAGGAAGCAGAGGCCCTCAGTTACCAGGGGCAGAAAAAAGTTGCTCCGGATAACCTCAAAGAGGCAAAATATCAGTTTCTACAAGGTGATGCATTGGTAGGTTACATATGTAAACCTGCATTATACATATTTACATATGTACATAGTATATATCCCTCGGCCAGAATTTCCAAATTGAATTGGCTGAAACCTCATTTTGGACAAAAATATCCTAAAACCCGATTTAGTAATGTCAAAAACCTGCATTTTAAGTTTAAATTTTTGCTTGAGCTTCTGGTGTAGTCTTAGGCATTCTGTGGTCTCATTATCCCCTTATAATAAATCAGAAGGAGGTATTACCATATCACATATGGCATTACCATATCACAAGTATGGCAGTAGTATAAATATACACGCACTGTATAAACAGTAAAATCATAGTGTGCTCATAGCCTGTACACAAAGATGTGAGCATAGGTTTTCTGTTGTGCTAATTCAGAATATTTCTAGCTGCCCTTTGAGGTCTCCCATTATATATGTACACCCTCTCTATGAGGATATTAAATTCAAGTATAGTGAATAATTAATATAGAAATAATATAGATTTCTTTTAATCACTTAAAGGAAAAGTAAATGTTTTTCTTTTTCTTTCTGTAAATTTGCTCTAAACAGCCCCCCAGATTAATGTACCTTAGTCCCTGCTGCAAGTCTGCTCTGGTTTCTGTGTTATCAGCAGCTTGTTTCCCCTTCTTCCTGGTGCAGAGTGAAGCCCAGCCCCTTAGCTTACTGAGCAGTCCATTTGCTGCTGTTCCACAATAGAGAGGAAGAGGGAGCCAGTGTGTGCATTAGTAAGCTAGTTTCCCCAAGCAAAAGGTGCTACACACACTGGTCTCTGCTATGTCATAGTATGCAAATGATCTCCAGGACTAGTCACAGAGATAAGGTCAGCTCAGTAAGCTATGGGGCGGGGCTTCACTCTGCACCAGGAAGAAGGGGAAACAAGCTGCTGATAACACAGAAACCAGAGCAGACTTGCAGCAGGGACTAAGGTACATTAATCTGGAGGGCTGTTTAGAGCAAATTTACAGATAGAAAAAAAAAAGGTTTACTTGTTCTTTAATAGTAGTGTAGTGGCATTTTCCAGCCCTGTGATAGATAGATATATATATATATATTTATGTATATATATATATATATATATATATATATATATATATGAAGATTGAAGGACCCGCACTCCATATTCTCAAGTGAACAAATGTGTTATTTTATTCTCAGATGCATTTCCAACGTTTATGCCCTAATGAGGGTCGAAACGTTGGAAATGCATCTGAGAATAAAATAACACATTTTTTCACTTGAGATATGGAGTGCGGGTCCTTCAATCTTCTTGCAACGGTAACATTTGACCAACGCACCCAAATTTGCTTAAAAATCTGGTAAAAGTGCATACACCACAAGGACTATATATATATATATATATATATATATATATATATATAAAGATCCCACGTAGGGGAGGGGATGTTAACCGCTTATTGCTGCAGAAAGAGGCCTTCTGGACACACGAATTGGAATGTGTGGCCCCCAGGGGATTAAACACTGCGCTTCATCTAAATTGCTTTCTAACCAATAGATAAATCCTAGTCTCTCTGAGGTGCTATTTTTGCTTTTTACATAGAGTTGACTTAAACCCATACCACTTAAAGAAAGGAGAGTTTGTTTATACAGAAAGTTAAACTATTGATATATTGAAACATTTTGTAACTATTTATAAGTGGTAAAGGAAATATGGTATGTACTTTATATTTATCCAGGTAATTGCATGCACAAGATTGTTTTTAAGTAAGTTTTAAACACTAAATTAACACAAATTTTATCACATTATTTATCTTTTATGATCGGATACTTATATATATATGAATACAAGTTTACTTACTTACTATATGCTGGTTAGAGCCAGCCATACAACAGTTAATTACACTATGATGTCACTGGCACATGATTAACAATGTAGGTGGAGGCTATTTAAGTGGTGATTTGAAACAAGTATGTATACCTTGAAAAAGGTCCCAATGGGGACCGAAACGTCGGTTGGATATACTATGCTTTAATACAATATATTTTTTCTACAGAAAGTCCCATGGTTCTGTTTTCTTTATCTATTGATGTATGTATCACCAATTACGTGCACATGGGCAGCTATGAAGTAGCTAATTGGGAAGTGGTGCTGTCCTAGCAGGAAATTATATATATATATATATATAGATATATATATATATATAGACATATATATATAGATATATATAGATATATAATTTTGCTAGGAAGCAAAAAAAAAAAAAAAGGAATTGGGAATACTTGTGTACAGTGCAGTACTGCAGTAAATCCCTATATTTCATTTTAGAGTCCCATTCCCAGTGCAAAGAAGCCAATCAGAAACATGGTGATTCCACGTCTACCCAAGATGCATCTAATGAAGTGGCAAGTTTGTGCATAAAGACTGCACAAGAAAAGGAAGAGAGAGACACAGCTCCAGCAAGGGAGGAAAGGGAGTTCTGCAAACTGCATGGTATGTGGAAGTAAAGGCTGATACTTCTTGGTTCATATCGTCTGCCAAATACTTTGTTTCTGTGAAGACACGATGAAACATGATATCCCATTTAAACTATATAAAGTTTTTGCATACTGAAAAAAACAGTTCTGAGCTTTCCAAAATACATGTATTGCCAATGTTTCAGTGGTTTTAAAGGGATTGTTCACATTCCAAACACCTTTTACAGTTCAGATATTTTAAGATTGTTCCCCAAAAATAAAACATTTTCTTAATAACTTTCCATTCTTTATTTTTACCATTTTTTCAAAATCTAAATAAAAAATTTTCAGCAGCATCCCTGGAGTATTAGCAACTATTGTATCAATTCTAACAGCTGCCTGTAATGAAACCCAGAGATTCTGCTCAGCAAGAACAAATATAAGAAATGTATCAACTAAATGTATCAATTTAGAACTGTTTACAGGGTTGGCGACCCCCATAGACACCCCCCCCAGAGCTCCTTTAGAAGGGGAAAAATGAAATGTTAGCTTTAAATATTAGAACAACTATAACACATAGAAAACTGAAGCTGGGCAGATTTTCCTGCTTGCCATACAAAAGAGGTAATACAGAAGGGGGCGCTTTCATACTGTGAACACATACAGAACAGCAGCTCTGTGCCCTACCACCATAAAGCCTAGCTGAACAATGAGACCCAGGGTAAACCATGTGCCCCAAAACAACTAATCAACACCAGCCAAACCAAGACTCCCACCAACTGACAAAGGGCCAAGTAACACAATAAACAAACAAACACATCTAAAGAGCAATGTCTGTGGAGGAAGGAAATCTCAAACTCCCAGAAACTTTCCATCTACCAGTCACTTAGCAGGGAATACTTATCTGGAAAGGCTACAGAATCCCAAAGATATACAGATCCTGAATGTGTACAGACTGAGTGCCCACAACTTGAGATTGAGTTCAGACAGATGTACAGGCCCAGGGACAACAGATTGTGCCAGCGATGTGACAGGAGGCAGTGTAGGATGAGGCCCACTTACAGAGATTCTCCTGTCACATCCCAGACTTCACATCCATAAAAGAAGAGAGGAAACTCCACAACCTACTGGGAGAAGAGGCACTGACAGTAGCATATTAACATTATGTAAGAGACTGTCATAGACTGAAAAAACAGGACTTTCCCCTATTACCATAAACTGCCCCCTAACTCCAGCCATGTCACACTTCTACCTGCTTTGGCAATTTAAATGTATTTGGTGCTGGCAATAAAGCTCTTTTGATTTAGATAGATAGAGGGACAGATATAGAGAGAGATATATGGTAGAGAGAAAAATAGATAGATAGATAGATAGATAGATAGATAGATAGATAGATAGATAGATAGATAGATAGATAGATAGATAGATAGATAGAGATATAAAGATACATAATAGATAGACAGAGATAATAGATAATAAGATAATAGAAAGAGAGAGACAGATATAGATAGAAAGAGAGATAGATAGAGGAACAGAGAGAGATAGAGATAGATGGATAGATAGATAGATAGATAGAGATAGATAGATAGATGATAGATAGATAGATAGATAGATAGATAGATAGATAGATAGATAGATAGATAGATAGTGAGATAGATAGTGAGATAGGTAGTGAGATAGAGAGATGATAGAAAGAGCTAGCTAGCTAACTAGATAGAAAGATCAATTATAGAAAGATGAAGGGACAGAGAGAGAGAGAGACAAATAGATGATCAATAAAGAGATAAACGGATAGAAAGATAGATAGGCAGATAGAGAGAAAGATAGTTGATAGAGATAGAGGGACAGAGAGAGAGCTAAATAGAGAGCGATAGATAGAGGGATAGAAAGAGAGAGATAAATAGAGAGAGAGAGATATGGATAGAGGGATACAAAGATAGGGAGATAGATACATTAGATAGATTATTGAGAGAGTGATAGCTAGATAGCGAGTGATAGCTAGATGTAGAGGTATAGATCAATGACAGAAAAATAGAGGGACAGATAGTGAGATAGATAGAAAGATAGAGTGAGAGAAAGAGAAATGAATAGATGATAGATATATAGATAGACATGGAAATAGATAGGGGATATATAAATAGAGAGATAGATAGTTAGATAGAGTTAAATGGCTGCAACTGGACATAGGCAAGTGAGTCAAGCCTGCTGTTTAGGGTGTTGGTTAACATCTGATGATATTGATGCTATTTACTACACAGTAATGTACTGGATATTGGCATGGTAACTCATAAATGCATTTTCACTAGAGCAATATTTATTTTTGCAGACTGCAAGGCAATGCAGCTAGCAAAGCGCCATGCAGCGTCCTTGTTTGACTATGCTGTAACTGGAGATGTGAGGATGTTATTAACCGTGCAGCGCCACCTAGCTTCAGTTCAAGATGAGAATGGGGACAAGTAAGTAATTTGCTTTGCTTGATAGATATACCATGCTGCATGTAGTGTTTTTTTTAATTTTTGAAAATCATCACAAAGCTTGAATTTTACCCCATTATATGTCCCACATTTTGTAACTTATCTGCATAAAACATTCTAAATATGAATGCCAGGGGGTTTACTGAATAGTTTGTTGCCCAATATGCATAGTTATATCAAACTATGTGGCACACAGAGACCCCCAAATATATACATATATAGCAGACAAAATTTACATGGGCAAAACAAAGTAACAAAGAACAGTGCGAAAATCACTGAAATCCAATAAAGCCACAAAAATCAAAGCTTTTTTTTGCCTAGTGTAATCAGCAGTCAGAATCGCAGTTTGAATATTTTAGCTTAGTAAAAATAGGTTTTACAGGCAGAAACAAGCTTACAACACGTACACAGAGCTGAAAATGCAATACTATGGCTAAAAATGCACCAAAATCAACAACATTGCAATCTAATCACTGAAATAACACACAAAAGGTATTGCTCAGTATTGTTAGTGGATACGCTATTCGCAATGGCAATAAAACATTGTTAGTCTGGCAAAAAAAAAGACAGCACATTAAGAAAAAAAGCCACAAAATAATGTAGGTGCATATGTTTGTGTACACTTGGAAAATGACATGTTATGTGCATGTGCAAGTGTGTGTAAGTGCTGTGAATGCATGTGACCCAACAATCCCCAAAAATGTATGTGTGTATGTAAGTGTGTATTAGTGTAATAACTGTATGTCTGTAACACTAAACTGAGTAGAGGCGGAAAATCTGCCACTGCCAATCTGAAAATGTGCCACTTGATCCCCCACTTTGCTCGTTGCCTAGGGGCAGGGGAACAAAAAGCCACTGCTCCACTCCCCAACCCGGAAGTGCTGTAGTTTGTAGAATCTACATTCTGTGTGACTTAGGTACTTTTGTCCACCAAACGTAAATTCTACAGTCGGTCCACTGTGTTGATTAAGGGGACAACTAATGTTTTTTTGACTGTATCCTGATGTTTATGGGACAAGTCTGTACATATTGGGGTATGACATTTGTATAGGAACAGCAAATAGCATCAAAGCAGTTTATATTTCTTCCCATACATCTGTTCTACTCAGCAATAACTTAATTTTGCGGCCATTGTACTACACGTAAAAGAACCCAAAGAGCAATTTCATAATTTGCATATGCAAATTAGGGTCAGGAAAGGAAAAAGTGTTAACATTTTTTTTCAATTCCTTGTTTTGTGATGAAAAGAAATGTGAATTCCCCCCAAATTTACATATGCAAATAAGGATTCGTATTTGGTTTGGCCAGACACAAGGATTCGGCTGAATCCTGGCGAATCCCGAACAGAATCCTGGATTTGGTGCATTGCTTATTATCATACAGGATTTAGATTTACAAGAGGGCTTTGGAAACAGAAAGCTGGTTTATTGGCAAGGCAGAATTTAAAACCCTACAGAAAGAAAGAAAACCAATAGGGGCCATTAAAAAATAAATAAATAAAAATTGCAGTTGCGGGGCTGCTAACTTGGCTGCAGTCAGTTGTGTAAAAAATCCAATGCACTTCTGTATAGTTGTGCTTGGTGCAGCTGCCTTCTTCTCCTCCTGCTCTGAATTAAATACCAGTCCATCTCCAGGGTTCTCACAGCACCCAGTGTCAATAATTGCAGTGCTTTTTATATGCCTAAAGAATTGGGCCTCAGATCAAATGCCAGATGGTACAACAATTGGAATTCAGGGAAACTATGGAACTGCACACCGCTCAAATAATTTATCGTCTACTGTGAAACTTTTCCCAGAAATATCAGTATACTACAAACTAATACTTATATTTATGTTAAAACATACAGTACATATTAAGTGACAGATTATATTAACTTTTTGTTTTACCTTCTTTTTTTGCAGCATTCTCCACCTGGCTATTATCCATCTTCACTCTGCATTAGTAAGGCTCTTCCTGGACATAACACAAGGGGTTGTGTGTGATGACATCATCAATTTGAGAAATGACCTCTACCAGGTTTGGATCAAACCATATGACATTTATTTACTTGTATCATGTTTTAGTTTGGCAGATTTTTTGTGAACATATGAATTGCTGAAGAGTTTCAGTTATTGTGCCATCTTTATTTGCAAAATAATAGAGGCTGTACCACCTATGGTAAACCTTGTTTAACATGAATACTAAAAATAGAATTTGTTCTGAAAATAAGTTTTGCTTTTTTGTTTCATTAAACAAAAATCTATTTTGTATGCGCATGTGAGGTAACACACACGCCCATACTAAAAAGCGGCCACACTTCCGGGGCCGCTTTTCATACTGCGCATGCGCTTCAGAAGACATGGCGGCTCACACCGGGAGCCCCCTCCCGGTGCGAGTAAGCCAGCGCCTGCAGGAAGCATTTTTTTTTAAAGTACTAGAAACCCAAACCGGAATGCTGGCTCTATCAGCCCGCACCTTCGGTTTGGGGCAAATTTTTGGGCCATAGGTGCTCTTTAATTACAGCCACTACCAGATAAGAATATTTGGGGTGTCTTTCAGTGGCCAACCAAAGTACGGCAGGCACTCACAGATACCACATATAAAAAAACTGAGAACTTTATTTAGGCCACAAAAATATATAATGACATAATAATCATAGGCTGTCATTCAGTGGCCACAAATATTTTTGTACCTTTCTAGGCTCCACTGCATTTGGCTGTGATCACCCAACAAGCCGACACTGTGCAAGATATTCTTGAAGCTGGAGGTGACCCATTGGTCTTGGACCGTGATGGCAACTCAGTCCTACATCTGGCTTGTAAAGAAGGGGATGCCTCATCATTAAGTATACTGCTTGAACACAAAAAGACACTTGAGATCATCAACCTTCCAAACAGTGATGGTAAGCGATGAATTCAGTATCACTACTTATTCATAAATTTTTATGGTATTTTTCCTCCTCTACATTAATCATCAATAATTTAAAATATTGGCACTTTCTGCATCAATCAGATAATATGGGTCAGTCAGACTCACTTCGGCATTGCTCCAGCAACAGGATGTGTATCAATGTATATAAATGTCCGCTGGTAACCTCGCATTTTCTTCACTGTTACAGTCACAGAAAATTAGACTTCGTTTGAAGTGTTTTTTCATTTACCAGAATTTCCCTGTGTTGATCATTAACGTGCTACCCAACTCTAAAGTTTACATCCTGACTATACAAAATAACTGGTTATATTTAAACAAATACTCATAAAAGCATATTGTCAGTGTTTGTATTAACAATCTGCAAGACAGAGGTGGATGATGCTACACACTTTGTATGTAGTATAACATGAGCACACTTTGTTTGTTACCAGGCTTGAATCCAATCCATGTTGCTGTACTTGCAAACTGCATGTCGTGCCTCCGACTATTGATATCAGCAGGAGCAGATGTAAATGCTCAGGAACAGAAATCAGGAAAAAGTGCATTGCATTTGGCTGTGGAACAAGACAACATATCTTTAGCTGGCTGTCTTCTCCTGGAGGTGAGCTTGGCACACTTTAACTCTGTCTTTTAAAAACTAGAAGTTTCATTTCATATGTTTGCTGTTAACCTTTAATCCCATCTGAATCCCATCAGGGAGATGCATGTGTTGATAGTACCACATATGATGGAAATACACCGCTTCACATAGCAGTTGGAAGAAGCTCTACAAAGCTGACAGCACTTCTCAAAGCAGCAGGTATTTCTGAGGGATTTCAAACAAAAACAAGATATGGAAAGCATAAAGGTTGACTTTAAAGGAACATAACATCAAAAAATGAAAGTGTTTTAAAGTAATAAAAATATAATGCAGCGTTGTTCTGCACTGGTAAAACCGCTGTGTTTGTTGCAGAAACACTACTATTGTTTATATAAATAAGCTGCTGTGTAGCAATGGGTGCAGATAGCTCTGTAGAACATAATGGTGTTATTTGTTAAACCCTATTTAAACTGTGCCATATACAGTAGCTTTTTTTTTTTTTTTAATTTCTGCCATTGCTACACATCATCTAGTTAAATGAACTATAGTAGTGTTTCTGAAGCAAACACAGTACTTTTCCCAGTGCAGGATAAACAGTACAAGTATTCACCCCCTTGGCATTTTTCATGTTTTGTTGCCAAGCTGGAATCAAAATAGTTTGTTTGAGAGTTGCACCATTTCATTTATGGAACATGCCTACAACTTTGAAGGTTTTTTTTTTAATTGTGAAGCAAGCAACAAACAGGACAAAATGGAAATCTTCAGCGTGAAAAGGTGTTCAGTACTTTGTAGAGCCAACTTTTGCAGCAATTACAGGTGCAAGTCGCTTTGGATAAGACTCTATGGGACAGATTCACTAAAGCGTGAAGCGTCTAACACTAGCGCTAATTCGCCAACGTGACGTCATTTCGCAACTTCGCAAATTCACTAATACGGACTGGTGAATTTTCACTAGCGAAGTAGATAGACTTGCGCAACTTTGCACCCTTATGCCAGGCGAAGTTGCGCACTGACGAAGGATCGTAACTTCGCAAATTCACTAAGATGAACATTTTCCTCAACGTTGGCACATACGCTAGACGTTACTTTGCCTGGTCAGACCAGGCAAAGTTCAATACAATAGATAGGAGGTTGAAAAAAAATGTCAAAAAGTCCCAAAAAAAAACGCTGGCGTATTTTAGCATAGGAGGGTGATAGTCTGAAAAAGATTGATAATTTTTTTGGGGGGGTTACCCTTCTTCCCCCCTACATTTCCTAACATATGGCAACACAACTATACAGGGGGCACATGTAGGGCAATAGGACAACTTTATATAATTTATTAAAGGTTTCCTGGGCTTGTGTAGTGGCTGTAACATATACTTCTAAGTATTATAAGTTAAAGTTCCCGCCGTATGCAAATTAGGCTTCGCTAGCGTAACAGCGCTCTGCCTAGCGAAGTAACTTCGCTACCGTTCGCCGACCTGAGCGTAAATTCGCACTTTAGTGGATTTGCGTAGCGCTGGCGAAAATTCTCCTGGCGAAGTGCGGCGAATGCTAGCAGAGCCTACGCTGGCGAATTTTCGGATCTTAGTGAATCTGCCCCCATGAGTTTGCCACAACTTGCCACTGGGATTTCTGGCCATTCCTCAGGCAAAACAGCTCCAGCTCCTTCATGTTGGATGGTTTTCGCTTGTGAACAGCAATCTTCAAATCTGACCACAGACTCTCAATTGCATTTAGGTATGGACTTTGACTAGGCCATTCCAACACATTTAATATGTTTCCCCTTAAACCACTCAAGTGTTGCTTTAGCAGTATGCTTTGGGTCATTGTCCTGCTGGGAGGTGAACCTCAGTCCCAGTCTCAAATCACAGGCAGACTGACACAGGTTTTGCTCAAGAATTTCCCTGTATTTAGCACCATCCATCTTTCCTTCGACTTGGACCAGTTTCCCGGTCCCTGCTGCTGAAAAACATCCCCACCGCATGATGCTGTCGCCACCATGTTTCACTGTGACGATGGTGTTCTTGGGGTGATAGGATGTGTTGGGTTTGCACCAGACATAGCATTTTCCTTGGTGGCTGAAAAGTAAAATTTTAGTTTCATCTGACCAGAGCACCTTCCTCCATACACCCACATGCCTTTTGGCAAACTTAAAACGTGCCTTCTTATTTTCAACTTTAAGTGATGGCTTTTTACTGGCCACTCTTCCATAAAGCCCAGCTTTATGGAGCGTACAACTTATGGTGGTCCTATGGACAGATACTCCAGTCTCTGCTGTGGAACTCTGCAAATCCTTCAGGGTTACCTTTGGTCTCTCTGCTGCCTTTCCGATAAATGTCCACCTTGCCTGGTCTGTGAGTTTTGGTGGGCAGCCCTCTCTTGGCAGGTTTGTTGTTGTACCATGTTCTTTCCATTTGAAGCTAATGGATTTGATGGTGCTCTGGGTTATCATCAAAGATTTGTATAATTTTTATAACACAACCCTGACTTGTACTTCTCAACAACTGTCCCTAACTTGTTTGGAGAGCTCCTTGGTCTTCATGGTGTGATGCCTCTTGCTTAGTGGTGTTGCAGCCTCTGGTGCCATCCAGAAAAGATGTGTTTTATACTGACAGATTATGTGACAATTAGGGGCCCATTTACTAAATTCGTGTGAAGCATTCGAAATTCGGACAAAATTGATCGAATTCTGATCATACGATTTTATCGAATATTCGAATATGGCCACTTCGACCAAAAACCATCAAATTCTACTACGATTTTTTAGAATTTTCATTCGAAAATCGTAGAAGGGTCGAATACAAGGGCAAATAGCCCCCGAAAATTGGGTGTATCTTACAGATATATTAGTTTGGTCTTTTATTTATACCTGCACTCAGTGCTTCATACACTTGTTTTTTTATCATATAATAAATATTTAATCCTTTTTGATAATTGTTATCTATGACTGAAAAAATAATTATTTTGCTGTAGGTGCCGATTCCTTCATTGAGAGCTTTGAACCCCTCTATAATTTTGAAGAGACTCAAGATAAAGATGATGTAGATGAAGGCATTGTACCAGGCACAAAACCTCTGGACATAGCTAACTGCAATGAGGTAAGGGGCCTCTGCATGTTCTGGCTTTATTATTACAATATTTATCTGCAAAAATCTTGTACATTACAGTTTTTAGAAGACTTTCCAGGGTGATTTATTCAAGAAAAGACAATGATATAAACTTTTAGTAAATGAAACAAGCAACAATGTTATGCTTGACTGAGAATTGCAGTGCCCCTATATTTATTCAAGGAAAACTATGCCCCCCCCCCCACATCTCTTGCCTTGAACCACCATTTCATGATGGTCTGTGTGCTGCCTCAGAGATCATCTGACCAGAAATATTTCAACTCTAACTCTAACAGGAAGAAGTGTTGAAGCAAAAGACACAACTCTGTTAATTGGCTCATGTGACCTAACTTTATAGTTTGTTTGGTATGTTTGTGTGCACCGTTGAATCTTAGGATCCCAGGAGGCTGTCCTTATTTTTTTTTTAAATGCCTATTTTCTATTTATGATTACCCATTGGCACATACTACTAAAAAAGTATATTATTATGAAAATGGTTTATTTACATGAAGCAGGGTTTTACACATGAGACCTACATTGTTTGAGGGGTATAGTTTTCCTTAAAGGCATTAGTTAGGATCATATATAATTAGAAAGGACAAACAAAAGGCATTGTGATTTCACAGTGTAAAAACACCTGTACAGTATATGTCATCATATCTGTTATGTTATTTAAATTTGTTACTTTCTCCTTCAAAATATTTAGGTACTTGAAATACTGAATGGCAAGCCTTACAAGTCAGAAGTAGCCCCTGAAGACTCCCTGTCACAAGGTATTGATTGTTTATTTTAGATTCCACAAAATGTTTCATTTGCAGGTCGTTAAAGAATTGTGCACTTGTTGGTCTTGACATTGCACGAATGTTGGTCAACCAAAAGATCTGCTGTAGTGATTATATTCTCAGTGATCCAGGGCCAAAATCATTGGGGTGTAAAGTCTTTGTTGTTATGTAAGCTGTGTTGGCTGAGCTGAGTTTCAGTTTTCTCCAGGTCTGCTTGGGGGACACAGGGACAGTGGGGTATAGCTGGCACCACTAGGA
>CM044431.1:76732859-76775123 GCA_024363595.1 Xenopus borealis | reverse complement strand
TCCCCCAAGCGACTGAAGAGAAAGAGATTTAACGGTGAGTATCACAAAATCTCCTTTTAGCACCACAAAATCTCATAAGCGTAGAACATGGTTTGAAGTCTGGAGTATCAGTTTTGCGGTGTTCATGGAGCATTTGAGGATCCATAATAGGTGTGCCAAGTATTAAATCATGAATTGTTTATTCAATATGCATCTTAGTTTCTGTGTATCTTAAATTATTTCTTTATTCTCAAGGTGACATGAAAAACCTCCACGAAGAGGTAAAGCAGAAGCTGTACAACTTGTTAGAAAGCCAAGACTTGGACAAGAACTGGGCCACTTTAGCACAGAAGCTGGGTCTTGGAATGCTGAACAATGCTTTCAGGTTAAGTCCCCTCCCATCTAAAACATTACTGGACAACTTTGAGGTGAGCGCTGTGTATTAGTTCAGTTTCCATTTTGCTTCAGAAACACTACTATAGTTAATATAAATAACCTGTTGTGTTGCCATAGGGCAAACCATTTAAGGCTAGGGACAGATGTAGTGGATCTCAGCCTGCAGAGAAACACAAGCATGATGCACATGATTGCTCTTATACTGGATAAAATGATGGTTCTGTATAACTCACTGTCCAATATTACCTTTATCTGCCTGGCATGTGGTTTAATGTATGCAGTTGTCAATTATGTAATATCTAGCGGTGTTCTCTTTCATTTTCAAAGCTCTCCTGTTATCCTGATACTTTAATGAACTATGTGCTTTGTGATTGCAGTGCTGACCACCTTATTTATACCAAACTAATAACACCTTTATTTTCCATTGCTCTGCACCTGGCATAGAATTCAGTGGGAGCATACAGTACTCATCAACTACTCATCAAAAGTTTTATTAGACAGAATTTCAAGAAGCTTATGGGCAGTGAAAATTGTAATTAAAGGAGAAGGAAAGCCTGGATACACTTGGGGGGTGCCAAACATTAGGCACCCCAAGTGATTATATCGATGTACCTTAAACCCAGGGCCGGTGCTCTGCTTAGAGAATAGTATTTTAAAGGAACAGTTTAGCGTAAAAATAAAAACTGCATGCGCGTAAGAACGAAAAGCCGAACTTTATCTTTAGACACCCCCAAGTGATTATATTGACGTACCTCAAACCCAGGGCCGGTGCTCCTATCAGGAGAAATAGAAGCGAGCACCACGCAGAGATTAACACTTCCATCTTCGCGCTGCTGCACATTTCCCTGGATTGTTACATGCGCATTTGAATGAAAAAGCCAATGTGCAGCTACACGAAGATGGAAGTAATATCTGTGTGGAGCTCGCTTCTATAACCCAGGGCCGGTGCAGATTTCTCCTGATAGGAGCACCGGCCCTGGGTTTGAGGTACGTCAATATAATCACTTGGGGGTGTCTAAAGTTAAAGTTCGGCTTTTCGTTCTAATGCTCATGCAATTTTTATTTTTACACTAAACTGTTCCTTTAAAATACTATTCTCTATGCAGAGCACCGGCCCTGGGTTTAAGGTATGTCAATATAATTACTTACTTACCTAACGTTTGGCACCCCCAATTGTATCCAGCCTTTCCTTCTCCTTTATTATGTGCATATGCTCTGCATAGAGAATAGTATTTTAAAGGAACAGTTTAGTGTAAAAATAAAAACTGGATAACTGGAGGCTGTGCAAAATAAAAAAAATGTTTCTAATATAGTTATTTAGGCAAAAATGTAAAGTATAAAGGCTGGAGTGACTGGACGTCTAACATCATAGCCTAGATCCAACATCCTGCTTTTCAGCTCTCTAAATCTGAGTAAGTCAGCGACTTGAAGGGGGGCCACATGGGACATAACTGTTCAGTGAGTTTGTAATTGATCCTCAGCATTCAGCTCAGATTCAAAAGCAACAGTTATGGCCTGTGTCGCCCTCCCTCAAGTCACTGATTGGTTACTGCCTGGTAACCAGTGGAAACCTTAATAAAAGCTCTGGTTTGTTATGAATGTTTGGCAGTACTTTGGGCGCAGCGTGAGAAAAAAACAACATACAGTAATAAAGGGATGTCCAGTTGTCCATTTTGCACTCTTCCACTCTTAATTGTCCAGTAAATCTATCTCTCTCCATATTTGTCATTTAACTTTTCTCAGCCACAAATATATATATTTAAAATGTATTGTATGACAGAGGCTAAAAAGCTGTACATAGTACCCAAATCACTTTTGTCACCAGAATACCAGCCAACAGATCAGCTTCACTTTGTTCCCCTTTGTCATATCTTTTTACAATGGTGTGGGCTATTGTTTGTGTAACCTGCAGGCGCTACGGAAATAATGGATAAAGTAAATGTGCTACTGCCCTCTAGCAATTATATATAGTGTCTAAACATCACATTTATTCATTTTCAAATGAACCCTTGGTTGTTGTTTGTTGAAGGTTTCTGGTGGAACCATAAGAGAACTCATAGATGCATTGAAACGGATGCATTACACAGAAGCTATTGAGGCCATTGAGCAGTCACAAGGCATCCTTAAGTCTGGGGCTTCTACATCTTCAGAGGCACCGATTCCTGCACCAAGGAGAGGTGAATATAGTATGTGTGACCTTGTAATGTGTGTGATTATAACACTGACTGGGTAGCACATCCCATGCTCCACATGCCCTCAGTTCAGTGTTGGTCTGGGCGCTAGCTGCAAGGAATTTGTGTGTTCTCTCGATGCCTGAGTAAGTTTCCTCCAGATTCACTGCTTTGCTCCAACAATGTTCCCTCTAAAATGTTGTCCTAAGATGGTCTCCACAACAAGTTTCAGGCCCATCAATCATATCTCAACACTGGTAATGCAGGTGCTCAGACAGAGGGCCATATCAACGAACCAATGCAGTCCCCGATTCGACAGGAATTTTATGCCTGCCTGATTGACATCTGTCTAATTTTTGCTCAGATATTGATCGCAGAAGCCCATTGGCCACATACACTGGACAATAAGCTGCCAGCTTTGTCTGTCAGTAGCTTTTCTTGCCATGTGTATGGCCACCTTAAATCTATATTTAAGCCTATGTCACTGTGTTTATTAGGTAATAAAATGTTGATTCAGTACATTTTTGCTGTCTCTGACTATATAAAGGTATAAAGACCATTGCAGTGGAACACATACTGTGGAGTGACAAATTGTTTTACCATCTAACAGTCTAATGGAAAAGTCTGGGTTTGCAGATGTCAAGAGAACACACAGTGGCTATAGTAAAGTTTAGTAAAGGAGAATAATGGTATTGAGCCTTTTTTATGGTTTGAACTAGGGTCCCTGGTTCCATTATAAGCAAATTGTGTAATGGGGGCAATATTGTACTGAAACAAAGTAAGGTCCATACAGAATTGGACTGCAGAGATGGGAGTCAACAGATCCCTGACCCCCAACCTCAACTTGACTTAAGTGACTTAATTGGATCAGATCCCACCAATGATGTTCATCTAATAGCTGCACTGGAATGAGATATTGAACACAGGTATCCGGATACTTTCAGCCAAAATATATAGTGAATAAAATACCCCCTCTTGTAAATTATAAGGATATTATAAGTTACCGAGGAGTTTCATGACCATATAAAAAAACGAGGCCGAAGTTTCAGTGAGTCATGTGACAGAAATGACATCAGAACTCACCGTTTATAACAGATGACATCAGAACTCACCGTTTATAAGGATATAATTGACAAGATATTTACAGCTTTTGTGTATTATATACATATAATGATATTAGAAATCACATGCATCTTGACATATTTTGAAGTGAAGTGAAAAACCAATTTCTTGGATGACAGTGTTTGTTCATAAACTGTAAATGATATATTATAGGGGATAATAACAGATGTGTCAGCGTCAGATTTCTGCTAAAACACCTCCCTGTTTGCCTATAGCTGCCTCTTGTTGCTGATGTAACTACTGTAGATGGACAGCTGTAGACTATAGCTCCCACTATATCATACTCAGCAGTACTCTTCGGTTTAGTGCAATAATTACTTTTCGGGAAAAAAATTCTATTTTTTTTTTTTTTTTTTGCGCAGACCCCTCCATGGATGATGTTGGTTACCTTAAGCATCAGGATACTGAAAGTACGTGTGATAGTGGTGTGGAGACATCCTTTCAGAAACTGAGCATTTCATATTCGGAATTTCTGAAGGAGACAGAGGGAATTTGCCCAAACCTTCCACAGGAACCAGACTGTCCTCTCATCTGCAGCGAGTGACAGACAAGGTACGGACTTGCAAGGCTCAGCAGCTCCAACCAAATACACTGGACATTCAAGGAAGCCTTAGCCTGGTACAATTTAAAACACTTCTTTTCTTTGCATGTAGTAAGCAACTGAGAAGAATAAATATATGCAAATATATATATATATATATGCAACTTTTAAGAACCTAAGCTTCTGGGTTCTTGGCATGGCACTCTGTGTATTGCTTATCCCCTAATTAAATTAGGATGTTGCATATTTACCTATTGAATCATGTTGGTTTAAAGTCTCTATGGATTCTGCACGAGTTCCTATTATAAAACATCAGAAAACGACACGATTCATGAAAATTCCAAACTGAAAACTTCCCAATTAAGTTACCGCAAAATGTTGGCAATATATTAAGAATGGCTAGTAATCATTTAATAATGTGTTATGCCTTGGTTTAATACAGTAAATATTATATATTTTTCTGAAATTCGAATTTTTATTGTGTGTTTTATAATAAAAAAAAAAACGTATCCATTCAGTCTTTCTCCATTTATCTGCCTGTTTATCATATCAACACAATAAGCAAATTAATAAAAGGTGTTAAAACTGCTCAAGTGCAATTGCCAGTAGAGATGGAACAGCGATTTGCTTTGAACTAATTAGAAAATGAAAGCAATGTTGTTGCTAAGAGTAAAGCAATGGGGTCATTCAGCAAATTGGCTGTATGTGTATTCCAAATATAATCGCCATTAACCTGCCCTAGTTTGCATGGGCTTAGCTATGGGTTGCACCCTGCTAGTTTGCAATATGATATTGAGGTGCAGATTGCTTGTATAAATCCTGTACTATCTGCACTTTATGTGAATTGTATGGTCTAGTCCACCCACAATGGGGTAATAGGGTTCAGTACAACATATGTATATTGATGTTGTGTGATTTAAAATTAGTGTGTCATAATGATGTGGGTGCTGTGGGGGAGAGGGCCCCCAGGGGAAAAACGTAGCCACAGCGAGATAGCCCAGGGCCCATCAACTGGGCCAGGCATGGGCCCTAGATATTGTACAGCAGCCTCCAAGTAGCAGGGATTTCATTAGAAGAGACACAGGCCAGTGAAGGAGAATGAGCTGGGTGAGTAATCCAGGTAGGAGTAGCAGGTCATCCAGGCAGCACTGGAGTGGGCGGAGCTACAAAAAGAGGAGGGACTGACCGGCAGGGTGAAGAAGCAGCAGCAGACGTGAAGGGTCCTCATCGACAGAGGAACAAGTGCAGTACCAGCAGTGCAATGTTCTCTCTAAGCCAGGAGTGCCCATACTTTAGTAATGCAGGGTCTACTTTTAGCGCTGTTGTTCTATTACAGTGGTTCTCAACCTGGGGGTCGAACAACCTTTTTGCAGGGGTCACCTAAGAGGTGTCCAAACTACAAAACCATGTGGGTTAAGGAATAGTGTTGTGCTGGCCATTTGTTATTAAGGGAATGCGCAGTAGCTGACAATTTCGGGAGCACGCAGTGCTATCAGCTGCTTACAGGTAGTAAGAGAGAGTACTCCAAGCTGAGTAGAGGGAGCTGAACACTGAATGCAATGTCTACTGATGGGCTTCATCTGATTGGTGGATTTTTGGCTTTTTTTTTTCTTCTGCCAGACTCCTCGATATTTACATTACGATTCATAACAGTAGCAAAATTACAGTTATGAAGTAGCAATGAAAATGATTTTATGGTTGGGGGTCACCACAACATGAGGAGCTGTATTAAAGGGTCTGGTCTATTATGATCTACATCCATAATATTACTGTTAGAATTATGTTCCATGGAAAATGTTACTTAAACATTATATTGATTTATACAAGGTTAATTTAGTCAAGCAGTTTGTTGACAGTGTCTTGAGATCTACTGATCCCCAGCTAAAGGTCTACTGGTAGATCCCAATCTACTTTTTGGACACCCCTGCTCTAAGCTATATATATAGTATATATATATATAGTGAATAAGTACCCCCTCTTGTCAATTATAAGGATATTATAAGTTACCCAGGAGTTTCATGACCATATAAAAACACGAGGGAGATGGCCAAGTGTTTTTATACAGGTCATGGAACTCTAAGGCGACTTCTAATATCCTCATATTTTGCAACTGGGGGTACTTTATTTATTATAATACACAAGTTTCAGTGAGTCATGTGACAGAAATGACATCAGAACTCACCGTTTATAAGGATATAATTTACAAGATAGTCACGGATTTTGTGTATTCTGTAGATAAATATATAATAAATGAGGGCACAGTGGAAAACACAGCTTTATTGAATAGTTAATATTATAGATGGGATGTTGCACATAGTTCATCTTTCAGTAGTATTCAAGCCTGGGACCTTTGGGTTTGTGGCTCGGTGCCTTAACCACTGGGCAAGGAGAGCAGCCGTGCACGAGGAGAAGCCAGAGAAGAGACTATTAACCTCCCCACTCCGGGGCCCATCCTGGCCATTCGCCAACCATAGTGTAAATTTGCACGTTAGTGAATTTGCGTAGCGCAGGCGAAAATTCGCCTACAACAATTCTGTTTTTATAAATGTTTGACTACATATGTTCTAGCGCCCGTTAATTTAACGGGCTTAATGTAAAGTTCAAGTGTCTCTGCGTCCAGTCCCTGTGTGCGTGGAATTGCGCTACTGCGCATGTGCCGCACGGACCGTCTCTGGCGAATTTACGCTAGCGAAGAAGATAGACGAGCAACTTCGCACCCTTACGCTGTGGCGTGTTTTAACATTGTGGGTGATAGTCTGAAAAACGTAAATACGTTACCGTTCGCCGACCAGAGTATAAATTCGCACATTAGTGAATTTGCGTAGCGCAGGCGAAAATTCGCCTAGAACAATTCTGTTTTTTATAAATGTTTGACTACATATGTTCTAGCGCACGTTAATTTAACGGGCTTAATGTCTAGTATATACATATTTTATTTGTATATTTTTTTTGATTGTTACCTGGCCTTTGCAGCCCTAGCCCAGCAGCGGTCTGATTGGTTTGCAGTCAGCAAACCAAGGAGAATTCAACCCCATTGTGCAAAAAACCCCTCCCCTGTGTAGCCACCCCCCCCCCACGGGCAAATGCCCCTAACTTGTTACTTACCCCTCCTCCCAGGTCCTCTCCAGTGGAGTTCACGGCAGCCATCTTCTCCTGAGCGCTCTTCTTCCTGGATGCAGCAGTGTTTGGTGGCGCATGTGCAGTAGGAGCATTTGTCAGTTCAGATCTACCTACACAGGGGAGGGTTTTTTGCACAAAGTGGTTGCATTCTCCTTTAAGGTCAGCTCTCCAAACACTCCTGGCCTGAGCATTGGTTTCCATTCTAGTACAGCGGCATCAACCCTAGTTAAGGATTCCTATTCTAGCCTCCTTCCTAATCTGCCTTACCTTGTCTTGTCTGTACCCTTCCCTGTCTTGTCCTGTCTTACTCTCAACTTTGTCTTCTTACCTTGCTCTAGGGTTGCCACCTTTTCTTAAAAAAATACTTCCTATATACTACAGTATTTATCTTTTTTCCTATTGATAACATTGGGATCAACCACTAAAAATACTGGCCAGGTGGCAACCCTACCTTGCTCTGATCTGCCTTGCCTTCCCCTTCTAGTTCTACTCTGGTCCTGCTTTAACCCTGCCTTTTTTTCCTTGCCTTAATCTGACCTTGACCCAACCTTACCTTGCCTGTTCCTTCCTCTGTCCTACTCTTCCTTGAACCCTGTCTTTTATCTTCCCTTGTCTCACTCTCTATCTCTGCTCTGCCTTTCCCTACTGCTATCCAGTCAAGTCCTTCTGCTCCCCTATCCCCAGTCTAATCTGATTCTACACCCACCTCATCCAGTCTCACCCAGTTTGCTCCTGTCCTGACTCATCGACCTCTTCATACTGTCAAGTCCTGATCTTCACTCTCTCCGTCCTGCTCTGCAGACCCTGACAGACTTCACCCTCGTCACTCTGTTCCCGCCTTTCCCTTTGTGATCCGTGGGCACAGCCAGTCCCTGCCTAAAGGTAGTCCCTCTACTCCCACAGTGCCCCCTACCTAACCCTTGACAGGGGGTTTGGCATAGTAGTCCCATTGTTTGTACTTAAGAGGTGTAAAGATGCAAATATTTGTTCTTGACACTTAGGGGCAGATTTACTAAATTCACATGAAGGATTCAAAGTTCGATCGAATTTTCAAAAAGATTTGAATTTTCAAATGTTTTTGAAGACCACTTTGACCAGTGAAATTTGAAAATTCGATCGAATCTAATGATTCAAATAATTTGAATAAAAATCTATTCGACAGTCGAATAACTACCCCTTTAAATTTTTATTCAACTGCCTAGTTCGCCAGTTTCAACCTACCGAATTGGGTTTCATTATTTTTGATCGAATAAAAAAAAAATCGATTGAATGGTTAAAATCGCTCGATTCGAATGATTTTATCGATCAATCGAATATTTTCTGTTCGATCCTTTGACCAATCGAATTGCGGTAAAATCCTTTGATATCAAAGCATTTTCATTCCCCAACAATTCCCATGATTGAATTCGAGGGTTTTTTAACCCTCGAATTCGACCCTTAGTAAATCTGCCCCTTCGAGGTCCATTGATCAAAATTCCCATATTAGTGGTTTCAGAGGTTTTTTTTAAACCACAAATAAACGTATTTTCTCTAAAACCATGAATGCCATGTAATTCATTATGAAAAGGTGTGACTATAAATGGCACAAACGAAAATGCCAATTATGGAGCTCCTGTTGACTTCTCTAAGGACCTTGACTGCTTTTAGTTGCCAAAGTTTTTTAGTAGAGTTTATTGTGGTCTTTACACATGGGCGTTTTTACCTGCGCTCCCCTGCGTCCCGTTTTGTTCTGTTTAACCTGCAGGAGTAGACGCACTTGATTCTTTTGAATGTAGCTGAGACGCAACATGCTGCATTTTACACGCGTCCCTTCATTTCATTTATAACTGTGCAACAAAAACATTTTTTGAACTCTCCATATTTATTGCTAATTACACTTTTTACAGTTCCAGGCCATTCATTGGTGCACTGGTCAGCAGGTAACAGAAAAACTGCGATATACCATTAACCTAATACACAGTACAAACATCTTTAAGGGGAGATCTATTTAAATGGCTTGTAGCCAGTCACATCCCAGCATAAGAAATGAGGTGGCCCTTTCTATTCCCTTTCTCAAAAGAGAAATCCCTCTTGTGGTAGGTTTCACTTACTGTACGGGCAGATTTTTGTCTCTATCAAACATGAAGGTGTTTTGGCTTATTTGCATCAAAGAGATTAAAATGTGGAAGTGACTTTATCCAGCCTTTAATTAGTGAACTGGATATCCTGCCAATTTCTCCAGAGTAGGGATGCACTGAATCCAGGATCAGTATTCGGCTGAATCCTTGTGCCTGGCCGAAGCGAATCCTTAAAATCATGCTACTTTTCATCACAAAACAAGGAAGGAAATACATTGTTAGCAACTATCTTTCACCCTCCACCTTGCTAATTTGCATATGCAAATCAGGATTGAAATTCAGTTTGGTATTCCGCTGAATGGTTGGCAAAGGATTCTGGGGGTTCTTCCAGATCCATATTAGCCTACACAGGAGGCATGAAATACATAAATTCCTTTAATAAAGATCTCGGAGGGTAGTTACGTTGAGGGATTTCTGCAGTTCATGCACAGTGGTTGTTTGCCAAGGATAAAAATGAACAGTCTTTGCCTTGTCAGCCAGAAGAAAGCCATTGTCACTGAACCTCCCGCGTATTTCCCACACGTCCAGCCACACAAAGGGAGCCACTGCAGAAGTCACCAAATCAAAGGCAAACCCCGGGTTTTCTTCCGTGATTGACACCTGGGGAAAGAAAGAATCCGGGTGATACATGTAAAATAAAAGAATCTTACAGTAAGCACCTTTTTACGTTTTCAGGGGACCGCAGGAAAAATGGCGTAAAAATGCAGAAAACCTTAAAGAGGCAGTTCACCTTTAAGTTAACTTTTAGTATGGCCAATTCTAGCCATTTCAATTGGTCATTATTATTTATTGTATAAAATGTTTGAATGATGCAGCTTTTTCGATAACCCCATCTAAATAAAGTTCTCTGATATTGCTACTTTTTATTATTACGCATCTTTCTCTTCAGGCCCTCTCCTACTCGTGAGGCAACAGCAACATTTTAGCAGCGTGCTAAACGGATACATACTTACTCTAAAGCTACAGCTATGGGATCTGTTATCCAGAAACCCAGAAAGCTCTGAATTATTGGAAGGCCATCTCCTATATTCTTTACAAAACAATTCTACTGGGTTTATTTATTAACATGTATTGGTTAATGTTTAAAAGATTTTTGAGTAGACTGATCTAAACTACTGAAACATCTTATCCTCTTATGCAGAAAAGAGGTCCCACAAATAGCATATCTCGCCTTTTTCTTTTTTTTATCATAAAACAGTATTTAAAAAGAAAGTCACTGTAGAGACTTTTTCCATGGGTTGGTACACAGACGCAAGGCATTGTATTAAGTATAGTACAGGTATGGGATCTGTTATCCAGAAACCCGTTATCCAGAAACCTCCATCTCCTATAGACTCCATTGTATCCAGATTTTTAAAAATGATTTCCTTTTTCTCTGTAATAATACAACAGTACCTTGTAATTGATCCCGACTACATTATAAGGACTCTTTCTTGGAAGCAAAACCAGTCTATTGGGTTTATGTAACGTTTACATGATTTTCTAGTAGACTTAATCTATGAAGATCCACATTACGGTAAGATATGTTATCCGGAAACCCCCCAACTCCCGGGCATTCTGGATAAAAGGTCCCATACCTCTAGTACACTGATTTTTTTTTCCATTACTGCTCCTTTAAAAGAAAGGGGTGTCCCTTTATTTACAGTCAGGTGGATTGCAAGCTCTCATCAATGGGAAGAACATTAAGCTCCCTAAGACATTATTTAGGATTTCTCTCTTTAATAACAACATCCAGACCCTAAACAAAGAGCCGTCATTTCAGGAATCTGTTTTTTTTTTTGATTGAAGACCCTAATCTTAATCTGTGAGAGAGAATATTGTCTCACCGTAATGTTTGGTTGCAGCAGCCCCTGTGCATCTTTCAGTGAGCTCAGGTAATGCCAGTTGCTGGGACTGTAGGGCTGTCCTTGGTGTAGAAGAGAGAACACCACAACACTGTTTTCTCGAGTAGAATTCTGGCACCTTCTCAGCAATTCAGGAATAGGCTCTTTGTATATTTGGCTTGTATTTACATTAAAGAGGATTTCTTGCGTAACTTGCTCACATACTGGCACTTGGGAATTCCACCTGTACACTTTGATCTACAAGCAAGAAACATACAAGATGAACAATGGATGAAGGTATATAAAACCATATTGATTAAAGATTATTTGAGGTGCAGAAACCAAAGGTTACCCCCGCATATGGTAACACCATACAATACATTTTCTCTCGCACACTGAGAAAATACAAATAACACGAGTTGTAAATATAAAAAAAATGCTTTACTTTTTGTACAAAAATGTCCCATAAATCCCCTTGACAAAGGCATTGGTGCAGAAACGTTGGGCTCATTCTCATTCTTTTGGTAGGTGTATCCGCTCCATGTCGATGTATATTTTTGCTTGATTTAACTATTGAGTGGTATGTTTGGAATGTATTACTATATGACTTGCTAATCCAACTTTGAGTTGTTTATGGAACATTTTTGTACGAAGAATAAAGTATTTCTTTATATACACCACTCGTGTTATTTGTATTTTCTGAGTGTGAGAACTACAAGCAAGGAACCACAGGGTATTGTTATTGAGAAGAACATAGAATCTTCACATTTAGAATTAGAAGATATATAACTAAAATATGCATCTATGTATTTCCCCAGCAAAATATATAGACTTTATTATATGTATTGGGAAACTGAAAGAAGAGAATTTATAAGAAGTGTATGAATAAGTTGTTGTTAAAGGGGTTGTTCACCTTCAAACAACTAGTTGTTTTCAGATAGATCACCAGAAATAACAACTTTTTCCAATTACTGTCTATTTCTATTTGTAACCGTTTTTCTAATATTGAAGTGTAAAGTGTCATTTTTCACTTTCTAAAGCAGCTCTAGGATGGGGGGTCGCCGACCACCCCAAAACTGTTCTAAACGTATTCATTTAATAGATACATTTCTTATCTTTGTCCCTGCTGAGCAGAATCCCTGAGTTTCATTAATGGCAGATGTTAGAACTGATAATACTCCAGAGATGCTGCTAAGAAATGTATCCACTAAATGTTGCAAAATTGTAACCGTTTAGAATTAAGGATGCACTGAATCCACTAATTTGGATTAGGCCGAACCCCCCGAAACCTGTGAGAAAGATGAAAATTAGGGGTGGGAAGGGGAAAACATTTTTTACTTCCTTGTTTTGTGACAAAAAGTCATGCAATTTCCCTCCCTGCCCCTAATTTGCATATGCAACAACTGCAAATTAGGGTTCAGATTCGGTTCGGCTGGGCAGAAGGATTCGGCCGGATCCTGCTGAAAAAAGCCGAATCCCGAACCAAATCCTAGATTCGGTGCATCCCTATTTAGAATCTGCACCCAAGTTACTGAGCTGCCAGACTCAAACACCAGAGACAAGAAAGTTCAGCTTTAAACTTTTGGAAAAACAGTAAAAAAAATAGTGGAAAGTAATTGAAAAAAGTACATTTCTGGGTGGTTGAGTTGTTTATTAAGAAAGAAAAAAAGCCTTACTTCAAGCTGCAAAGAAATGGACTTGGTCAGATCAGAAACTCCATAAATGTGCAGAACACCTTCGTCTTCAAATGCACTTACAGCAACAGGGGCAAAGAAATCCTTGGCATAGTAATGGAGCATTTTCCATTTTCCACCATACTCTAAAAAAAGAAATAGACAACTTTACAGGCTAGGAAAATGTTACCAGCAGGTATTGTGAATAAGCAGGTGGAGGGGAGAAAAAATTATACATAATGCAACTTAAAGATATACTGACACCAGAAATTAAATTTACATCTATCATTAAATTGACTTTGCATGCTACTTAGAATTTTGCCAAGTATTTGCCCAAAGCTTTTATATTACCTGTCTGACTCCCTGGGGCAGATTTACAAAATTCACGTGAATAATTCGAAGTTCGATCGAATTCGATTGAATTCCGATCGTACGATTTTATCGGATATTCGAATATGCAAATTTGGCCACTTCGATCATCGAATATGCAAAATTCGAGCGTATCGAATTATCAAATAATAATAGCCTAAAACTATTCGATAACCATTCGATAGTCGAATTACTACCGAATTTCTGCCGAATTCGAGGGCTAAAAGCTAAATTGATAAATTTGCCCCCCTGTGTTTGTCTATGAGGGAGCTGCCATATTTGTGCAGCAGGAGTCTGTTAGCATTAGAAACTTTAACTGACAGGTTGAGATGGGACAGTCAGATTGGCAAAACAGTCAGGTTTAGCAACTTCAACAAACAATTACAAAATAAAAGAGCTATAGGTAAGGTATATATATATATATATATATAAGGGGGCAGATTTACTATTGGTCGAATTCGAGGGTTAAAAAACCTTCGAATTCGACCATGTGAATAGCTGGGGAATAAAAATCCTTCGAATTTGAATATCAAATTTGAAGGATTTTACTGCAATTCGATTGGTCGAACGATCGCATTGCAAAGATTCGATTCAAACGATTTAACCCATTCGAACTAATATTTTTATTCGATCAAAAATAACTAAACCCAATTCGGTAGCTTTGATCTGGCGAATTAGGCAGTCAAATAAAAATTTAAAGGGGAAGTACTTCGCCTGTCGAATAGTCCAATATTTAAATAGATTTTTATTCGAATCATTCAAATAATTGGATTTGATTGAATTTTCAAAATTAACTGGTCGAAGTGGTCTTCAAAAACAATCGAAAATTCGAATCTTTTTGAAAATTCAATCAAACTTCGAATCCTCCAGGTGAATTTAGTAAATTTGCCCCTTAATGTTCATTCATATTATAAATAGTTTTTTCTGTGTCACTATCACTTTAAAGCCTGCCCCCCAACTCATCCGCCACAACAGAACCATTTTACAGAAGAAAAAAACCCAGAATGCAGGATATTTTAGACCATAATGCTGGTAGGGAAACAACTTTTTTAACTTTCTGTTAGTTTTGGAATGTCCTATTTTCCAGGGTTTTTTTTTTTTTTTAATTATTTGACTTCCTCGTCTACCTCTTTCTGGCTTGCATTTAAAATGCTGCCTGGTTGTTGATCAATTACACTGACCATGACAAAAAAAGGTTCAGTATAGGAGAGCTGCTGTACAAAAACCAAAAGCATTCATATGCCATTAGAAATAAATTCCAGTTAGAGATTGTTTCAGAATCTAACCGTTTACATCATACTAACAATTTATATAAAAGTGAATTACCTCATTATATATGTAATCCATGTACGGCTGAATATCTGTTATCTGCAACGTAATCTGAACTAATATAACTAAGCCTATGGGAATTCAGTTGCTTACCGATTGAAGACCAAGAAGGTGCCTGCCATATATCATTCAGCTGCCAATACAAAGCCCCCATAGTGTGGCCAAGATGAGACACAACTTCTCTCATACTGCGCCTGTAGAACTCGCTCTGCAGCTTCACACACTGTGCCTGCATAACCTAGGGGAGAACAGGAGAAACTGAAGGAATGCACACAGCACAAACTAGTAAATACAGCAATTAACTAATTCTAAACTAAACATTACACTTTATTTCTCCAACAGGTTTAACCTTTTTTGTCAAATAGGTCACAAATTGCAGGTTTTACAATGAACGCAGAGTCAAAATGTCATTTGATAATGGCTCATTTTCATTCTATACAGCGTTTTTTGGTCCGGGGATCAACGTAGAGTCAAATTTTTTTTGCCAGGACCGGTGGGTCGGGGGGGCTGGGAGGGGGGAGGGGGAGGTTGGGAGGGAGTCGGGAGGGGTCAGCGTCCAATTCTGGTGCTCCAGCATCCAATTTTGGCAAACTGGTGACTAATTCGGCACTCGGGCATCCAATTGGGCGCGCCGGCATCCAGTTTGACGGGCCTCGGTAATTCGGTGCTAGGCTCGCAGGCCAGTTGAGGACTGGTGGTTGGGGACCCCTGCTATAATGAACACATCACATTAGCAAGGTATACTTAATAGTGTTAATTCCCTGGTTGCACGCTGTATACACACAGAGGACAGAACCCATACAGATAGGGGGAGAGCATACAGACTCCTTGCACCAAGCATCATGACTGGAATCAAACTCAGCACTCCGTCACTGCAAGACACCAACGCTATTCACTGTAGGTTCAACAACTATGTTTCAGTACCTTTATTCACATATAGAAAGCCTTGACAGTATGTAAAGAGATAATGGTCTTTCGTGGAAGAAAAAATGTTTTACCTGAGTTAAATACAAAGTGTACTGAAATTCTTTAATGGGATCATTGTTCTCAGGGTACTTATAGTGGAGCATGGCTTGGAAAAGCATCTGTTCATTACCCGAGGAGTGATGCTGCCTGTGAGAGGAGAAATTGCTGGTGTAGTTCCAATCAACAGGATCAGATACCTAATGAAAAAAGTGTTAAGATGTCATTTATAGTGTAAAATCTAAGGTCAATTACTGTGAAGTGAAATCGACATTGTGCTTTCATTGGTATCATGCCATGATGTTAGTTAGCAGGGGACAAAGTCCAACAGTGAATTTGATAATAGCCAATTGGTAAGGCCCCTATCACTGGTACCCCGTGTCTTTAAAAACCTGCTGCTTCTGCAGCTGTGGTTCCTTGTGATGGCTCCGACTCTGAGGATGCACATTAGATCACATCTACCACAACTGCTCATGCACAAGGATTTACCCGGCCTGGCTCATTGAACTGTGCATTCTCCATGTTGCAACAATTAGAATGTAGGCAATATCATGGAATAATAAAAGGCATCGAAAGGCTGTAGTACTTTGCCCGTAAGATTGGCCATATATCTAATGATGTCTTTATATAACACTGTACAATACACAGATCATATATTAAACGGACACACCTCCACTTTATAGACACTGAAACGCATCGTTTATTCCTCAAATGTGGGGTGAGTCCATGTACTCCCAATTAGGGATGCACCGAATCCTTCTGCCTGGCCGAACCAAATCCGAATTTGCATATGCAAATTAGGGCCAGGGAGCAAAATCACGTGACTTTTTGGCACAAAACAAGGAAGTAAAAAATGTTTTCCCCTTCCCACCCATAATTTGCATATGCAAATTAGGGTTCGGATTTGGTTCGGTATTCGGCCAAATCTTTCGGGAAGGATTCGGGGGTTCTGCCGAATCCAAAATAGTGGATTCGGTGCATCCCTACTCCCAATATAGCCTAGTTCTTGGGCGAGAGCTTTGCAGAGCAATACTTGTATATTCCAAATATCAAATCCCAGAGATATCGTTCCTGGGCTTAGAAAAAAACATAGTTCTCAGTAGATTTTATCTTCAGGCTGTTATTATTATATGCTAGGAACGCAATAACAGCTGCCTACCCAGAAGTGCTGGATGAAACTGATCAACAAGGCTTTATTCCTTTATAAAATGTTCCATATATCCATTAACAAGACATACATCTGTCCCTGTTACTAATAATGAAGAAAATATGTAAATGTTTTTTTTTTAACTCCTCCTGGAGGTGTGGCCTTTGCTGCTAGTCTTTTCAATAGGTAAAATAACAACAAAAAAGAAAAGTTGCTGAATGTTTTAGAATGCCATTGTAAACATGATATTAAATGATCATTTTAATGTATAACCACCTCCAGTAATTTATTAACAGGGCTAACACCTTGGTGGAACAGCAAACCCGATGTGAACATTGAGCACACATATAATATAAAGATTCCAGATACAGATGATATTGCAGTGCAGACCAACTTTTGCTGCAACTTTAGTGATTAATTAGCTTCATCAGGATCCCCAAAAGAATGCAGGAACCAAAATGTTTAGCAGTCCTTTTACCCCTATGTCTGTTGGTACAGTTTCTATGCCACTGGCAAGGACAGCCGTTGTTGATCTAGGATCTGTGCTTAGCAACACTTTCTCCCCAAAGCTCCCTAACGAATAGGCCACATGGGAAGATTCAGGGAGATAAGTCGCCAGGCAACTAATCGCCGCTTCTTTGGGGCGACTAAACTCCCTGAATTGCTTACCCGTCTCCTGCCTGCTAGAATGTAAAGTCTTCTGACTCTTTCCAGCTTTCAAGTGGGTGGGGGGGCACTGACCCCACGTAAAAAATAAATGCTCTGTGAGCTAATTTAATGTTATTGCTACTTTTTATTACTCATCTTTCTATGCAGGCCCTCTTCTATTCATATACCAGTGTGTTTATTTAATGTTTACATGATTTTCTAGTAAGATCTAAATTACAGAAAGATTTGTTATCCAGAAAGCCTGGATAATAGGTCCCATACCTGCAATCTGTTGGCCAAATGTTCTGTATGACTACAAATGTATTGTTATTGCTACTTTTTATTATTCATTTTTCAATTTAGGCTCTCTCATAGTCATATTCAAGTCTCTTATTCAAACTGGAGAGCTGCTGAGTAAAAAGCTAAGTAATAAAAAATGAAAACCAATTGCAATGTCTCAGAATACAGTGGTGTGAAAAACTATTTGCCCCCTTCCTGATTTCTTATTCTTTTGCATGTTTGTCACACTTAAATGTTTCTGCTCATCAAAAACCATTAACTATTAGTCAAAGATAACACAATTGAACACAAAATGCAGTTTTTAAATGAAGGTTTACATTATTAAGGGAGAAAAAAAACTCCAAATCTACATGGGCCTGTGTGAAAAAGTGATTGCCCCCCTTGTTAAAAATAACTAAGAACAAAAGTAATTGAGATCTATCAGTCTGGTAAAGGTTATAAAGCCATTTCTAAAGCTTTGGGACTCCAGCGAACTACAGTGAGAGCCATTATCCACAAATGGCAAAAACATGGAACAGTGGTGAACCTTCCCAGGAGTGGCCGGCCGACCAAAATTACCCCAAGAGCGCAGAGACAACTCATCCGAGAGGCCACAAAAGACCCCAGGACAACATCTAAAGAACTGCAGGCCTCACTTGCCTCAATTAAGGTCAGTGTTCACGACTCCACCATAAGAAAGAGACTGGGCAAAAACGGCCTGCATGGCAGATTTCCAAGGCGCAAACCACTTTTAAGCAAAAAGAACATTAAGGCTCGTCTCAATTTTGCTAAAAAACATCTCAATGATTACCAAGACTTTTGGGAAAATACCTTGTGGACCGACGAGACAAAAGTTGAACTTTTTGGAAGGTGCACGTCCCGTTACATCTGGCGTAAAAGTAACACAGCATTTCAGAAAAAGAACATCATACCAACAGTAAAATATGGTGGTGGTAGTGTGATGGTCTGGGGTTGTTTTGCTGCTTCAGGACCTGGAAGGCTTGCTGTGATAGATGGAACCATGAATTCTACTGTCTACCAAAAAATCCTGAAGCAGAATGTCCGGCCATCTGTTAGTCAACTCAAGCTGAAGCGATCTTGGGTGCTGCAGCAGGACAATGACCCAAAACACACCAGCAAATCCACCTCTGAATGGCTGAAGAAAAACAAAATGAAGACTTTGGAGTGGCCTAGTCAAAGTCCTGACCTGAATCCTATTGAGATGTTGTGGCATGACCTTAAAAAGGCGGTTCATGCTAGAAAACCCTCAAATAAAGCTGAATTACAACAATTCTGCAAAGATGAGTGGGCCAAAATTCCTCCAGAGCGCTGTAAAAGACTTGTTGCAAGTTATCGCAAACGCTTGATTGCAGTTATTGCTGCTAAGGGTGGCCCAACAAGTTATTAGGTTCAGGGGGCAATTACTTTTTCACACAGGTTTGGATTTTGTTTCTCCCTAAATAATAAAAACCCTCATTTAAAAACTGCATTTTGTGTTTACTTGTGTTATCTTTGACTAATAGTTAAATGTGTTTGATGATCAGAAACATTTTGTGTGACAAACATGCAAAAGAATAAGAAATCAGAAAGGGGGCAAATAGTTTTTCACACCACTGTATCACTCTCGACGTCATACTAAACGTTAATTTAAAGGTGAACAACCGCTTCAAGATGGCAAAAACACTAGCAGAGAAAGGGTTAAACCACACTTCCACCGCCAATAAGCAAACCAATGTGTGAAGGTATGACAGAGTTCACCTTCTCTAATGTTGATAATGAAGGCCAAGACTGAAAGCCATATTCAGAGGCTAAGCGAGGTTTATGATAAGTCTTCCAGTCCCAGCAGTCAATCATATATTCATAATAATGGATGTCTCCATAGCGATTGTCATTTGGGTTTTTAGCAAGCCAGTGCTCTTGACCCGATTCTTTCCCATTGGTAGGACTTGACGAGATGAAAGGCCGCGTTTCATCCATCTATTGAGAAAGAAAAACAAACAAATAGAGATGAGATATGTGCACTCACATAATCCCCCCCACACACCACCATCATTTATTTACATAACAGCAGCAAGTTACATGGTAGTGATGTGTGGGCTGACCTGATACCCGAGGGACCCTCACATCACTATTACATGGTGATTTACAATAATATAACAAAAACAGGATCTACAATAAAATGACACAACAGGATAAAATCACCCAAAAATAAACCACAGTCCCTTGAACTGCCGCATACCGAAGGAAATTATCCTGCAGGAGATCACATTTAGCAAAAGATAACACATAAGTAAAGCTATGATTATTTTTTTAAAAACTTACTTTCATACAAGAAATTAGTACATTAGTACTTTTCTGCTAAACTAATTCCAAATGCCCTTGAAATCAATTGAGAAGTGTAGGCTCTTACCCCTATATGTAATATAAGGCACTAAGTTTGCCCAGGGGCAGTAACACATGGCAACCAATAAGATGCTTGCATTTAAACAGGTGACTAGTGAATGCTACCTGCTGATTGGTTGCTATAGGTTACTGCCCTTGGGCAAACTTAGTGCCTTTTATTACATAACCCCATTAGTCTTTAGATACAGTGCGCATAATCAGTCTGATTTAATCCACCACTTGGATGTCCAATTGGTCACATTTCCATACAACTTCTGGGTTCAGGGTAGAGTCCTGCATCGGGTCGGGTACCCTGCGGGTTGCTCGTAGAATTTCTGGGTGCGGGTATAGAAGCGGGCCGGTGGTTCTGCAGGTTGGTGGGTTGAGGGTTGGGTCGCGGATCCTCGCTATAACGATTTTTACTCCTTTTTCTCAGCATTTCTACTTCTGATGATGTCACATCCGGTTTAAATTGACAGCACTTCCTGTTTTACTCCTTTTTTTCTGACCACGGCTACTTCCGATGATGTCACTTCCGGTTTACAATGACAGCACTTCCTGATTCTTGATGGTCAGCGGGTCGCGGGTCCGGGTTGCGGATCTCTGGTTGCGGGTACGGGTCGGGTCGCGGGTCCAAGAGGGTAACAATGCGGGCCGTGGGTCCGGGTTGCGGATTGCGGGTACAGGTCGGGTACGGGTCCCGAAAAATGGACCCGCGCAGGACTCTAGTTCAGGGCCCTTACTGGGCAATGCAGGAGCTAATAATATCCCATATGGACCTGTAATTCTCGTAATATTTTTATTTTGCAGATTTAATGGGTTGATCACATTACAGTAAAACATTTAGTATAATGTGATATTCTGATTCTAATCTGCAATCGATTTTCATTGTTTTTTTATTTGTGTTTTTATGTAGTTATTTAGCTCTTTATTCAGCAGCAATAACAATACATTTGTAGTCATACAGAACATTTGGCCAACAAAGTCAGATTGCAGGTATGGGACCTATTATCCAGGCTTTCTGGATAACAAATCTTTCTGTAATTTAGATCTTACTAGAAAATCATGTAAACATTAAATAAACACAATAGGCTGGTTTTGCGTCCAATGAGGATTAATTATATCTTAGTTGGGATCAAGTACAAGATACTGTTTTATTATGAAAGAGAAAAAGGAAATTATTTTTAAAAATGTGGATTATTTATTTATAATGGAGTCTATGGGAGACGGCCTTGCCGTAAATCGGATAATGAGTTTCCATATAACGGATCTCATACCTGTATTAACAAACTATAAGAATAAATAATCAAGACCAACTGAAAAGTTGCTTAGAATTGGCCATTGTATAACATACTAAAGGTTAACTTAAAGGTGAACCACCCCTTTAAAAATGCCACTGCTTTTCCTCTCTACATTGCATTAACATTTACTTCAAGATGTGTATGGCTCTATGTTCGCCTATCATTTGTACAATGTTGTAATTACAGGTAAAGCATCACCGGTAACATAATTCTGGAAAATTCTACTGGATGTTACACAATGTTAGCATAAAAAAAGAAGTGATATCAGTTATGTACCTTAAGCACCAATGGCATAATGGTTTTGATGTAGAGAGTCACATAGTCCATTCTATAAACCTCCTCCATTGTAGCAGGTACTGGAAACCAATTACCTGCGATTGCAGCTTCATTTTCATTATTGCCACTCCAGACAATGATGGAAGGATGGGATCGAAGTCTTCTCATCTGTTATCCGAAAACAACATGCACCCAGATAATATAAGTCCCATATATAAATATATAAAATAGTATAACAGTATAATAGAATATGCTTTGACGGGGCTGTGTAGGGAGTGTCTTTTTGTAAAAAAGAAGTCACTATGGCGTTCCATAAACAATGTGACTTCTTATACTCTCATAATTTACAATGGGGTTAAACATTGTTTTTAGAATGCACAGGTTTTAAAGAATTGTGAAAGTGATGGATGTAAAGTTTGGTGACAATATATTAGACTAGAGTAATATTAGCTGTAATATAAAGTCTATGCAGATATACAGTACAGAAACACTACAGATCAGATTTGGACTTATATTCAACATAGGCCCTGCCATTTCAGGTGCACAGAAGCCAAAACTGCCCCCCAGCAGCTCACCAAATAGTGACTGTCTATAGCATCTTACAGCAGCCCAGAATTTCCCAGAAGCCACAGATTGCCAGTCTGGGCCCACTGCAGAAGAGAGATCTCATCAACATACCTGATGAATTATTTCCTCTTCTACTGTATTTAAGAACCATTTGTCGGTAGGATATAGAGCACAAGCAAACATAAAGTCCTGCCAGACCTAATTAAAAAAATAAGGTCATTTCAGTGCTTTTGGAGACAAATGTAAAACAAATTGTTAGTTTTGCTGGCACAGCAGGTAGGTCTGGTACAGCCAAGTGTTAAACATTCATTTCTGACAACTCTTCAGTCAGTTCATTAATTACAGGGAGCGCAAACAAGCAATATATGTTTTTATACAGGCATGGGACTTGTCATCTAGAATACGCAGGACCTGGGGTTTTCCGGGGGAGGGGTTTTACGGTAATTTGGATCTCCATATCTTAAGTCTACTAAAAATCATTTAAACATTAATTACACCCAATAGGGTTGTTTTGCCACCAATAAGCATTCATTTTACCTCAGTTGGGAACAAGTTCAAGGTACTGTTTTATTATTAAAGAGAAAGAGGACTAACTAAAAAAAATTGAATTATTTGATTATAATAAACTCTATTGGAGACAGCCTTCCCGTAATTCAGAACCTTCTGGATAACAGGTTTCTGGATAAAGCATCCCATACCTTACATGCATACTACTACTAGCTATTATATGAATTCTACTAATATATGTATACTACTACCTGTAGTTCTGTATAATGAAATCTAGAACAAGCTGTATAAGACCTAAGTGGCCATTATTCTGGATTCAACAGCTTGAACACGAAAAGCCACAAAAGCACAGCCTCAATAAAGCACAGTACTTGCTTCTAGCTGGGCTCTGCCCCTAGTAAATTATGGGAAATCCAGTGGGCAAGCTCTGCCCTTACCATTTGCCATACGTCCATGGTTTTTTTTTTAGAGTTATCCTGACTTAACCCTCCTCACCCAGTCACTCTCAATCCAGTCACCCACTGGGAGTTTTTTTTTTATTGAAAGTGTCATGTGAGGGGTGAAGTGGGCGTGGCAATATCCATCTGTATCCCAGGGGATCTGGGTTGGCATATTTATTCTAATATTTCACCAGAAATAACCAACTTTCTGATTTGCTTTTTATTCTAGGTTTTAAAAATGAATTGGTTTGCTTTCCCTTCCGCTGATACAAATTCTGTAAGCCAGGCTGCAGACCTCCAAAAGTCAGCAGCCTGGATTACCGAGTTTATATGAGTGGAAGGAAAATGAAGGCAATTCAAAACCTACATTTTAGAAAAATGGTAAACAAGGGGTCAACGGTTTGCATTAGGTTTGGCTGAAAACTAAAGTTTCCGCCAAATGCAGCAAAAATGACCCAAACTTGATTTCTCAGTATGTTTTCTGTATTTGTAAGGCAAGAAATCAGGACTGGACTGAGAATCAAAATAAACCCTGACATTTCAAGTACACATAGCACCACTCAGCCCACACAGAGGCACAAACAGCCCCCACCAGTCCAGGCCTGAGCAAGATAGTTACTATAACATAGAAAGTGCATGACTTGCAAACTGACCTATACTGCCCTGTTATAGCTAAATTACACAAATATACATCTGGTAAAATACATGTTAATATAAATGATTACCATGATTCCAAGTTCATCACACAACCTGTAGAATTCATCACTCTCATATACTCCTCCACCCCAGACACGGAGGGTGTTCATGTTGGCATCAACAACAGACTGCAGTAAATTGTGCAACCTGTTGCAAGCAGAGAAGGAGCAGGTCCAGATACAGTTATCATTCAGCTGGTATGCAAAAAGGTAAATAAACTTGTACTGTATATAACGAATGTATAAAGCATACAGTATATATAGTAACTTTGTGTGGAGTGGACTTAGCAAGTCAGTTTGAGAATGAATATCTCCTGTATATTCTAAGCATATTGCAGCTTTCTGGTCTGCCCCTTCTACTAGCAACTAACTGTTTATATGCAAACTGCATGTGAGGTAAACATTGAACAGAAAAGTACATTCATAAAAGCACAAATATAATCCTTAATCAGCTATAACTATTGCATGTATATTGGATACTGTCTGCAGCACACACCTTATTATTTAGAGGACCTTGATCTTTAGTTAATCCATGCTCTAGGATTACCTAACCAACACGCAAATGTCACCCTTACCGATCCAAGGTAATTTTGTCTTGAAATGAGTCAGCAGGTATCCAGTTGGAGCCCTTGAGGAAGATCGGAACCTGATTAATTTTCATGTAGAAAGACAGTCCTGGAGAATCTGGCACAGGCTCCTCCACAAGCTCCACAGACCGAAAGTATATCTGTGTAACAAACATATTTTACTGAAAAAGACAAATACTAACAAAAGATGAATGGAAAAGAAGCTAAAAGTTACACTGCAGTATGTGTATAACAATACATTATTTGTATATTTGGTAGTCGTTATCCTTTAGGGAAGTGGTTGCTATACTTGGTCTGGACCCCTTTAGCCATTTTTCTCACTTTTAGACCAGACTTCAAGTAGTATGCAGGGCAGCAAAAAGGCACTCTCTCTAAATAGAACTGATGTTTAGGCTACCACCCAACATTTTCTAAAGTCACTTTAACGCGTTGTGCATTTGGACAAAAAAGAATTGCTTTTCATTTCTGCTGTTTCACAAGTTTTTCAGCAAAGTGAAACAGGACAGATTTACCCATCACTACTTCTGACACGATGAACAACATGATAGGGTCAAAAGTTGATACCTGGCATTCAGCCAACTAATGCACACGTATGATGTATATTTGTTAAATTTAAATTAGTGCTGTGAACTAGGAGCATGGAGGGATGTCAGTTAGGAGCACGTATCAAGTATTTGCTGGTCAAACTAAAGGAATTCTGGGAATGAATTCCAAATGTGCTCCAAGAAAATCCCATTTGCATGGGTTTATCCTATTGGCTAAAGCTCACCCACTGGGTTTTTAAGCTAAAGCCAGGATAATAGCTGATCAGATTTCCCAACTGCAGACCGGTTTCGCCTTTCTTGAGGCTCATCAGTGCAGTGCAGGTTGTCTGATCAGCTTAAGTAGAGCCACCATGTGGTTTTCCAAACATGTGACAAGGGTTGAGGAGACTGCCTCATACATTCTGGGAATGAATTCCAAATGTGACAACCTGCACTGCACTGATGAGCCTCAAAAAAGGCGAAACCGGTCTGCAGTTGGGAAATCTGATCAGCTATTATCCTGGCTTTAGCTTGAAAACCCAGTGGGTGAGCTTTAGCCAATAGGATAAACCCATGCAAATGGGATTTTCTTGGAGCACATTTGGAATTCATTCCCAGAATTCCTTTTGTTTATCTAAGTCTGTATGAGGCAGTCTCCTCAACCCTGTCACATGTCTGGTCAAACTAACAAAGGCAGGCAAGAAAATTTATTTGTAGACTATCTGCATAACCAGTATGAAGAATAAATGTTCAACAATGCAATGTTCCATGCTGGGCACTTATATGCCTATGAATATAGATGCCTTAGTAATGTAATACCTTTAAAACAAAAGACATATGTAAATTCTTGTTATTCGGTTATAATGACACACAATTGTACCTTGGTTGTATTTTCAGCAGTGGAACCTCCTTCAAAAAGATACTTTACTGTTAGGGTATATGAGTTCTGTGATCCATATCCATTTGGCCACCACAAATTTACTATAGTGTTCTAAAAGGGAAAAAAAATAACAGTGAATGTTGTTTTTGAAGTTTATAACATACACAGCTGATTATATACTAGTATCTTTATTCATTTTAAAAGAAGCTGAAGCTTTGTGACCATTATTTCTTAGTCTTATGGAATATAAAAATAAATCCCACAGCAGATTAACTCTGTTAAAAAGTTATTATTGTATTCAAGTAGAGCTACTCTAATAGAGGGCACGTCATTCTAGAACAGTGATCCCCAATCATTGGCTTGCAAGCAAAATGTTGCTCTCAGTGGCCTCGAAGCAGGTGCTTATTTTTGAAATCCAGGCTTGGAGGCAAGTTTTAGTTTAATAAAAACCAGATGTACTGTCAAATAGAGCCTCTTGTAGGCTGCTACATAGGGATAACAAATAGCCAATCACAGCCCTTATTTTCCATCCCCTGGGACGTTTTTATCATGTTGTGTTGCTTCCCAATTCTTTTACATTTGAATGTGACTCAAGGATAAAAAAGGTTGGGGGTCCCTGTTCTAAAACATCCCTAATACCCTACCTCTAGTATTTGTGCATGAGAAACTATGTGTGGTAACTTGCCTAAGATCCTGTAGGAGAAGGCAAAGTAGTTGAATTTATTTACCAACACTTGTGAAGTAATCATGCCATAATTGCTTTTGTTGATTTTCTGGCAACTCTGTGAGCAAAGTGGTTTACATTAGCCTGTTATGGTTTATTGCCCAGGTGTAAATCTGAATATTATTTCTAAACATGTATTGATCTGGGCATAACTACCATACAACAGACCCAAGCAAGTGATCAAGTGTGGGGGAAGGGGAATGTAAGCAGGCTGATGGTGTAAACCACTCCACCATGGGGGGGGGGGGGGGGGGTTCTGGGAAACCAGTAAAATTCTTTTATAACAATTCTATTACATTATAAAATTCTACAATAGGTTGTACTATTATGACTTTTAGCAGAATCAAAAAATATACATTCTTCTTCATAGCAAGAAAGAGCCCCGGCCAAATAATAAGTTGTATTGCCAGTGTTGCTTTACTGTAAATGTTTCAAGCATTGCATCTGACCCTAACAACAGCAGCACGGTCTATTGAGATGAACTCTTACATTAATTACCATATCAGCACTTTGATTGGTGTTTGCTATTTTGCTGCAGTATCATGAAACTTCACTTCATCTTTAATTAACTGTATATGAACTCAGAAACAGGAAGTCACGTTTCTATGAAAACCAATAGGAATGTGTGCTTATTCCTGGAAGAGTGGAGGCACTATATTCTTTCTGTAAAGAAGTTACCCTCAATTCGCCCCTCAGACCAGTGGTACCTGCATTCATCATTTGTCAACTACAAAGGAGGAGCTTTTTTAATCCGGATGAACTGGAAAGTGACGCCATCTTTACATAGAATGGAGTACAGGTCTGGGAGTTAAAATAGGCTCTAAACAGAGGCCTAAACGGTTCCCCACCAGCCCAATGGTGACTTTTCATGGCATCTTACATCAGCGCCTGTGGCATTTGCCAGAAACCAAAAGATTGCCAGGCCCAACAAGATGAGGGTCCAAATGACACCGATACAGCAGTGTACTAAAGTATAAAGCTAAAGGCTACAGACAGGACAGCAGCACTCTAAAGCCATGCCAAGGTTTTTTTGCAGTAATAATGGACTTGGGGGCTTCTTTACAGAAAGAATATCAGGGATTTTCATAGGCAAAGTGTTAGTATTATATCATGCCTATGCTATAAAACTGTAATGGTTAGGGGACAACACCAAGACTTAGTAGAAGCAAATGTAGAGTCTCTCAATTCAAGTCAGTGTAGGTTTATTATTAAAGCACAAACTGTTTTGGACCATGCTGGTCCCTCCTCAGGTTAAAGCTACAAATATATTGATACAGTGACCTTTACTTAAAGGAACAGTAACATCAAAATTTTTTACAAAAAAATTCGTTAGAATACAACGAAATAAAGACACCAAGACAAATTAATCTTTAAAACAGAAAAGTCTTTATTAAGAAAAAACTTACAGAAACTCTGCTTCCTGTCCTCTACAGAAAAGGCGACAGGGCGATGTTGATCCATTGTGCAGCGTTCGATTTCTTCTCCCCATCTTCTACTGACAGACTGTGTGTTCATGTACTGTAACTGCCACTGTTCCTTTAAAAGCTATAGAATGCCCACAATTCTTTTATGCAAAGACTCCTCAGCTCCATCTTGTGGTCGGAGGATAAAATACATATATTATAGCACTCCTTTCACAAGTACTTTCACTTTAATACTTGTGACATGTAACACTGCTACCGTCTATTTATTAATTTGCATAACTTTATTAAAGGCTACATTATGGTGTACTTGTGGATTGATTTAACAATAGTATCCAGATGTGTTATACTATCTACTGAATGCATTTTATCCTCTGGCCACAAGATTAATCTGATGATTCTTTGCACAAAGGGATTGTGGGTATTCTGTGTTTGTATCTTGCACCCGAGAAAGCACCCATGTGCTCCAAAATATGTAGTGCTTTTATAATAAATTTACACCCACTTGTATTGAGAGGTTGTCTGGCTTTCTTCTACTTTGTATGCTACAGATGTGGAGGTGGCAACTCCATAAATCGATGAGGAGTCTGCACAAACATATTTGACTAGTGGAGGATCCGTGGGACAAAACAACCATTTACTGGACTATGACAAAACAACTTGTAATGTTTTCACAAATAAAATACATTTTGCAGAACTTACTTTACTGATTTTAAAAGCCATCTTGAGTTCTTGCTGACCAGGTATTAGCACAAACATTTGCGTTTCATCAAAATTAAGGTCTGGTATTTTCACAGTTACATTTCCAGGCAGAGGGCCGTTGGTTATTACATCAAAGACAGACTCAAGTAGAACGGTCCACTGAGAAGTCTTATCATCTAAATGGTAAAAAATATATATATATATATTTGTTTAACATTAACTAAAGCAAATGTATTCTTTGTTGTCACAGAGCAAAAAATCATACATTTATAAGACTTCCATATAAAAATCACAGAGCCTTTGCATTACAATACTTACCAAACATTGGGACAAAAGACAGATAGTCCAAGTGAAACACATTGTATGCTTCAATTCTAACCTCCTTCCATATACCCTGTGTGGGAAAGGAAGGTCCCCAGTCCCAGCTAAATGAGCACTGAGACTAAGAAAAAAACCAGAGAATATACCAATTAGAAACAGAGAATATACCAACTAGAAACAGAGAATATACAAATTAGAAACAGAGAATATCCCAATTAGAAACAAAGAATATACCAATTAGAAACAGAGGCCGGCCTACTTCACAATGACATCCACTACAAAAGTATTTCTATCAATATTTTTAGCAAAATAAGCTAATTTATTCTTTTTATACTTCTATATATGTTCTTGTAAGGTATATTGTCCTAGGTTGTGTTATCCTGCACATAGACCAGTGATCCCCAACCAGTAGCTCACGAGCAACATGTTGCTCTCCAACCCCTTGGATGTTGCTCCCAGTGGCCTCAAAGCAGGTGCTTATTTTTGAATTACTGGCTTAGAGGCAAGTTTTGGTTGTATAAAAAACAGATGTCCTGCCAAACATTCTCTCCTGTAGGCTGCAAGTCCATATAGGGGTTACCAAAAAGCCAATCAGAGCTCTTATTTGACATCCCCATGGACTTTTTCATGCTTGTGTTGCTCTCCAACTCTTTTTTAAATTTAAATGTGGCTCACGAGAAAAAAAGGTTGGGGACCCCTGACATAGAGAGTCTATTTGTGCATTTGTATTTACTTATATACGAGTTTGAGCCGTCATATTGGCTTCTTTGAAAAATTGAATTGAAAATGTAAAATCTCCAACTCAGACACAATGGGATATGTCACAGAAAAGCTTCTGTTGTGGGTCACTTGACATCAATATTAGTGGAAATGTTTAGTGTGTCACCCTATGAGGACAATTCAATATTTATAAACACTTTTTTGTTTGTGATGCAAGATTTTATATTTGGGGTTACATCTCCTAAATGTAGATTTTCTTCTATTTCTTGACTTGACCTCAGTTATATTCAGGGACGACAGCTGGTTTACAATAAAATATTCAGGAAAGAGAGATGTTGCTAAGAAAGGCGTTATGAAGAAAGCCTAGCAGATCTCACCTTTCTGATGAAATTGACATGGCACTCTCCTTTCTGTACCGGAGGAGGGCAGTCTGGAGGGACTTTATAAGAAGAGTTCCCACTTCTCTCTTTTGCCCAGTTTACAGCAGACTGAAACCGTACTTCTATGTAGTTGTCCTTTGCGACAATGTTGGTAACATCAACTGTCTGCACATGGGTTGGAAAAGAATAACATTTGGCATATTGTAGTATACACTAGGTTACGTTTCTATCACATTCTGTTTCCCTTTCATTTTACATTTATTAAATAAGCAAATCATGAAGGTGAGACTATGCAGCGGTATATCAACAACAGCTACAGCATAGGATTCATAATTTAACAGCAAAAAAAAAAAAAGCAGGATGAATATATCTATTAATATCTGTATATCTAAAATTATGTATATCAAAGTATAATGTTCAAGGGGACATTTAAGAGTCATTTATGTCTCTGCCAATAATTTCTTAAGTAAGGGGTAAAGTCTATAATTTTTTTATTTTAGGCAGTGTTATGTGTATAGCATGATGCATGTGAATACTCTCTGTTGTAAAAAAGTTTGTATCGTGACGGGATCTTCACCCTAACTAATCGCCGCTTCTTTGGGGCGACTAACCTCCCTGAATGGCTTGCCCGTGTCTTGTGCCCGCTAATCTGTAAGTCGCCTGTGCCTATTGCACATGCGGCGCTGCATTTTCTAAGTCGCTCGAAATTGCCTCACAAGGCAATTTTCAGCAACTTAGCGCCACGTGAGAAATTGGCGCAGGCGACTTACAGTTTAGCAGGCGCGAGGCATGGGCAAGAAATTCAGGGAGATTAATCGCCCCAAAGAAGCGGCGACTAATCTCCCTGAAATCTTCCTGTGTGGTCAAACCCTAAAGCATCTATTGCCAATAGTAACCAATCAACAACTGATTACTTGATTTTAGTACTGAGTACTGTTCTTAGATCTACAAGGGAGCTGTTATCTTGTGTTAGGGAGCAGTTGCTGGCATGAGTTCTTAGAAATGAACCTGAGTTCAAAGGTTATATAGGCCTCAGGCCAATTAGGATCCTACACTGGTTACCTTCCCATTGTTCTGTTGTTCGGCTGCTGGGGGGAAAGGAAGGGGGTGATATCACTCCAACTTGCAGTACAGCTGTAAAGAGTGACTGAAGTTTATCACAGCATAAGTCACATGACTGGGGGCAGCTGGGAAACTGACAGTATGTCTATATTCCCCAGTGATATTTCAAAATTAAATATAAAATAATATGTTTGCTCTTTTGAGAAATGGATTTAGTGCAGAATTCTGCTGGAGCAGCACTATTAACTCAAGCATTTTGGAAAAAAATTTTTTTTCCCATGAAAGTATCCCTTTAAAGTTACCATGGGTGGCTATCTATCCATGGCATTGCCCAAGGGAAGTTTCTGACCTTATCTCATGGCTGACACAGCACTGGCTGCTACTTGTCAAATGAACTATGCTTTTTCAGATGTATTGTTTTATAAGTAAACGCAGACAATCAGAATGTACACATAAGTTATAGTTACTCACATATCTGGTGAACATATTGTATGACTTTGCAACTGAAATGTTGTTAAGCAAAATGGTGGATACCGTATCCAATCCTTCAAAAACCACAATGACTTTCTGCCAAAATCTATAAACCACAAAAAAAGTATTTTTAATTTTGGTTAGTGTTACAGTCCTGGACATGAAATGACGGTTTAGTATTAGTCGTTTCATCGCCATATATTATAATAGTAAAGGATTACAGGAGCTCTTCAATTACCTTTTTTGGATATAAACAACAAGATGACCTGTAGGAATGACCAGGGATCCTGACAAGGAGCAGTTTACTTGATGCTGATGTGGTGCCCCAACTCCTGCCCAAATTGCTGCTGCTCCCCAGCAATGTCCCAGGCCCACCACACCATAGCTAAACCCCCATGCAAGTACTTGAGAAATATGGCAATTTTTTTATTGGCCAGATGGTAATCTGCCACTGAACACAACTAATTCACTGCTTTCTTCAAAGTCAGTATTTCAGATACAAATCAGTACAATGATCACATACAGGCAGGATTGTATTTAGGTCTGATGCTGCCCTAGGCATAGGACCTAAATACGCCCCCTACGTTGCGGAAGTGACATCAGCTTGCCGTGCGCGTGACGTCACTTCCGCTCACCAAGTTTGGCCCCCATTACGGAAGTGACGTGTGCCATCACTTCAGCACTGACTCTGCCTGCCCCTCTACCCCAATTTTTAAAAAAACGCAGCACTAGTTAAGGCACCCGAGGGCCATATATAAATACAGCCCTGCATACAGGTACAGGATCTGTTATCTGGAAACCCTTTATCCAGAAAGGTTTGAATAACAGGAAGGCCCACAGACTGCATTTTATCCAAATAATTAACATTTTCAGAATTTTTTCTTTTTCTATGTAATAAATAGTACCTTGTACTTGATCCTAACTAAGATATAATTAGTCCTTATTTGAGGCAAAACCAGTCTATTGGGCTTAATTCGTGTTTACGTAATTTTCTAGTAGACTTAAGGTATGAAGATCCAAATTATAGAAAGACTTCTTATCTGGAAAAACCCAGGCCCCTAACATTCTGGATAACAGGTCCCGTACCTGTGTAAGAATTCAAAGTCAGTATCATGAGCGCTTATGATTCCATCACCATGAAATAGTTATCCATCACATTTCCATCTCTTCCTCCCGGATAATAAGTATGTTTAGTAAATCAATTTCAAACCACAATTTTATTTATTTTTGGATATTTTTTTACTAATGGTTAGCAAGTGTACAGAATTTGCACATGCCATGTAAGGGGTGGCATGTAAGCAGCTCAATAACATCCATATACACTTGCCTTATATCATCAGAAATAAGAATTTTTTCCAACTACTTTCTATTTGTGACCGTTTTTCTAATATTGAAGTATAAAGTGTAATTTTTCACCTTTTAAAGCAGCTCTGGGAGGGGGGGGGGTCACCGACCCTCTAAAACTGTTCTAAATTGATACATTTAATGCAGGGGTGTCCAAACTCGGCCCTCCAGCTGTTAAGGAACTACAAGTCCCACAATGCAATGAAGGAGTCTGACAGCCACAGTCAGGCAAATGCATTGTGGGACTTGTAGTTCCTTAACAGCTGGAGGGCCGAGTTTGGACACCCCTGATTTAATGGATACATTTCTTATCTTTGTCCCTGCTGGGCAGAATCCCTGGATTTAATTCAATGGTCGAATTTCGAAGTATTTTCCACTTCGAAATTCGACCTTTATTAAATCAGCCCCTAAGGGTTGCAAAATTGTTTTTTGCTACTGCAATATCTAGCAATAGGCAAGCCCCAAATTCTACTCCTTCTTCTGCCACCACCAAAGGCAGCTAACAGATTTCAAATTAAAATGATGGAAATCAATTTGCAGTTATTAATGTTGCTTTCTGTGAAACTCTCATATAAGAGGTTGGTGGAACCTTGTCAAAATTCTGGAAATATATTTTTTGAGGGTTGTAACCTACATATTTATTCAGGTTTGCTTGGTTTGTTCATTATTTAGCATTATTGACACATTAATTTTGGACTACTTTTTATAGAGGGAGTTACATCAGCTGTTTATATTGGGGTCTATTAACTGAATTATACAAGTGTCTCCTACTCCTACTATTCAAAAGTAATACTTATGGCCCAAGTGCCCCCCTCAGGTCACTGATTGGTTACTGCCTGGTAAACAATCAGTGGAAACCAAGAGAGCTGGAAAGCAGGAAGTAGTGTTCTGACTATTATGTTACACATCCAGTCACTGCAGACTTTATACATTACATTTTTGTATTTCAGAAACATATTTTATTTTGCACATACTATCTGTTTACCCAGTTTTTATTTTCATACTATTCCTTTAACGGGGAATTCAACCCTGCAGGGTTAGGGGGTGAGGGGTGCCAGCTAGATTGAATTCCCCTTTAAACATCAAGTTGGCATTCCATTTATAGAGCTTTATGTACTGGGGCACTAAACATTAGTACTGCACCACAAAGCAATCCTAAGAAATATTGTTTGGTTGTATAACTGTTTTATGGGCAGCAAAACATTTAAAATGACATATTATTCTGTGATTTATGAAAAACAGTGAAAAATTTGCTTGGATATTATGGGTGCATCTCCATGAGAAACATTACCATAGTAAGTATGTGTGCCCTTGGTTTTTTTGTGAACACAGTGAATCATATGAGCCAAGGTGCAACCCTTTAGAACTAATATGGGATTTTCTATATAGGATTATCCAGTAACATATATTATTAGAAATTTATGTTTTTTTTTTTTAAGAAAATGGTCCATTTGGATGAAGCAGTGTTTTATATATGGGCAGTTTCATGTATAGAGACCTGAAATGTTCAAGGTTATAGTTCCCCTTTAAAGGAGAACCAAACCCTTAATTATAAAAACCCCTTACCCAACATAGTTTCTCCTACCTTATGTCTGGTGGAAGTGAAAATGACCTGCTATAAATCCATTCATCTTGTGCAACCCATTTGTAAGCAGCATCATTAAATCTAATATAGGGATCCTTAGGAGAAAAAAACATAAACATAGTGGGTACCAGCAGACGAGCATAACAACAACGTTCCCTTTAATTTATTTTAGGCTGTGCATGCAAATGAGATCTTCTGCGCAACTTTAAAGGATGAGTGGATACTCATACATTGAAAAAAATTCTTGTTACTTTTTTTCTTCATATACAGCATAGGCATAGAAGTGTGTGTACACCTTTAATCAGGGCCAGAACTAGGGGCAGAAGAGGCAGGTGCCTAGGGCACAAAGATTGGGGGCGCTGGGCAGCTACCTCTTCTACTTAACCCCAGACCAGACCTGGCACTGAACTTCCTGCGTGTATGTGCGCACAGAAATCCCTGCGAATGACGCCGACGCCTGCAAATGATGCTAATGCACATGCACTGGCATGCACGGGAGTGCCACTAACACACACGCGGAGAAGACGGAGATGGGAGGCGAGCTGCCCAGTTGGGGTGCCTAGGGCACTGACTTGCTAGGTTGCCTCTGCCTATAATGCATTATGTAAAGGAGAACAAACCTCAAACATTCCTGTTGTAAATCAAATAGTCCATTGGAATACTGATGCTGCCATAGATTTATGGTCTCTCTCTGTACAGGCTATAAACAAACTTAGGGGGCTGTTCCTGTTGAATTGTGCTTAGTACAGGGGAATACCTATGCTGATATAGTTTTATTGTATCTCTCTCTACAGGCTATGAACAAACTTAAGGGGCTGTTCCAGCTGAATTTTGTTTAGTACAGGGGAAATACCTGTGTTGCCACAGTTTTATTGTATCTCTCCATACAGGCTATGAACAAACTTAGGGGGCTATTCCTGTGGAATTGAGCTAAGTACAGGGGAATACCTATGCTGCCGCAGTTCTGTGGTATTTCTCTGTACAGAATTGAGCTGGAGCTTCACAAAGCTGGAATACTGTATAACAGCAGAAAACATTAAAGGGGTGGTTCAACTTTATGTTAATAATCTTTAGTATGTTATAGAATGGCCAATTCTAGGATTTTTTCAATTGTTATTCATTATTTATTTTTTATAGTTTTTTTTTTTATTATTTGCCTTTTACTTCTGACTCTTTCCAGCTTTCAAATGGGGGTCACTGGCCCCCATCTAGGAAACAAATGCTCTGTTTAGTATGAGGTAGGGAAAGGGCCAGGCCTCCCAGGCGCCCAATAGGTGCGAAATAAAATTACACGTGTGCCTGCGTGAGAGAATAAGGCGCGCACCTGCGGAAGAAAGGGCCGGCGTGGAGGCACAAAGATAACGCAGGTACATGCTGAATCAGGCACCAGCAAGAGGGCAGAGACGGGACCAGACTAGGGGGTAGGCGGCAGAGCAGGTGAGTGCATGGCGCCCCCGCAGCTTTGCGCCTAGGCACATTCCTACTCTGCCTACCCCTTGGCCTGGCCCTGGGTAGGGAGTTTGCTCAGATGTATGCATATCTCCCAACATTTTTGAAGTAAAAAGAGGGACAAAAACTTTTGCCCACTTTGCCCAGTTTGCCCTGATGTATGCATACCTCCCAACATTGTGAAGTAAAAAAAGTGGCTAAATTTTTTAGATCATGCCTATTTATGTGGCCACACACCATATTATGAATGTTTGAAAATATTTTTCCTCAAAATTGTTACAAAGTATCTTAGTTGCACCTGTTAGCTGTTCTCGGCTCTCTGCCAAAAGCCAATCAAGTTAGCACCTTTGTTTCTTTTTCTGTCTGTTCAGTGCAGAGAAAATAGGGACTTTCCAGTACAAATGAGGAACTGCAGGTTGAGCTGTCAAAAGAGGGACTGTCCCTCCAAAACAGGGACAGTTGGGAGGTATGTACAGTATGCAGTTATACTAGTGTATTGTGCAGATGCTTCTCCCTGCAGCTCTTGATTTGTCTGCTCTCTGCTGTAGCACATGCAAACATGCACAGATAACAAGGCAAGTATAAAGCGAGCAAAACTAAGGGATACATGGACAACACAATGACAATTTTATGAGTGGACTGAAGAGTCCTGTGTGTTACAGCCTGCTTTCTTCTAGCAAGTCTAGCCGGTGGTACTGTGGTGGTACAATGACATACCTCAATGAGCAGCAGTTCAGCTAATGCAGTGTGCACACACCCGGGAACTTCCCCTTTCACTTTATAGGATCCGTTCGAGTTCCGGATATCCCACCTGCCATTCAGGCTAAAAGTTTGGCTTCTGTCATGACTTTTCCGCCTTGTCCCACAGGCATGCTCTAATCCAATGAAAAGACACCACACCAGGACCCAGAACTGGCCCATCTGGCAGTCAGCACACAGACGAGTGAAAGGAAGTCTGACAGCAGCCAAAGCAATACACTGTATATTCTGAGCCCTCTGCCAGAAATAAGTGCCTCCTTTATCTTCCCATGGTCACCGCATTTCATTTTGTAAGCCACGCCTTCTCGTAACTTCTTACTCTGTCCTCATTGCTCGTACATCTTACAGCTTTGGTCGTGCCTCTTCCTTGTTATTAACCTGCATTTTGTGCAGGGCTTCCTGTTATGTTTAGCGCCTCCTTCCTTGGCTGACACTATAGCCTGCTGTGAGTTACTTGGTAGAGATCAGCAGGGGGACAGCGTTTCTTCATTTGTTCACATTCAGTACTGGGGGCGGGGCACACGCTGTGCTGTTCAGGAAGGCGTGCTCCTGGAATCCACAGGATCACAACAGCAGTTTAGTCAGTCAGTGTGCTGCTGTTTACCTGCCACTGCTACCAAGTCTGGACTGAGAATCAAAATAGGCCCTGGCATTTCAAGTTCACATAGGCCCAAACAGCCCCCACCAGCCCACTAAATACTTTCTATGGCACCATATAGTAGCCCCTCTGCCAGTCTGGGCCTGACTGCTACATACACACCTGCATGTTCCACACAGTGCTCCAACAGGGGAAAAATTGTAGCATCCCCCATATTTCAGCATGGTATGAGCCTCCAGGGTAGGGTTGCTACCTGGCCGGTATTTTTGATGGCTGATTCCCAATGTTATTAATAGGAAAAAAAGCTAAATATATAGGAAGGCCGGTATTTTTTTCAAGAAAAGGTGTTAACCCTATTCCTGGGCAACAGAAATCTAGATGTCTATCAATGAGAGTGCCAGTTGCTAGAGTTTCAGCACTTCTATTGATATTCTTATACACCCATAAGAACAGCCTTTAAAGGGGTGGTTCACCTTCAAGTTAACTTTTAGTATATTATAGAAGGGCCAATTCTAAGAGACTTTTCAATTGGTCTTCATTATTTATTTTTCATAGTTTTTTAATCATTTGCAATTTTCTTCTGTTTCTTTGCAGCTTTCAAATGGGGGTCACTGACACCATCTATAAACAAATGCTCTGTAAGGCTACAAATGTATTGTTATTGCCACTTTTTATTACTGATCATTCTATTCAGTCCATCTCCTATTCATATACCAGTGTTTTATTCAAATCAATGAAGGGTTGCTAGGGTAATCTGTACCCTAGAAACCAAATTGCTGACAAAGCAAAATAGAGAGCTGCTGAATAAAAAGCTAAATAACTATAAAACCATAAACAATAAAAAATGAAAACCAATTGCAAATTGTCTCAGAATATCACTCTCTACATTATACTAAAAGTTAACTCAAAGGTGAACAACCCCTTTAATACAAGCAACTAGGTACAAATTGGTGACATTTTGATTTATTTTATTTTGCCAACACATTAGTCCATGCTTTGGAACTGAAAAGGACTAGTTGTTGGAAGTTTTGTGTTTTTCTTACAAGCTATGGTTTATCAAATATAGTAATGTCAACTTTACTGTATGGGTAGGGTTGCCACCCTGGCCGGTATTTTATCGGTCTGGCCAGTAAAAATGATGGCTAATCCCAATGTTATTAATAGGGGAAAAAGATAAATATATAGGAAGGCCGGTATTTTTTTCCAGAAAAGGTGGCAACCCTATGTACGGGTTATTCGCTACGAATATACAATGCACTGAGCATTGTTATTGTTTAGTCTCTTTCAGTTATGTCTCACATATCACAATGCTGTTTGTGAACTGTCAACGGTAATGCTGCTGTATTTTATATGCTTTGTCTTTAGCCATGTCAGGTTTTTATTTGATTTCATAAGTCTGCTTAAAAGACAAGGAAAGGCAAAAAAATCTCCAGTATACTTTCATTAAAAAATGTGTACTGTGTTCAGTGAAATTCTCCCTTATTTTACTGCTGTGAATAGGAATTGTCAGACAGTCCCTAAATGCTGGGCAGGGAAACAATCATACTTAGGAACAACAAGGGGAGCCCCCACCTTACTTCCCAGCCATGCAGAACTCCAGCAGCTTGCAGTCAGTGACTGTGTAGAGATTGGTACTGGATTTTATATCTGCCTTAACATTCTCCCTTTTAATGTTTCCAACTCCAGCTGCAGGGACAAAGATAATGGAGCCAGATTTAAACAGATAAACTGGGATTCTATTTGGAGGATTATTTTGCTGCAGCCACTGGTTCTGCAGAGTTGGAGAAAGTTTGTATTAAACAATACAGAAACTATAAAATCCACATTAGATTACATGACAACACAGGACCCAGTGCAGTCTGTATATTCTGATTATTAATCAGTCTTGCTGTTATCGGCTTCTGGCAGATATTATTTGACTTTTGCGGTTTTGATAATTTATGACGATCCCAAAGCAGCCCAGATCACACCGAGCATGTGCACAGTCTTGGTCTTACAAAGATGTATAACAAAGTTACAAGATGACAGCCCCCTGTGCCCAACTTTGAAAGCTTAATCATTTGTTTGATTATGCTTTGTGGTGTAATAAGTTCATGTTTAGTATACAAAATACAGCATTTCTAGCCTTATTTGATTTTTTACATTCCTTGTTCTTTACATGCTGTCGTGTATGCTTTATTGGAAAAACTTCCTAAAAGCATTCAAACACAAACTTTACTAAGGGCAATCAGTCTTATGGCAGCACAGGTATTCCCCTGTACTAAAGCACAATTCAGCAGAAACAAAGTTTGCTCATAGCTTGTACAGATACACAAAAAAACTATGGTAGCATAGGTATCCCCTGTACTAAGGACAATTCAGCAGGAACAGTCCCCTAAGTTTGCTCATAGTTTGTACAGAGAGATACCGTAAAACTTTGGCAGGATAGGTATTCCCCTATACTAAGCACAATTCAGCTGGGAAAAAATAAAACAAGCTTTGCTTATAGCCTGTACAGAGAGATACCATAAAACTATACCAGCATAAATATTCCATGGAATATTTACTATACAGCAGGAATGTTAGAGGTTAGTGCTCTCTTAAAAAATGTACTCTAGGTGTCCACACAATTCAGCACCAGGCCCCTAAGGCTGGTCTGCCCGTCTCTCATGCACCTGCAGAAAAGGTACTTGGCCGGGGCACTAGGCACGTGTACTATGCCTAACCCAATTTTAAGCCTGATCAGCTAATGGGGGGAGTATCCATTCCTTTATTGTGATTCTAAGATACTATCAATTGGTCTTAATTTTTTATTGTTTTTAATCATTTGCCTTCTTTCGACTCTTTCCAGCTTTCAAACAGGGGATCACTGTCCCCCTATCTAAAAACAAATGCACTTTAAGGCTACAAACATTTATTGCGGCTACTTATTACTTATCTTTCTATTCAGCCATCTCCTATTCGTAGTCCAGTCCTATATTCAGAACAATGCATGGTTGCTAGTGTAATTTTGACTCTAGCATCCACATTGCAGAACTGGCAAACTGGAGAGCTGCTAAATAAACCACAAATAAACCGTTGCAAATTGTCTCAGAAGATCCCTCTACATCATACTAAGTTTCTTTAAAGGCAAACAACTGCTTAAATGAACAAGTCTGACATTACTGGGCTAGATCCTTGTTGATATGTGTACTTTGAACATCACTCATGTACCATATAAATTAAGTAACAGATTGTGAATAAAAATTGTTACCTTTTTTCCCAATTTTGGAGTCTCTACAAGCTGTGGTGTTTGTAACCCTTTGAAAACTGGGTATTAAACAGCACAGATTACAGGTATTTATATTTTAAGATTTTTTTTTATTTATTTGTATCCCACATGTTATTAAAGTGCAAGTTTCATGATGAATTTAAGTTATTTGCTAAAATTATTTAAAAAAAAAAACAAAACATTAGCAAATTAATATGGGTGAAGAAATACAGTACATGGTTACCATTTTTGAATTCACAACAGTGTACTTTTCAAAAATGTCATTTTTTGGTGTCAACTTACTATCAGGGGCTTTTATGACACACAATGCAGCAGTAGCTTCCGTCCCCAAATGTGGCTGTGAAATCTTTACCCTACAACGGTTTGATGTCCATAGTGAGGCAAAAAAAGATCCATTGAGGTTACATTTAATGATGGTTTAAAGCACAGCTTTGCTGTATTCTGTAAGTGCGTTGATTTGGGATTCTTACATTGCAAAACCTTAAACCTAAGGCTTTTCTAAGAATAAAGGGTTCTGTAACCACCCAGGAAACACTTGTGGCTTGACAGGCCATTCAAATGAACAGTATATCAGTTCAATAGTGCAACTCAGGAAGCTAGAACTATGTTAAACTATGCATACGAAAAAAAAACCTGGCAAGGAATCCCTGGAAGCTCAATAATGGTGTCGAACAGCTGAATACCACAGGCCGGCATGTCTAAATTATATACAGTGGTGCATAAGCAGCACTGTTAGTGATTTTCACTTTCCTTGTCCTTAAAACAGGACTCATTTGAGACCACATTTCGGACGCGACTACAAAAAGTTTTTTTTCTTTTTTAAACCTGAAAAGAATTGTCTAATCAAATAGATCCGATTAGCAAGCAAAGTGAATTAAATATAATTCAACAAAAAGGGAAAAACTAAATGGCACAGACAGCTTTTATTGTGAAATGAAAAACAGTACTGCTTTTATTCATTCATGGTAAAGTCACCTAGAGATTAAATTTGTATGTTTGCACTAAAATACGTATTTTTGTAAACAGCAGAGCAAATAATCCTTTCAATCTAATGAACATCCCACATTAAAAAAAAAATTAGATCACTTTAAACAAGCCTCAATAACACTCCCACATGCCAAGAGGGATTTGGCTGTGGAGTATCAATTAGCCCATTTTATCCACTTGAAACCCTTTAACCCTGGTACACCAGCTTCATATCGCTGAGCAGTGGCATGTAAGATTTCTCTTGAAGGCTGGAAAAACCTTTGCCTCACCTGCATAACCCACCATGTAAGTCAGACAGCTACCAGATATAAATCCCACCCAGCTCTCAATCTGTGTCATATACTCTGTGCTGGATTTTCCCAGTTTGTAGGGCATATTTAATATATTCTAAATATAAGCTGATCAAAAACTTAACACAGGAAAATATTGTGTTTTCTTGAACTGTACACCATAATTTGACTTCAAACAGAACAAAATCCAAACTTTATATACACACAGATATGTTGCATTTACAAAGAAAATATGTTGCAAACATTAAGTCAGGCAGCTACCACATTGGTTTATGCAACTTTATTGAAGAAAATTTTTTTTTTCTAAGAGCTATTAGTTGATCAGTCAACCATTGACGCTTGCATCATGTATTCAGTGCTATATT
>CM044431.1:76692527-76723848 GCA_024363595.1 Xenopus borealis | reverse complement strand
AAAAAAAAAAAAAAAAAAAACAACTCTTAAAACTATGGCTAGTACCTAATGGGAATGGGTCAAAGGCAGAAGTACAGAGTAGTGAGATCAGTAATTAACATTTTGCACAATGAAAAAATGTAATCCAAAGTAACTTTGCAATGGAAATTGAAAGTGGTATCTTGAGCAATGGGTACTGAACACAGCATTGGCCTGTCCTCTCGCCATTATCTGTCCTTATGAGCCTGAACAGCGGTCACAAATAGCAAACAAATGCATTTTTAATACATGTACATTAGAAGGCAGCGTAGAATTACATTTTCTTTTAATTGACAAAATGTGGGGGTTGACATCCCCTTTAAGGTACAACAAAGGGTTAAAAAAAAAAAAGAAGGCAAAAACTACAGATTTATAAAACTGACAAAAGGTAAAATTTTTCAATTTTACAAATTTTTTGTGTTTTATTTTTTTACTGCAATCTCACTCCACAGTGTTTATAAGCACAGGTGGCTAGTGCCTTGTTTCATTAGCACTAGTATATATTTTTCATAAATATATTCTATATTTATTTTTTTATTAATTAAGGTAATGGCTACACCTATTCTCCACAGGTTTGCACACTGCAGATTTAAGGGCAATCGCTTTAATGCTTTTGGTGCTTTGATGTAGAGGACCCTGGCTCACAAGTTCTTTACAGAAAGCTATAAAGGGTAAAAAGGTTAGTTTTACTCACTGGGGATACCTAATAATGTGGCAAACTTGGAGAGTTTGCCTTTGCCTCTCCATTAAAATAGGCACGATGTCTGAATAACAAGGAACAACAAATTTCAGGAAACTATAAAAACTGAAGCTTTTTTTTTTTTTTTTAAAGGGGTTGTTCTCCTTCTAAACACTTTTTTCTGTTCATTCATTTTCAAATTGTTCCCCAGAAAAAAAGACTTTTGTCAATTACTTTCCATTATTTATCTTTTTACTGTTTTTCCAAAATCTAAGTGTAAAGTTGAATGTGAGTCTGGCAGCTCAGTAATTCAGGTGCAGACTCTAAACTGATACATTTTTGCAACATTTAATTGATGCATTTCACAGCACCTTCTCTGGAGTATTAGCAACTATTGTATCAATTCTAACAGCTGCCTGTAATGAAACCCAGAGATTCTGATCAGCAGGGACAAATAAATGTATCCATTAAATGCATCAGTTTAGAAAAATTACACTTTACACTTCAATATTAGAAAAAAAAGGTTACAAATACAAAATAGACAGTAATTGGAAAAGGTTATTTCTGGTGATCTATCTGAAAACAACTAGTTGTTTGAAGGCAAATAACCCCTTTAAAGCCATGACAATCTTCCTTAAAGGAGAAGGAAAGCTACGGAGGCATTTTTTTTTGCCAATAGATTAGCTGCAATAGTGCAAGCTAGAATGGAATATTTATTCTGTAGAATGTTTTACCATACCAATAAAAAGCTCTAAAAGCTCTAAAAGCTCTCCTTTTAGGATAGCAGCTGCACTATTAGCTTGGTGTGACATCACTTCCAGCTGGAGTATCTCCCTGATCACTTATATCTCTCGGCTCAGATTAGATCTGGGTGGAGTGAGAGAAGCAAACTGAGCATACTCACGTCCGGTGCAATGACATTTAATGGAACACTTCAGGGTAAAAATGAAAACTAGGTAAATAGATAGGCTGTGCAAAATAAAAGATGTTTCTAATATAGTTAATTAGCCAAAAATGTAATGTATAAAGGCTGGAGTGACTGGATGTCTAACAACAGAATACAACACAACTTCCTGCTTTTCAGCTCTCTAAATCTGAGTTAGTCAGCGACTTGAAGGGGGGCCACATGGGACATAACTTTTCAGTGAGTTTGCAATTGATCCACAGCATTCAGCTCAGATTCAAAAGCAACAGTTATGACCCATGTGTCCCTCCCTCAAGTAACCAATTGGTAACCAGGCAGTGTAAACCAAGAGAGCTGAAAAGCAAGAAGTAGTGTTCTGCTATGTTAGACTTAGTCACTCCAGCCTTTATACATGACATTTAAGCCTAACTAACTATATTGAAAACGTTTTTTATTTTGCACAGCCTATTTACCCAGTTTTTACTTTTATACCGAACAAGCTGAAGGCAGGAAGTCCGATACAGAAGCCCATGTGTACACAATAGAAGGAAAGAAATGCAGTGTTTCCTTTGACAAGAGGACTGAGCAGCACTACTTTGAGGGTTTACGGGTAAAATTAAGGTGAACTTTTGTGATAAGGATTACTTCATTTTAACCTTTCCTTCTCCTATAAGGACTACAAAGCCACTATGTCTGCTAGGTTATCTATAGGTTTGGTATATAAAAAGATACCCATCCACAAAGAATTGCATAGCTGAATTTAAAGTTGCTTACTATCATCTCCAACTGGGCCGGCGGAACACTGAGCTGGAGGATCACGAGCCAAATCATTGAGTTCCTATAAACGAAATGAAAAAAAAACGTGGATTAAATGCATGGTTTTTCTGCACCATAAAGACACCTTTGTTGACCTATCACCACCAAAACTGAGCACAACAGAATGGGTGTAAAAAGCAACTGAAAGCTCGTCACAGATGTCCCCTATAGCATTCTGCAGCCCACAAGTGTGCAATGGGCATCCAAATTGTCCTGGAAAATAGCAAGAAGCAGGTTGAATCTGATGTGGTGTGCTGGGCCTTCATTTGTGATTTTAAAGAGATACCGACACCTGAAATTATCTTTTTTACATCCAATATTGGCTTTGAAAGCTACTTCTAACTTTGCCATAAAGTATTTGCATGATGCTTTTTCATTACCTGTCTGACCCCCAGGTTCTTGTATGATGGGGCTGCCATATTTGTGCAGCAGGAGCCCATTAGTATTAGAAACTGTAAAACAGGCTGGGACAGTCAGGTTGGCAAAGTCAGAGTTTCAGAGACTCAGGCTTAGGAACTTCAATTACATACAAAAACAAACCTCTCCACAAAAAATGATCAACATGACCTATAGGTAACATTTAATGTACTTTCATGTGAAGTCATTTTTTAGTGTTAGTATCACTTTAATTTCGACCTGCTGCTTCAAAATATCTTTCTATTGTAAATTGTAGTAATGCTGAAGCCAAGCTATGTTTACAGATGTATGGTAACCATATAATACCTATATTTAAATGCAAAAACAAAACTTGTGTTATCGTGTTAGGAGCCTGAGAAGAAGTATTTGTACTTGGACAAAGAACTGGAAGAAGTATAGAAACAAATAAAGGTATCTAAAATATTGTGCGATGTTTTGCCAAGAAAAAAAACCCCAGATTATAATGGATAGTAGAAAACAAAAAGTTGCAAAGTCTGAAAAACTGTTATAAAAAAAGCTACCCATTGACTTCAATGCATTTGGTAACTTTTGCAATTTTTTCAGATTCACTCATTTATTTAAAAAAAAAATGTTGGTGACCATTTGCCATGACAAGTGTTAGTGGAGCAACTTAGGGGATCTGTCGCGGTCTTTTGATTTTTAATTGATTAATGAATGGTCTCAAGGTTGGCACTGTAAGTAGTGTTTGTTTGCCAACAGGCTGTGCAGCTCTGTGCAGGATATTTCTACTTTGCAGCTTTATTTGAATCACTTGGAGGACAAGTTAGCCAGGTTCATAGTTAGCTAATAAAGGAGAGGCTATGCATTTGGGCAAAGGACATTAATGCCAAGCTAAGCACTAAATGAAATGGTCATGCTAGGGTCTCAGTGGTAAGTCTGGAAAAGGAAAGCCCCATTGCCTGGTGATGCAAATCTGCTAGGCATCCCCCACAGAGTGTAAAAGCTCAGTTTTCTCTCCTGGGCAAGCACTTTTTATGAAAATCCTAATGCAGCCCATACAGAGTTAGAGTACATTTTTTCAGATTTTGCATAGAAGCCTGTAAAAGTACATCAGTGATGTAGTGTTCAACATACTGCCATCCCCCAATGGATGGAGTTTCCCTTGTCCTTCAAGAATAAGACTATGAAACCCAAGACATTGCAAACCTGTGTTTTTAAAAGTTAGTTGTTTGAAATAAAAGGCCATTAACAAAAGTAAATCCTAATTCTGCCTTTATCTCATCCAAACACAAGGCAAAATACGTTTGGCCGTTTGTCTTCACAGAAGCCATGTGCGCACACCAACAGTGCACAGATTTTGGTCAGGAAATGCTCATCTCAGCACAGCAGTTGCTTAGACCAAATTTAAATGGAAATCCTTTGTAAATTGTGGGGGGGGGGGGGGTATAAACCTTTGAAGTCCTTAAAAAACCTGAACTTGGTAACAATGAATACTAAATGTTGAACATGAATTCATGTTGTGGAATGCAGAACTGAGAAAGGGCAGATTCCAGAACTAGCTCACAATTATGACCTAAGCATTAGTCATGATTTACAGGAACTAGAAAGGTTTTGCTACAGCAGCTAACCAAATGTTATTGTCCTGTAAACAATTCACCACACAATATTTTATTAACAAAAAGTTTAAAAAGAGATAAACTGTTCTAGCAATCAATGTAAAAACAAACTATTCCAGGAAACCAATTGCTGGCAGGAACCCAAAAATTCCACTGATTCCAAGTGGCTAGAAATCTCACATTCAAAGAGAATAATAGACAAGATGCTACTTATCCTGTTTAGTGAGCACCATGTAGTATTCACAAATACAGGATGAAAGTTTCAGGTTTTGTGACAAGCACATATTTCTTAAAAACATGCACTGCAGAGACTCGTGTTATATGGTGAGACAATAAATTGCCATCATATTCTTATGACATAAGGTCACCAATCTCTTAGAAGTTGCCCACAAAATGCAAGCTAACAGCTCTCCTCCAGATGTATACAGAATAGTATTAATTGAAGGAATACACCTATTGAGAACTGTGGCTCATTTTAAGCATGATGTAGCAGGAGCTGTACAAACCCAATCCTATCACACACGAACATAAGTGAGGTAGAACACTTGCTTATGTGCCCCAATATCAACCAAAAACTCCCTGCCTTTGAGAAAAACCGGTCTATATAATGTGCAAGCATTTTAAAGTATTTTTTCAGTGTAAAAAAATAAATAAAAACTAGATAGAATGTACATAAAAAATTAGCCTAACATTCTGGCACCCCCAATGAAATAGGATTTAGATGGGGGGGGGGGGGACAAAAAAAATGAAGTTACCAGCTTTTGCCACTTCAAAGAAAATCCCTGAAAACCTCCCAACAGGTTGTGCGAGGCCCGCTGTATGATCCAATAGTCAGACAGAAAATCAAAAAGACTAGTGTCCTTGCCAGATTTAAGTGATGTGTGGGTCTAGTTTCCCTCAACTCGAACTTGACCCTGACCCATTGCATCCATTCTATTAATAGACTTGCCCTGTGGTGCCATCAAGAAAGGGGCAGGCAGGCAAGAGTGTGATGTTGCAGGCAGGGAGGGCCAACCCAGAGATTTTCTGCAGTAGCTGGCCAAAACCCACTGGTTTCTGGCCAGCCAGCACATCACTAGATTATAGCCAGATTAACGGTCTGATTCCACTGGAAAAAAAAAAAAAAGCCTGAAAATGCATGTTATTTACACACAACTCAAACTAAGGGAGGGAACATATTACAAAAACATATTCGGCAAGGAGAATGCAGGATCTCTACAACAGTGAATTCAGTATTTTGAATTAAAATTAATAGTGACTAATGGCACTTAATGGAGGACAATGGAAATAGTCTGATATTTTAATTAGAAAGCATTCTGCCCACAGTGGTCTGAAATCCTATATGAAACCCAAAAACAAAAATATTACATATGTATGCAAAGGTTTATTAAAAGGGGATATTTTGGATATATTTAATGACAAAGACCTATACATTTTAAAGTAGTTTTGTTAATCCTGCAGCTTATTAGTACAAGAGTGCAGGTTTATTAAAAATATTGGTGGGAGAAAGCATTGAAAAGCACTTAGCAGTTCTTAGCCACAGAGTTGTGCCTCGGTTGCACCGGCTTTTTCACTGTGGCCAAAAAGAAGCAGTGTCACTAGCCGCTATTCCTTGAGTAGCTACACGGACAGGCATGATGTTGGCATATGTGCAAATGCATAGAGCAGATTTCAGAACAATAAAACCACGGGCAGAGGGAAGCCGAGGCACAGTCCAGTGCCCCCTTAGCTAGTATGAATCTGACTTTTTGTCTGGTAGATTATTTCAGGTCAAACTCTAGAAAAAAAAATCCTAGGAATTGTCTTACTGTAGTTCTTGTGCACAAAAGTGATCACAACAAAAATGTACATATTTTAAATTATGAAATTATATAATAGTTGCACTTTCCAGCTGGGCCTGTACATGCCCTCTGATGATGTGCACGTGTGGCCAAATTAGGCATTTCATTAGACAAACCGATTGGTGCTGTGTATTTTTTTTTTTCTTACCATATGGAAAAGAAATTACAGCTATTCAAACAGGCCTACTGATATGCAAAGTTTTCTGTGTAGCAAACACTGCATGCTACGTATTCTAACACTAATGTAGGAGAGGGAAAAATCAAGAATAGATGAAACTGCATGTTCTTCTGAAAGTTTTCTGCATTCTATATAGGCTAGTGCCATGAAGAGCTGAAATCAGTCTGGTGAAATACAAAGGCCAATAATGGCCCCTAATGCAGGCAGTAGCCTTCTCCTTTCACGCTGGAGCAGATTCCCAATGAGAAGGAGGCTACTACCCACGGTAGGAGCTGAAATTTCAGCCATGTGGCCCTAGTTGAAATAGCACACAAAAATAAGGTCATGATAGATGTAAACAACTACAACATTGTTCTTCCCTAAACTAGAGATACACTGAGTTTTTAGGACTGCACAGGAATGACACTGCCTATACACCGCAAATTTTCATACAAAAATGGTGTTCACCACATTATTCAATCACATAGACCACTGCCCTCTACACAGAATTTTTATTAAATAGCCCAAGAATATTTACAAAGTGAAAGAAAATGTTGCCAGCCTAGATCATGCAGCAGGCAGTTGCAAAACACACAGTACTCTATGTACACACAGCTAGTCACATGTTCATTATATTGCAAACTCTTGCAAGTAGGACCCTCTGATGCCACTTTTATTTTGTAACCCGTTTGTCAAGTTATTGCAACAGCCATGTTTCTTATAAATTGAGTTGCATATAGGGTTGCCACCTGGCCGTTATTTTATCGGCCTGGCCGGTAAAAATGATGGTTGATCCCAATGTAAATAGGGAAAAGGGTGAATATATGGGAAGGCCGGTATTTTTTTCCAGAAAAGGTGGCAACCCTAGCTGCAGAACATGCTAGTTATGTATTAATAAATAGGGTTTTGCCATCTGTGAACCCAGTATTAAGACAGGCCTCTGGAAAGCAATTAGAACTTCCTAAATGGGGCAAGGGTGCAACAGTCCTATATGGCATCCAAGTCACCTTTATGGAGAGACACTACTGTTCACACCAACAGTAAAGGCAACTGTTTTGCACTTATTCCAGAAGGTTTAGCTGTGGGTGAGCCAAGATAAACACCTTACATTTAAATAAGTCTTATTATAATGGTCTGCTTGTCAAATGTTTAATGTGGGCTGTCTAGATCTTACTGGAGACATAAGTGCCTTAGAAAAAACTTTGACAAGTGCATCTTTGAGGACAATCCCTCAAGTGCCTAGATCCACACAGTTCTTTTTGACAGAGTATGTCTTGTATTCCTCAGCAAGACATTGGACTTATTATCCATGAAATATTTGCCAAGTTTGAAAAAGCCAAGAACGGCGTTACTGTAATGGTTACCACAGCTTTCATACTTTTGAGATTTTTGTGGTAGTTCTGAAGGCAATGACAAGACTGGGAGTTGTACTGCTGTTTTATTTATTGTCACCCGCAATGTAATGCAGGGAGCAATTGCCCCATCATTTTAAGGGTAGGGGCAGACAGGGAGATTCGGGGAGATTTTGTCGCCTGGCGTTTTTAGCAGGCGACAATCTCCCCGAATTTCCTTCTCCCTGTCTGCCGATTGTAAAGGCACAAAGCGCCAGCGCCTGTGCAGACGCGGCGCGGCGATTTCCGGAATCGCCCGAAGATACCTTGTGAGGAAACTTCGGGCGATTCCGGAAATCGCCGCGCCGCGTCTGCACAGGAACTTTGTGCCTTTACAATCGGCAGACAGGGAGAAGGAAATTCGGGGAGATTGTCGCCTGCTAAAAACGCCAGGCGACAAAATCTCCCCGAATCTCCATGTCTGCCCCTACCCTAAAGGTTTACATATCTTAAGCTCACTAAGTGAATGTAAAATTGATGACGGGGAGATATTCTAAGCACTTTTGTAATTACATTATTTATTTTCAAGATATTAGATACAAGTGTGGTTAATATGAATAACTTTTGTTACAACAGCACTACCTGCTGTCAGTTTCTGACCACCATGTAGACAAGGAAGTTGTCAGGAGAAAGAAAGAGGCTGGTCTGATGTTCTTCTGCTTAGGAAAGATGTGAGACAGACTTCCAACGTTATTCCTAAGCAGATCAGAGCAGCCTTTTTCTTTCTCCTGGAAACTTCCTTGACTACTCGGTGGTCAGAAACTGACCAGCAGGTGGTGCTGTTGTAACAATTCATATTAGCAAATGTTCGTAGTATCGTAAAATCCTTTTTGGGTTTACCCATTTTAAATCAAATCAGAGGACTATGTAACATGTAGCCTGACAATTTAACAAAAATTTTGACTAAGTTGCAAGAGTAACCTATAATAACCTGCGAATCCCCAGTGTTTAATATATGTGTAAGATACAAAGATACAGGCTCCATGGCTCTAAGCATGTTCTTATGTAACAGACTATATACAGTAGAGTAGATAGTTATGGGACCAGTTATCCAGAATTATTGGGACCTGGGCTTTTCCAGATAACGGTCCATAGGAGTTTTTATAAAATACAGTAAACAAAATGGTGTAAAAATCAGGGAAATGTATTATACATAATATATAGGTGGGACCACAAAACAAAGTAAAATGAGGGAAACGTAAAATCAGGGTATGTAAAATGGGGGTTCTACTGTAGTTACAATCAAGTATTCGGTGCATTCTTTTTACAGAAGTATGATTGTTAATCTTACCCATACCTGTAATATCAAACATGGTTACAATACAATTTCACATGGTTCAACTATAGCCCATAACCAGACATTTTATTGATCCACCTGCTCTTCAGACATTGTGCTGTAAATCAGGGGTCCCAAACCTTTTTTTACCCGTGAGCCACAATCAAATGGAAAAAAAAAGGTCAAGAGCAACACAAGCATGCAACAAGTTCCAGGGAGCTAAAGGTTTGGCTGTGCTTTGCTATTTGTTTCTCCATTGTGGACTGGCAGCCAACAGGAGGCTTGGTTTAGCAGTACACATGGTTTTTATGCAAATAAAGTTTGCCCTCAAATCAAGATTTTAAAAATAAGCACCTGATTTAAGGCTACTGGAATAAATATTGAAGGGGTCAGAAAGCCAACTGTTGCTCATGAGCCAATGGTCGGGCATCATGTAGACAGACAACTTTGTTGTAGATGTACAAACAGGCCAATAATAACTACCAACTTAGCCACTACAGCTCAAGTTGGTAGCTTACCAACCTACTGAATATCTTGTAGGGGACCAAACAAATGTCTATTGAGCAGGTTTGAAGTTATATCGTCTCCCCAATATGAGAAAAAAAGTGTTATTCAAGAGAGCCTCCAAACAGCTGCTCAAAGAATCATATAGATCCACCCTAGATATACCCGTAGCAGACCTCGACACCATGCAGTGCAACAATTTTCTTCAAATTCCCATTGCAGAATCACACAATGAGCCTTGGCTATTAATTAGGAGATATACAACCTATTAAGAAGAGTTTATATTTGATGTTCTTAAATAAATGCTCAGTAAAAATGTTTCTAATGGGGTCACCAACTAGAAGGGGAAGTGCAGGTACCACCACAGTTAATGGCAGACACGGCTGAATCTTGGCCTTGTGAAAAACAAAGACTGAGAAGCAACCCCTACACTGGCAGAAGCATTCCTCCTTACTTGATCCTGGAACTGCTGCCAGCCCAGGTGTAGGCACAAACAGCGAATTTTGGCCCCAAAATGCAAACCAACCCGTCAAATGGGATCAGCCTAAATAGTTCTGTGACTTTTTACCAAACATTTGGCCAATAGACTGCTAACCAATATCACAGGCTGGATAATATTACAACAGGGTAAACGGAGGCCATAAAACAACTTGAAAGGCCACATATAACCCAGTGGACTCCATTTGTAAACCTCTATACTGGATAAAAAAAATTTTTTTTGAGAAGTACCTGAAATATTTTTGAAACTCAGATGGCAAATATCATCTTACTAATCTGTATGTAAGAAAGAAAAATGTGTTACCCTAAACATTTGTGAAGTGCAGTTATCTGGAAAACATATGGCTAGCAGGTTCAAAAATCCCATTGGGGCAAGAATTGCATGGGCTCAATGTGGTTTTCAACTCCATAGCCTACATTTACCATTCCGGGGATTTGATCTTTTAGACGAAAAGCCAAACGCACAGATCCGTAAATACTGTCCACCTAAAGAGGGCTATTTTGGTAAAAGATAGTCTGGTGAGGAGCTCTTTCAATGCATAGCCAGCTTAAAGAGATACTGACACCTGAAATTAAACTTTTTTTTTTTACATCCATTATAATATTGGCTTTGAAAGCTTCTTCTAACTTTGCCATAAAGTATTTGCATGATGCTTTTACATTACCTGTCTGATCACCCATGCTCCTGTATGAGGGGGCTGCCATATTTGTGCAGCAGGAGTCCGCATTAGAAACTGCAACCAACAGGCTGAGATGGGACAGCCAGGTTGGCAAAATCAGAGTGTCAGGTTAAGAACTTTAACAATTATGTACAAAAACAAGCCTCTCAGCAAAGAATTATCAACATGACCTATAGGTAACATTTAAATGTACATTCATATGTTAAAATGTATTTCTTAGTGTCATTATCACTATAATTCCAAACACTTCACTGAGATTTGTCATCTGACAACAAATATCCCCTTCTTCAGGGCGACCAATTTCTCCGAACTGCCTTCCCGCCCGCTAGAATGTAAATTGCCAATGGGATGGCACGCTAAGTGCTTGGTTTACCAAAGCCGCCTGAAGTTTCCTTGTAAAGCAACTTCGGGCGATTTCAGAAAACTAAGCACTCCAAGTGCCATCCTGCAGGTGATTTAGATTCTAGCCGGCGGGAAGTCAGTTCGGGGAGATTAATTGCCCCCCAGAGATGGGGAGATTTGTTGCTGGACGACCAATCTCCCTGAATCTGACCGTGTCTCTGCCCTAACCCTGTTAGGGCTGAAAAATATGCCAATTGCCAACAACATAAACAAGACTGATGGTGCGGCCATTTTCCAGCCACATAGCATTCCTTCCTCAAAGGGCTTTGAGCAAGGATTACTGTGTGACAAACATCAGCCTGCTGCATTATCTGTCAGTATTCCCTAACAATGCATGGAGCACTTATGATATAGTGACTCCACTTTTCTGGGGGGGTGGGGAAAAAAAATAAAAAAAAGATATGCCTTCCTTTTAGGTTTCATCCCCAGTAACATAAGAGGGTCAATGTTCTAGTCAGGTGGCTTCTGCATTCACTTTTCTGAAAAAAAGATCTGCCTTATTTTCAGGTTTCATCCCTAGTACCATAGAGAGGGTCCATTTTCTATTCAGGTGGCTTCTACATGCTTTACATCATCCGTTTTGTTAAAATATGGTGGTTAATTAAGGGAAAGGACCAGCATGCATGGGTTTTGGGACGAAAATGAAAGCACGTCCCAAGGGCAGCCAATAGCTACTAATCAGAATGCGACACTGTCCAATACACGGGTAGGCCTCAGGGCGTTGAAGTGGCAGTGACAAGGGCTTCCAGGCCACACGTGTAGCTTCCCATACACGTAACAGCACAACCCACACACAGCGACTGATGTGCAACATCCCGCGCTGCCCTGTGTGTGTGTCACATCCATGCAGGCAACACCCAGCGCAACAACAGAAATGCGGCCTGACAGGTCATGAACTGGGGACCGTATATACGAGGAGCGGCTATAGCTGCAGTGAGCCAGACGATGACCGACAACTTCCAACAAGTCGGCCAGGCAAATAGCCATGAAGCCGGAGTGTAATGGAGGCTGGGACGCCGGAGGTTAGACATCGGTGCTTTATACAAAGTGCACAAACAGGCAGCGGCGCCATCTTATAATGCGGGAGCAGCCGGAGAGGGGGGAACCGAGGACTAGTGTACTGGGCTGCGCGTCTTGTTGGCTACACCATTACATCGCATCTATACTCGTGTAGGGATTCCATGGGTGTCCGTTTGAAATTAAAGAACAAGGATTTTCATCTGTTTATGGCTTTAAAGCGCCCTGCGCATAGGGATCCGCATTTACATGAAGTAACGCCGACCTGAGGGAAACGCATACAAAGGCAACACGGCGGCCACTGGTCCCATTAGGTAGCTACAGAATAAGCCAGGAAAACTATCCCGCATGAATCGGAGATTAAGCGTCAACTCGGGCAATAGCAGTAGCCATATCCTGAGGTGTAATGATGGGCTGCGGGACTAAACCGCTTACCCCATGCGGCGAAGGACTCTAAGCAGGCCCGAAGCCAGAACCCTATGCTTATTGTATACGGACATGAAGGCGAAGCACATATACATTAATGTGAGGATATAAAAGCAGCGTGTAGGTAGCGAAGAGTCAGCGGTGAAAATGCTCGGGCACTGCTCACCTTGTGGATCCGTTTCAGCGCCATAATTCTGTCGCTACTGCTGCCGGTGCCGGGCGGGTGTTCGGGTGAGCTGGGCGGAGGAGGAGGGAGGCGAGGAAGAGAAGGAGGAGGGAACAGGAGGTGGTGAGGGCCCCCCCTTGTACAATATCCGGGACACGCTACAATCCGGAGCCGCCCACTCAATACAAGCGGGGGAGGGAATGACAGCGAGGAAGATCAATAAGCCCTAAATACAAAAGTGGGTGTATGTTGAACCACTCAGTGACCCGTCCGATGCCTTCTTTACTCCGCCCCTCCCCCGGGCTGTTGCGCGCCTTGATCTGTTACTCGCGTCCCCTGTGAATGCCTCCGTCACGCGCCCTTCTATTGACTGTACCGCGCTTTCTCTGCTCTCTTCCTGCCCGGCGCCTCCTTTTAATCGTCACGTGATTAGGACCCTTCCTGTCACAGTTACTTAGTTGGAAGGGGACTGGACGTGCTCGTTCGCGAACACTGGTTGAAAATGATAGCCCTCGCAGTCAGTAGACTAAAATGGCGGCATATTCGCCGGGTGAGCTCTTGATGTCACTTAGAAAGTGTACGAGCGGAAGCGGCGGATCCTCGCTCCCATTTTCTTTCCATTTCGATGTATTAATGGCGAAGTCCCATGTTATGCAATGAGGCGCGGCGATGCGTCATCCGTCTAATGACGTGGCCGCAGGAGGAGGTGTGTGGGGCGGATTCGGGCGTAATGATAAAAACATGTTTATTCCGGTATTAAAATAAAAGGAAACCGTATTACTGCACGGGGCGCTTGGGTGAAGTGTGGTCCTAAAAGAGAAATAATCGCAAAACGGATCTGAACAGAGCGCTATCATTGGCACTAATCGGGCGGGTGCACGCATTTTGTTCCCGCTCGTCCTGGGTTAGGCTATCAGTTCGTGCAGGCGTTTCTCGAATCATCTCTAGAGGGCGCCCTCGGACTCCATGCGTCACGAGACATGGGGAGGAGGGGGTTCTGTACGCACAAAACAGAAAAGTCCAGAATAACTAGTGAGGTCGAGGAGGCGTGCATGGGCGGGGCCAAAATCTTGCACCTTCATTTGCCCGCCTACATGCTTATTATAGTACTGGCAAAATTGGGAACCCTAATTACCCTGTCACACTTGAGGTAGTGGCTGCGCTCAACACTCACAATAGTATAAATAAATGGACAAGAGGCGCAAATGTCTAGTACGTTATTCTACTTTGCTTTAAATCTGAAGGACAATTCTACCTCCCCAGTGAATTAATCTAATAAAAGAATTCCCAAGGCTGGTATACCAATACAGAACAAAAATGCTTCAGCCCAGGGGATTTCTAAAGCATCTCTTTGTCACCATTTGTCTTGTGTTTCCCAGGAATCCCTCACATAGCTATAGACGTATGTTATTTGATGTAAGCGCAGTGCTGCTTTGGAAATTTCACAGGCCCATGCATTTCCCCCCACAGAACAGCACAGGCCCTGGGAATAAACCTTGAATTCAATGGAAGGTATGCTTGTTGCCGAACTGCTATGATAGGAAAACTAAACCCTAAGAATAATTATGGTTAAAAATGCCATATTTTACATACTGAACTTATTGCAACTGCTTTAAGTTTCAGCATCTCAATAGCAGCAATGATCAGGAAATGAGGTTTGTCTGTAATATAAGCTGATGCTACAGCGGCGAGCACTGATTATTACATTCTGATGCTAGCTGCACTGGTTTCTGTTCTGCCATGTAGTAATTGTTTGTATTCATTATCAGCCTTATATTGTGATATTTATATTCTATATGTACTGTATATTTTGAGTGGTCCCTAAGTTCAGTAAGTGACAGCAGCACAGAGCATGTGAATCAGTGAATCAGACATCTTTGGAGACACAGATCTTTACTGCTAAAGGGCTGTGGTTGCCTGGGGCTGGTACAGAAGCCCAAAACATCATGTACATTTCTAGCTACTTCTTTAGTTAGGCTTTAGTTCTCCTGTCAGTGTTATTATCAAGGAAGAAATATATAAACATAGGAAGGCAAGTATTTATAAAAAAGATGGAACCCTACTGTGAGAGCTACTCCACCCCCTTCCAAATGTAGCTTTCATCTTTAATGTCATCTCTGTTTCTAGCCTAGATATAGTTTGCTTCATCTGGTCCTGGGTCTGCTGCAACTGTTTTTAAAGGTATTAATCTCACTGTTAAACAGCCCTCTGATATATGCCTTTAAAGCATCCCAAAAGTTGTCTACAATGTGCTCATTATTGATCGTACATTCCTGGATTGCTTCCTTCAGTGGCAAAAGTTATCTAATATATTTAACCAGACGGGGTTCATGGACCAGCGAGGTTTCCTTTACATCCCTTCTATTACAATACTGGTTATGTGAGATACAGGCCAGTATTAATTTTTGCACCTGCAGGTAAATTTTGCACCTGGATAAATATTAATCTGTCATTGGGATCAGATTTAACATATACCATGTTATAGGGTGTAGTGCAGTAAAAAGAACTAAAACCCCAGATGAGTAGCTAGAGTACTCTGCATGGTAAATCCATCCAACCCATGGTCTCTTAAGGGCTATGGTCTTAATACTAGGGATGCACCGAATCTACTATTTTGTATTCGGCCAAACCCCCGAATCCTTTGAGAAAGATTCGCCAAATACCGAATGCAAATTAGGGGTGGGAAGGGGAAAACATTTTTTACTTCCTTGTTTTGGGACAAAAAGTCATGAAATCCCCCCCCCCCGACCCTAATTTGCATATGCTAATTAGGGTTCGGTTCTGCTGGACATAAGGATTCGGCCTAATCCTGCTGAAAAAGGCTGAATCCTGGCCGAATCCTGGATTCGGTGCTTCCCTACTTTGAAACTGTGTTTCCTGGAGCATTCGTATATGCGCCCCCCCCCCCAGACTTTTTAAGAAAGTCCAGAACCAACCTGTGTTTTATGCAGTCATTTGAGACCGCGCACATTCCAACTTAGTACTTTAACCATTGGGCATAATAGTAGTTATAGCTAGCGCCATGACTCCATATAGTCTTAGAGGTTCTTTGGAATTGTACCTCTACTTACAAGTCCCCAAAGATGTATACTTTTGTAGTGAAATATGTGGGTGTTTCCTTTTTGTGGGCCTGATAGAGTTAAGAGTCGCTGTCCCGAGCATTCAGTAGCCTGAAGATAAGAGGTCTCGGGGATGCTCCAGGAAGTGGAGTTTTTGACAGGATTCTGTGTGCTCTCTCCACCACAAAAGTGGATGAGAAGACCTCCCTGCAGAAAATTTCCAAGAGCCATGCTTCCAAAAAGACCTTTCTGAGGAGTTGCCTTCAGATCTTTCAGGGAATCGAACAAATCACAAGTTTGCAGTCTGTTCTCAAGATTGTTGGACTTGCTTGCACAGTAGTGTATTGCATGATTTAATTGCTGTATGCGATCTGTTAGGGAATTACAGAGGTCTTCCACAGAGCTGACTCTGCATTCCAATGTGTTTGTTCTTTCCTGCAGCTTTTGAAGATCCAGCTTAATGATGGATAGGTCAACATTAATTTCCTCTGTCTGAGCAGATCAGGGATGTACGAGAGTCTTTGTAGGTCAGGTGGTCAGACATTGCTGTTACCTGTGGAGGGGAGTCACCCCCATTGTTGTTATTTACTGTCGGGGGACTGTTACTGTTTGCAGCATTTGAGGTAGTCCCATCAGCTCCATCTTGGTTTGTTTGGGCCTCCCTGGTAAACTTCTCAGACATGCGTTTTTATGCATTGTTTTGCCCATCAGTGTTCTTCTGAGGTATCAGGATACTGGAGACCAGGAGTAAGAGCTAAGGCTAGATGCGTCTGCTTCTATGCGGCACCATGCTACACCCAACAGCTCATATAAAATTACAGCTCATATAAAATTAATGGTAATACTTTAAAATAGTGCTACTGAATTTGTATTAGAAACAGTTAAATTTTTGTTGCATCATCTCTAATGCTGTGATTTGCTTCTACCATCTACTACATTTAATAAGCCTTGAAACATTTGCTAGTTGCTTTCTCTAATAGAATAGGAGAACCTTATGCATTATGGCAGCATGGAAGACATATACATGGCAAAATAAAATGTTTTGTTTATCTTTTTGTTGTGTTTGGTAGCCGAGGATGAGGAGGGTATAACAATGCTTTATTAGCAGGTTCATGCAGCCATTATATAACAGCAGTAAGTCTTACTTTCACTTTCAAGTTGTACAGAAAGTCCTATGTATGCACAGTGCCACCTGCAGGCCATTTGCATAAACACCACATATTCCCCCTATAGCAGGAAAGCATTTGGACAAATATATAAACAGTAACAATTAAACTGTATGTAAGCAATATATATATTCTTCACATGACATAGTCCTTGGTCCATGCAGGTAGTTTCCTGATTCTCTCAGTATGCCTTATAGGTTCACTTTCCTCTGCTCTATTGCAGTTGGCATCAGGAGTAGGGAAATGTCCTCCATCAAATGGAACATCTCCAAAGTCATATCTAGCAGGAGCAAGACGACTTGCATTCCATATGTGTCCATCAGACAGTTCATATGTGTATGGTCCTCGCTGGCGTCTCACTTCAAGTGGTGTAGTAAATTTAGATTGTCCTTGTTTCAGTCTTCCTGGTTTCTTAATTCTGACTAAAGATCCAGGCTGAAAGTGCACTTCTCTTGCACCACGGTTTCTATCAGTATAAGCCTTGAATTTGTGCTTGGTGATGTTTCACAATGTCAGTAGTAGATGATTTTGTAGGAATAGTCTTTGGTGGACGTTTGACATCTGCAACATGTAACTTAGTGCGCATCTGTCTGCCATGTAATAATTCAGCTGGAGATGATTGGGTTGTTGTATGGCACCCCACTCTTTGTCAAGCACGCTTGACAAAGAGTGGGGTGCCACTCGAAACGTTGCATTATGTTGATGTACTGCCATGCAAAAGTTTGCAAGAAATAAAGGCGGTTTTATGAAAGAATTGGAGTGCTGTCAATGGATGAAACTTTATATCTTATGAAGAAGCTATTGTGAACAAGCTTAATGACTTGCACCCTGATGATAAGTGGCTTAGAAAAGTAAGTGCTGTTCTGATTTGGCTTGTTGTATGGCATGTTGCTCTGTAGTTATGTAGTTCCTGTGAGACAGTCTCCCTTATAGAGTAGGGCAATCGCCTCAATTTCTGGCGTACTGGTTTTACATCTGGTCTCAACTTAACTTTGTGTACAAAGTTCTTTGCACAACCCAGTGATGTGTTGCTTTGTGGTGAAATTTTAGACACTGGCTGTGTGGCAGGTACTGGTGCTGTAGTAATAAGACCATCAACTAATTGTAGGTTTAATGCAGCAAAGAGATCCCTTCCAAGTATAGCAGTACCTTTATTCACAATGTAAAAGTCACATTTTGCAGTATTTAATTTAAACTGTACAGTCACTGGTAAGCAACCAAGCACAGAGATTGGATCCTTTAAGTAACTGACCAGTCTCAGGGCAGGTGCACCAAGCGTATCTTTTGCTAAGTATTTCAAGAAAATATCCTTTGTTTTGAAACAGCTGAACCTGTATCAAGCATCAGGTTAATGGAGTGCCCCTTGTCAGCATAAGCAGTATTGACATTGACAGTGCATATGAACTACAGCAGACCGTAGCAAAGAAACCTGGCTTTAAACATTTGTGGCACTGTATAGCTTTTGCTGGACATTTGGCATAGTTTGCAAGGTGTTGTGTTGAACCACAGCAAAATAAGTATTTTTTATTTGTATTCGCTGCACGGTTTTGCAGTGAATCCTTTTCCTTAGCACTGTATTCTTCCTGTGACTGCGTATTATTAGGCCACAGTTTTGAATTCACAATCTGTACATTCACAGCAGTTCCCTGACTGAGAGTTTTGGCCTCTGCCACAGCTGTTTCAATTTGGCTAGCAACTGTAATAGCCTTTGCAAGGGTTAAATCTTGCTATAGGAGCAGTCTCTCTCTAAGTCTGACCATAGACCTAAAGATTTTTGAAAGATCCAATGGTTATCGTGAGACCAAAACGATCGTTTAAATGCCCGATGTGTCAACTAAAAAGACCATTTCAGGTGATATTGCCAGCAAAACTGAAGGATCTCAGCCTGCTTGGCCCTGCAAACATAGGTAGATTGCATGGGGACCGATACAGATTTTCTAACCTGGCCGATCAATTTTCAGACCGATGTCGGACGAAAAATCATAAGATGTACGATCGTTTGTATCCCACTAACTGCACGATAATCTGACACATTGGTCGGACTTCCCTAAGATCGGTCGTTCGACAGGGAAAAATCGTTGCGTCTATGGGGAGCTTAATGCGCAGTGAGTTTGTTTTTTTCCACTATTTGGTCTCTTAGCATTTCATCTGTTAGAATCCCACTCACAGGTAACAACCAGCTCTCTCAAAGCTGCTACAAAATGTTCTGTGGATTCGCCATTACGTTGTCCACGTTGGCAGAATTTATATCTTTCAGCAACTACATTTACTTTTGGCACAAAAAAGTTCTTTATAGCAGTAAGAGCAGTTTCATAAGTCTCATCAGGTAATGGTAATGTATAGAATATACACTGTCCCTCTGCTCCCAGGAAATGAATATGTAAAGCACGCTTTCTAGCTGCAGAAATCTCCCCCTGGTCAGCAGCAATAATTATCAAACATACGGATCCAAGCAGTAAAAGGTATGGTAGGATCACCAGGGTTTGGTAGAAAAGGTGCAGGCTGCTGCAGAGGTAGAAAGACACAATGCTTTATTAGCAGGTTCATGCAGTCATTACATAACAGCAGTAAGTCTTACTTTCACTTTCAAGCTGTACAAAGTCCTGCAGTCCATTTGTATAAACACCACAGGGAGCTGTTATCTGGTTACCTTCCCATTGTTCTGTTGTTAGACTGCTGGGGGGAAAAGGGAGGGGTGATATCACTCCAACTTGCAGTACAGTAGTAAACAGTGACTAAAGTTTATCAGAGCAAAAGTCACATGACTGGGGGCAGCTGGGAAAGTGACAATATGTCTAGCCCCATGTCAGATTAAATTTTACATATCTGTTTGCTCTTTTGAGAAATTGATTTCAGTGCAGAGTTATGCTGGAGCAGCACTATTAACTGGAACTGGAAGCAAAAGACATAACTCTGTTAAATGGCTCATGACTTAAAGGGCATATTTATTACACCTTTAAATTTTTCTGGTCCAGTTTTTAAAGGGGAAAAAACTTGAATTTTTATAGATTCATTATACCTCAAAGCTGCTAAAACTCCGAAAAGATTAAAGCAATTTACTGACAGGAAGTAAGGATTCTAATGGTGGCCATAGACGGGCCGATAAAAGCTGCGCCTGCGTGGGGCCCTCCAACAGGCTTCCCCGATTGATATCTGGCCGAAAGTCGGCCAGATGTCAATCGGGCAGGATTAAAAATCCCCTCGGATCGCTGCAGCATCTGTTCGTTGATGCGGTCCTGCGATCCGACCGCCTGTATCTGTGCCGTTCTGATCCGATCGTTGGGCCCTAGGGCCCAAGATCGGATCAGCCAGATATTGCCCACCTCAATGTTGCCAGATGAGCGGATCTCACCATGTATGGCCACCTTTAGATACAGTTTGACTCCTCAGGCAACAATCTTACAATGTTCTTGTTCTGTGTTGATTATGGATGTGAGAATTCAAACCATACTTCCAGTCTAGGCGAATTCCATACTAGGGATCATCATTTGCGGGAAGCACGCACCTTTGTTCAACATCAGCTCAATAAACAGGGCATGTGCTGAACATACATTTTGCCTATTGTTTTAAGAATGAAAGATGTATGTTTTGTGTTATTTTTACAGCTATACATGACCAATAGGAAAATGTAAGATACTCCATACTGGGTCTTTGCAAGGTATACAATTAGGGTCCAATTTAATAAACCACAACTTTTTTGGATCAGGCTTTTTGAAGAAAAAAACATAATATTTCCGGTATGTATTATTTAACAAAATTGCAATAATCTGAATCCGAAATAATCCAGCTCAAACATGTGGAAATCATGTGGAAGTCAACAGCAGGTGTCTCTTTTATAACTGGAAGATCTTGTGGTTTTAGATATTGTCTGTGTTTTTTTGACACTGGCTTTTGTGCGTGGTTTTCACAACTTTTCTCATTCATGCTTTTTCAGTTCCGATCTTTCAATACATTTCATGACATTTGTGGTTTTGTGTGCCGTGGTTTCAAAAATCTCTAAAACCACTAAAATGAGCTAGTTGATAAATAGGGCAGTCTATATGGTATGACGTACAGTCTGTGGAGGAACTGTATTTGAAATTTGAGCACTAGAAATTGCTCCTGTGCCCACCTTGGGGCACATTTATTTACATGCAAATTTTTATTTTGGAATTCTCTGCCATACTTCGTGCATCTGCGTCAGACATTTTGTGATGAATGCGCGTATTCATCAAAATGCGCAATTAAGTTTCACACTTTGATAAGTTGGCGGATTTATGATTGCTCACCTGGCAAAAAGCATCAAAAGTTCTCCAGCGACAAGGTAATTCGCTAGCAATGAGTGTTGCGTGTCTTTTAGTAAATAGGTGATGTTGGTGCAAATTTTCTTTTTAGAGAAAAAAACATAATTTGATCTTTAGTAAAGGAGCCCCCCTGTGAACTGGAACTCACACCCTCTGTGCATTGTGTGTCACAGTGTACAATGCATTGGTGTCCCAGTACATCCCATTGCCTCTTTCTCTACCTACATTTACATGCTCCACAACAGCCTAATACTTTATTGAATTTTGTAATCTATTAAATAGCTTCCCCCAGGCAATACAGAGCTCCCTTAGTATCCCTATATATTTTACATTGCCATACATATCAGCTCCCCTGAATGTCCCAGGAGTTACCTGACTTTGGACCCCTCACTCCAGCACTCCCATGATTGTATGCCATTACCTTTTTACAATTCCCCACAACTACAGTCACATTTTGATCAGCATGTAGCCGATCTGCTGTGAAGTCGTTCTGAGAGGTTGTCATCTCTGCACCCCCTTAAGCTGGCCATAGACGTAACAATTACGATCTTTCTCGGAAAAGATCTTTCCAAGAAAGATCGTTCGTTTCAACACACACGTGTAGAGCTGAATAATCAAATATACAGGTAGAAACAATAGAATTCTACTTGTATCTGACGTTTTAGCACTAACAATGGCCGATGTTCAGGGTGATTTCAAAGGCATCCAATCAAAATTTTCCGTCCAGCCCGATCAACCAGCCGACCGATATCTTAATCTTCTGACGATGTCGGTCGGCTCATTTCCCACCATACACGCACCCAATATCGTACGAAAATTCGTTTCGTATGATATTATCTGTGCGTCTATGGCCACCTTTACTCCCAGTTGCCCATTACTGTATCACCCAGCTATTGCTCTGGCAGCAGTCGCCTAATATTGATGCACACTGTTAACCAAGCAGCCCTTTCACATGATCCCACAGCAGCAACCTGTTAAAGGAACAGTTCAGTGTAAAAATAAAAACTGGATAGATAGGCAGTGCAAAAAAAAAAAAAACTGTTTCTAATATAGTTATTTGGCCAAAAAATATTCGATAAATAGCTTTTTCACGCCTTGAAAAAGCTGTTTAGCGAAATGCGTTGGCGTTTTCCTATTTTAATAATTTTTATTCTCCTTTAATACCTAATCAGTCAAGATTTTATTATGGGTGGTTGGGCAGAAACCTTTGGCGAAATCCTGCTTCTCAATCTTACCTTACAACTATTCCGTTCTAAGGGGCCGTGGAATTGTGGCTTATCAGGGTAACTTAGTTCTCCAACACGAATAGTGAAAGTTAATAATTCAAGGCTACAGTCCAGGTTACCCTGTCCTGTCTCCTACTTTGTGGTGTCCCAGGTCCTAGCCAAAAATAGGTAGCAAGCTTTTGGGACAACTCCACCCTCTATATTTTCCGAATTCTCATTATCTTTTTAAGGTTTTACCAAATGGGTTTTTAACCATTTTTATGGTAATCTCTATTAATTTTGTCTAATTGGATATCTTATAATTTGTAAGTTTATTAATTTAAGTTATTGCACTAGCACTGCTAGTGAATTATGATATATTAGGACATTAATTCATACATGCCTTGAGCAGTACACAATCAAATTACCACCAGTTGTCCTGTTAATTAAATGGCACATAATTAGAACGGCTGTACTGTTTAAAGTTAAGTAAGCCTTTTCACTGCAGGGGGCAGGTCCGTGACACGTGACATCAGGGGGCGGATCCACAGCATCAGGGGTGGGGCTATGATGCAGCGATCTCCGATTGGTCAATCGCTGCATCAATCAACGGCTATCCGGGTCAAAACCAGACAGGTGGCAACCCTAACACCAGGGGTGATCCTGCCCATTTTGCTGCCTGAGACCAGTGGGGCGCTGCTGCCTGAGGCGTGAGTCTCAACTAGGGTTGCCACCATTTCTAGAAAAAAATACTGGCCTTCCTATGTTTTTATGGTTTTCCCCTATACTTAACATTACAATCATGCAACATATTTAATAACTAAAAGGTGGCAACTCTAGTCCAGACTGAGAATTAAAATAGGCCCTGGCATTTCAGGTACACAGAGGCCCAAACAGCCCCCACCAGCCCACTAAATACTGACTTTCTATGGCACCTTATAGCAGCCACTCTGGTATTTGCCAGAACTAGGATTGCCACCTGGCCAGTATTTTTGATAGTTGATCCCAATGTTATTAATAGGAAAAAAAGTTAAATATATATGAAGGCCGGTATTTTTTTCAAGAAAAGGTGGCAACCCTAGGGCCCAGAACCCAGAGTGCCAGTCCGGGCCTGCATATTACTCAGGAGCGTCCCTCTAGCAGCACAGATATAACAGTGCACATACACAGTATCCATTGAACACTGCAGTCCCAGCAGCAGCTCTATTCATATCACACCTCAGCTTCTGTCTCTATCATGCTGTGCTCCGCCAGCAATTCTATACTTATCACAAAACACATTCCCCTAACAACCCTTCTCCCAGGCTGTCACGTGGTACAAGTAAAGCAGGCAGCCCTTTAGCAGAGATGTGAGTTAGACACACCCCTGTGTGACATCACCCACTCCCGCCCACATTTTGGTCACATGGCACTGATATTGGAACTTCCTCAAAGCCTGTCCATTCAAGTAATCATCGTGAGGGAGATAGAATGGTGTTGGACAGTATAGCCCGGGTGATTAAGCTGCAGCTGCCCGCATACCTGAAGAGGTTACCAATCCCAGACAGCATTGCGGGCTTTATCCGTCTAACAGGTAACATCCCTGTGCCAGGGCTTTGTGCTTAGAACTTTATGTAATAACAGTGCGCTCTCTATTTGCATAATACGTGTTGGAACGCAGAGCCTCATGGAGACAATATAAAACTAGGAATGTCAGCTCTTGGGTCAGTTTCTGTCTGTGCCCTATACGTGCCAGCGTTCTGAATTACTAGCAGTCCTGGAGGGAGAAGCTTGGAGACTATGTGGCAGCCCAAAACTTAATTTTGCCTAATGCCAGAACATCTAATTCGAAGCAACTTTCCAATACATTTAATTTATTTAAATGCCATGCAGATGCATGCCTGATTCTGGATTCTGCTACATTGTTTCAAAAGTCAAGGCTAGCAGGGCAGTTGCCCCTTTCTACAACTGAATCACATGTTATAAGAAATTATAAATATGATTTATGTAAAACAGACCTCTTCAGAAAAGATGCTTCCTATACTCTGTGCTGCTTGCCCAAACAAACTACATTTTTGCCTCGCCAGGCAATTTGGAGCGATTTCAAAAAGCGCGCCGCTTTGTGTGAATACGCGCCGGCGTTTTCAAGCAACGCCGGTGCGCTTGGGTACTTCGCTATTCGGGGAGGTTCGGGGGCTACAAGTCGCGGCGAGAAGTCGCCAGGCGACAAAATGCCCCAGAATCTCCCCGTCTGGCCTTAGCCTTACAGTTGAAACAACATATTTAGGAGACACGGATACCAGAAAATTTGCCTTTTTTTACATCCATCATCCTATTGGCTCTGCATGCTACTTATAATTTTGCCAAAAGTATTTGCCCAATGCTTTTACATTACCTGTCTGACTCGCTGTGTTTGTCCATGAGGAGGCTGCCATGTTTTTGCAGCAGGAGTCCGTTAGCATTAGAAACTGCAACTGACAGACTGACCGTCAGGTTGACAAAACAGTCCGGTTTAGGAACTTCAATTACTTAAAAAAACAAACCTCTTCGCTAAAAACGACATCAACATGACCTAGAGATAAATTTTAATGTACATTTTTATTTCAATAAGTAGTTTTTTACTGTCAGTATCACTTTAAAGGAGTGGTTCACCTTGATGTTAACGTTTAATATGTTAACATCAATATAGAATTGCCAATTCTAAGCAACTATCCAATTTGTCTTCATTATTTATGTTTTATAATGATTCTGATTCTTCCCACCTTTCAAATGGGGGTCACTGACCCCATTTAATAAAAAAAAAATGCCCTGTAAAGCTACAAATGTATTTGTATTGCTACTTTTAATTGTTCATCTTTTCTATTAATATTCTAGTCTATTATTCAAATCAGTGCATGGTTGCTAGGGTAATTTTGACCCTAGCAACTAGATGCCTTCAATTGCAGACTGGGGAGCTGCTGAATAAAAAAAGCTAAATAACTCTGCAAACAACCACACTACAAACAATGAAAAGAATAAAAATCAATGAAAAAAACATAGGAGTATACGGACTCTTTACAATATAGCCCAGTTACATATAATAAGTTAGATTTTGTGGAAACAAAAACAACAAACCAACTGCAAATTGTCTCAGAATGTCACTTATACTAAAAGTTAATTGTAATCCTATTCACACTCACAACTGATATTCACCCAAATCAGTACAGGTATGGGACCTGTTATCCAGAATGCTCGGCGCCTGTGGTATTCAAGATAACTGATCTTTCTGTAATTTGGATCTTCATACCTTATGTCTACTAGAAAATCATGTAAACCACAAATAAACCCAATAGGCTGTTTTTGCTTTGATTAAAGGAGTTGTTCACCTTTGAGTTAACTTATAGTATAAAGTAGAGAGTGATATTCTGAGACAATTTGCAATTGGTTTTAATTTTTTATTGTTTGTGGTTTTATAGTTATTTAGCTTTTTATTCAGCAGCTCTCTATTTTGCAGTGTCAGCAATTTGGTTTCTAGGGTACAAATTACCCTAGCAACCCTGCATTGATTTGAATAAGAGACTGGAATATGAATAGGAGAGGGACTGAATAGAATAAGTAATAAAAAGTGGCAATAACAATACATTTGTAGCCTTACAGAGCATTTGTTTTTAGATGGTGTCAGTGACCCCCATTTGTAAGCTGCAAAGAAACAGAAGAAAATTGCAAATCATTAAAAAACTATGAAAAATAAATAATGAAGACCAATTGAAAAGTTTCTTAGAATTGGCCCTTCTACAATATACTAAAAGTTAACTTGAAGGTGAACCACCCCTTTAAGGATCAACTATTATGATAGTTTGGAACAAGTACAAACTGCTGTTTTACTATTACAGAGAAAAAGGAAATAATTTAAAAATGTTGGATTATTTGATTATAATGGAGCCTATGGGACACAGCCTTTCATTGGTTTGGAGCTTTCTAGATAATGGGTTTCTGGATAATGGATCCCATACCTGTAGGTGGTTAGGCTATTTACATATATAAGCATATATTTAATAAAGCAGCGTTTTGTAAAGAATCTGTCTGAACCAAGATGCATTTGTCCTGTACTTTAATCATTTTCTATGTCTGTTATAATTGGGATGCATGTAAATGAATCGAGGCTGTTAAGGACTTTCCTTTCTGCCATTTCCTTTCTGTATTTATGTGTGATAACAAACAGGAAGGATGGATGTCTTCTGTTTTCAGTGTAGTGCAAAACCGAAAAAGGAAGTATTTATGTAAAGGCGGATTTAACTGAATAGCAAAGCCAATTGCTGGTGTCCATCTAGTAAATGTAGCCAATTCAACTGCCCAGCAGTCCAGGCAGTGCCCACTGGGGTCCTACGGTTCAGATCCAGCCAAGATACAATACGCAAGGTGTTTGTGTGGGTTCTCTGGTTTCTTACCACACTCCCTTAAAAGTCTTACCCCGTTATGCAATAAAAAGGTTTGCCCAGGAGCAGTAACCCATAGCAACCAATAAGATGTTTGCTTTTAAACAGGTGACCTGTAAATTCTACCTGCTGATTGGTCGCTATGGGTTACTGCCCCATGGAAAACTTAGTGACTTTTATTACATAACCCCACAAAATGGGGTCCTAGCTGCTTGCCCAGTTGCTTATCATCATGTATTAATATATATACACATCAACATTTAGTATGATGTAGAGCAGGGGTCCCCAACCTTTTTTGCTTGTGAGCCACATTTAAATTTAAAAAAGAGTTGGAGAGCTACACAAGCATGAAAAAGTCCATGGGGATGTCAAATAAGAGCTCTGATTGGCTTTTTGGTAGCCCCTATATGGACTGGCAGCCTACAGGAGAGAATGTTTGGTAGGACATCTGTTTTTTATGCAACCAAAACTTGCCTCTAAGCCAGTAATTCAAAAATAAGCACCTGCTTTGAGTCCACTGAGAGCAACATCCAAGGGGTTGGAGAGCAACATGTTGCTCGTGAGCTACTGGTTGGGGATCACTGATGTAGAGAGTGATATTGAGACAATTTTCAGTTAGTTAGTTAGTTAGTTAGTTAGTTTATTATTTATGATTTTGTAGATATTTAGCTTTTTATTCAGCAGCTCTCCAGTTTGCAATCTGGTTGCTAGGGTCTAAATTACCCTGGTAACCATTCATTGATTTGTAGAGGAGACTGGAATATCAATAGGAGAGGGCCTGAATAGAAAAATGATTAATATAACATAGTGATAAGTTGTAGCCTTACAGAGCATTTGTTTTTCAGATGGGGTCAGTGACCCCCATTTGAAAGCTGGAAAGTGTCAGAAGAAGAAGAAAAAGAAGGCAAATCATTAAAAAATTATATAAAAAAAAAAAAAGGCCAATTGAAAAGCTGCTTAGAATTAGTCATTCTATAACATGCTAAAAGTTAAATTAAAGGCTATTTAAATTAACTTTAAAACAGGTACACATGCTGCTCCTGTTATTGTAACCCATATCAACCAATCACCTCTGGGGTGTAGATGTAATATAAATAAGAGGGTACTGTTGCTTAACCCAATAAAAAGAATTGCCTTTAGTTGTGTTTTTTTTTTTTTGTCTGCACACATTTTGTTTTTCCTTTAGTTTCAGAATGGCTGAGATTGTTACCATTCCTTGGTGTCCTAGCGCTGCTTGGATATCTTGCTGTGCGACCATTCCTACCCAAGAAGAAGCAGCAAAAGGACAGCTTAATTAATCTCAAGATCCAGAAGGAGAATCCAAAGGTTGTAAATGAGATAAATATCGAGGATCTGCACTTGGCCAAGGCTGCCTATTGTCGATGTTGGCGCTCAAAGACTGTAAGTACAATGTATCTTCTCATCATTAAAGGGAATGAGATATATATATATATATATATATATATATATATATATATATATATATATATATATATATATATATATATATATATATATATATATATATATAATTAATATGTATGTATTGCAGATTTATCAAGGATTCGAATTCTAATTCATACATTTTTTTATGGTCAAAACTTTGAAATTCGACTAGGTAGTTACTCTGGCCCTATAAGAACTGAAATTTGACTATTCGCCACCCAAACCTGCCGAATTGCTGTTTAAGTCCATGGGAGGTGTACAGGGATCAATTTGGAGTTGTTTGCAGCCTTCCTGACATTCAAGTTCTGAAGGGAAAAAAACCGAATCGAGCTTTTAGCATTCGAATCGCGTTCTATTCGAGTTTTCGGGTCGATCCTATTCACCCGAGTTTAAAAAAAATAGTTTTTTATAATAGATTTCCTCGTGTATCAGGCCGGTTCGCACGTCACTAGGCCATAGATATGCAGATATTATCTAATGTCGGACTAATGATCGTTTGAGCCAATCTTCCGACCTGCAACTAACCATTCAGATACTGTCATGAGAAAACATTTTTTTTCAAAATGCATCAGTTAATAGTGTTGCTCGAGTAGAATTCTGCACTGAAACCCATTTCTCAAAAGAGCAAACAGATTTTTTAATATTCGGTTTTGAAATCTGACATGGGGCTAGACATTTTGTCAATTTCCCGGCTGCCCCATGTCATGTGACTTGTGCCAGCACTTTAGGAGGGAACTGCTTTCTGGCAGGCTGTTGTTTTTCCTTCTCAATGTAACTGAATAGTACGCAGTGGGACATGGGTTTTACTATTTGTGCTGTTCTTAGATCTACCAGGCAGCTGTTGTCTTGTGTTAGGGTGGCCATACACATAGAGATCAGCTCGTTTGGCAATGTCGCCCCGATATGCCCACCTTGAGGTGGGCGATATCGGGCAGATCCAATCGTGGGCCCTAGGGCCCGACGATCGAATCATAATGGAGGCCATACAGGCGGTCGGATCGAACAGATCGGTGAAGCCGGTCGGAGGGCCCCATAAGCTGCCGACTTGGTCTGTTGGCAGCTTTTATTGGCCCGTGTATGGCCACCTTTAGGGAGCTTTTATCTGGTTACCTTCCCATTGTTCTGTTGTTAGGCTGCTGGGTGGGGGAAAGGGAGGGGGTGATATCACTCCAACTTGCAGTACAGCAGTAAAGAGTGATTGAAGTTTATCAGAGCACAAGTCACATGACTTGGGGTAGCTGTGAAATTGACAATATGTCTAGCCCCATGTCAGATTTCAAAATGAAATTCTGCTGGAGCAGCACTATTAACTTATGTTTTTTGAAAAAAAATGTTTTTCCCGTGACAGAATCTCTTTAATATAAAGTAGTAAAGAGAACAAATCGCACAATGCTCAGGCTATTAATTGACAGACAGCAATCATACGAAAGATATGTCTGACAAATAGTAACAACAGTTTACCACTGATATTGCCTTTTAACCTGTGCTATCAACTTCATGACTGATCTCTATGGTACAAAAAATGTCAGAACACTACTGGGCAGATTTATCAAATTCACATGAATGATTCGAAATTCAATCGAATTTTCAAACAGATTAGAATTTTTGAAGGCCACTTCGACCATCGAATTTTGAAAATTCGATTGTATCAAATGATTTGAATAATTCGAATAAAATTCTATCCGAATATTTGACAGTCGAATTACTTGCCCTTTAATTTTTTATTCGACTGCCTAGTTCGCCAGATTAAACCTACCGAATTGGTTTTAACTATTTTTGATCTAATAAAAAAAATCGATCAAATAGTTAAAATCGTTCGATTCGATTGTTGGATTGATCAAATTGCAGTAAAATCATATGAATTCAAAGGATTTTAATTCCCTTAAAATTCGATGGTCATAATCGGGTTTTTTTAACCCCTCGAATTCGCCCCTTAGTAAATCTGCCCCATACGTGGTCCGAAAATCGTACAAAGCGCCTTATCTTTGCGTCTATGGCCAGCTTTAAGCCCTTTGTAAATCCTGTGCAATCCTTCAGAATGATCTGCAACTGCAGACGCCTGTTAATTTGCATGTTTACTATGCTAAATGAGAACTGCTTTGTATGTGCTGGCTATTTAACCTTCCTTGAGCCCTGGTCATTTTATGTGAGGAAGATACTAACTGTATTTCCACGAGAGCTTAGGGAACAACTCACAACATACTGAGTATGTATATTATATAAATAAAACAATATAAGACTGATTGGTCAATTCAGATTATTGGTGCATACAGAAACCAGCATAATTAGCATAAGAATGTGATAACCAGGCCTGTAGCATCAATTTATATTACAATTTTCATCTTGTAAATTTGCAATAATCCCTAATCTTAGCTTCTCTGAGCATGTGATTGTCGCAGACACTCCTAACAAATTCAAGATGAGAATGTCCTGTGACAAATTTGAATGCCTGAATCATTATTATTATTCTAAAGATGCTGGTTCAATATGTACAGTATATACAGGTATGGGACCGGTTATCCAGAATGCTTGGGACCTGGGGCTTTTCCATAATTTGGATGTTCACAATTTAAGACTACTAGAAAATCATGTAAACATTATTAAACCCAAATCGGCTGGTTTTGCCTCCAGTAAGGATTAATTATATCTTAGTTGGGTTCAAGAACAAGGTACTGTTTTATTATTACAGAGAAAAAGGTAATCATATTTTTTTAAATTTGTATTATTTCATTATAATGGGAGACTTTCTGGATAACGGGTTTCCAGATAACTGATCCCATGCCTGTATAAAATATGGCATTTCTAGCCGTATGTACTGTAACAAGACCTCTAGTGTACAACCCCCACTAGATAGAGTATACTATTGTTCACCAACATGAACTGAGAAATAGGAATAGTTTAGGCCTTCAGTAAATAAGCCCAGCAATAAAATTAGCTGATGAAATCGCAAATAGCTCAACCCCCCCCCCATAATTGCTTTTAAGCTAAATAACTTCTAG
>CM044431.1:76605855-76670006 GCA_024363595.1 Xenopus borealis | reverse complement strand
CCAAAGAAATAAAGATCTTCTCCTTGAGGTTAAAACCACTAAAGCAAACCATTAAGAATGAGATGCATATCCGAATTATCAAGGCAATGAGTAGAGTGGCAATACACAGCCCTGGAAATCATTCAGAGAGGATGGTTAGTAAGTAATACAGTATGAACAACACAACACTATATGACTATACAATAATAAAAGAGAACAGAACACTAAGAATGCACCATTGTAGCCAGATCCAGAGTAGCTTCAACATACATAAACCATTTTTTCAAGGCCAAGTCAGTAGCGGATTGGCCCGTGTCTGGTGCCAATAGATGCGTCTGCCTGCCCACAAACTAACTAAAAATCAGCCATCGGGTAAGGCCTTATTTCCCCCCCTCCCCACCAGAGCTGCATTAGAAAGGGGGTCCCAAACTGGCGGTCCATGGGCCAGAACCAATAGGCGTGACCAGAATTGGACGCCAACTACCAGAATTGGACATCGACCCCTGCAAAAACTGTACCAGTCCCCGGCCCAAAAAGTTGAGGACCCGTGCTTTAGAAAGTGAACAATGACACTTTATACTTTAGTATTAGAAAAACGGTTTCATATAGAAAATTGAAAGAAATTGGAAAAAGTCATTATCTCTGGTGATCTATCTGAACCCCTTTAATGCAGCCAAAGAACAGAAGCACAAGGCAAGGAAAGGCAGAGCTGACGTTATTTATTACTGCTGAGCTGAACATTATGTTCATTTAGTACTGGTAGAGCTGTTGCTGCTTTTTTTATTATATATATGCTATATGTTCTGGGGGCTTCAAGTTGGCAGGAAGTTGGCAGTGTTCCATGACCATAATTGGGTGTGGTTAAGGAGGAAATAGTCGAAAAGAAGGCTTAGACTATACAGTATTTTCACATAACTTTATGCAAACATCCTCCCACTTACCACAAAAAATATAGTGCCTTGCAATAAAATTAACAAAGCCCTGAATGAAAATAACAATACATTTGCAGCTTCAAAATCGGTTTATTTTTGGTTGTCGAAGCGCTGACAATAAGATCTCATTTTTAGTTGTATCAGAAAGAGACAAGGAAAGCTGAAACAATCTAAAACCGTAAAGGAGAACAAATGCAGAGATTTTAAAATGTAATGTATGTGTTGCCCACTGTATTCTACAGAGCTTATCTGCTTTCAAACTTAATGGCTACGCAGCAGGCTATTTATAAAAAAACTATAGTGGTGTTTCTGAAAGTTTTAAAAGTACACTTTCATTTTATGGTGTTATTGTTCCTGTAAAGGTGAACTCTCGGGGGTTCTTAGGTTAACCTTATGGAATATTGCTTCAATGTAATATGCCTATTGACCTATGACTTACCAACAGTCTCTGGTTTCAGTGATGAAACAGAGATTTCTGCTCCAATCAAACCAAAAAGCAATGGTTGGAAGATATCCCAAAAGACAGCTATAATGTCTTCAACCACAGCCTGCAACAAATGTGAACAGTGAGATTTCTGGTTAGCTTAGAATTGCATTTCTGAACTTGATACAAGGGAATACATGTTTAATTCATGATACCATTATATTAACAAAGCATCTCAGTGCCTTCCTCCAGCCATTGTAGGGTTTTTTTTGTATGTAGTCATTACAATGTCTGGGTATAGAATATGTTGCATATCTGCTATGTAAATATACCTCCCTGCCCCAAAACTATTCTATAAATTTAGATTAGCTTTGCTTGTGTTTTAAAGGAGAACTAAACCCTAAAAATCAATATGTTTAAAAATTCCATATTTTACATACTGAACGTATTACAGTAGCCTAAAGTTTCAGCTTCTCAATAGCTGCAATGATCCAGGATTTCAAACTTATCACAAGGGTCACCATCTTGGAAAGTGCCTGTGACACTCACATGCTCAGTGGGCTCTGAGCAGTTGCTGAGCTTAGGGGTCGTCACCAATTATCAAGCAGAAAATGAGGTTGCTACAGGACTGATTATTAAATTCTGATGCTAGTTGCAATGGTTTCTGTGCTGCCATGTAGTAATTATCTTTATTAATGACTAATTAGCCTTATATTGTGATATTTCTATTCTATGTGTACTGTATATTGTGAGTCAGTCCCTAAGCTCGGTAAGTGACATCAGCACAGAGCATGTCCAGTGAATCAGCAGAAAAGAAGTTGGGGAGCTACTGGGGCATCTTTGGAGAAACATCTTTATGGCTAAAGGGCTGTGGTTGCCTTGGGCTGGTAGAGATGCAAAACATAGTGTAAAACATTTCTAGACTACATCTTTAGTTAGGTGTTGGTCCTCCTTTAACATGTAATAACATTTGAACTACCCATTATTGCATCCATATGAGTAACCCAAAGTGTACAATTAATGACAGCAGGCTCAGTGGCTACTGGGGATCTCAGGGGTACAGGTGGCTGTGGGAGTTTAGAATTATATGCAGTTTTGAATAGAAGTGGGGGAAAAAAAGATCCTTTTCCTAAAGATTTGCAGGATTGGGGACTTTAAGAGGTGGTTCACCTTTAATGTAACGTTTAGTATGTTACAGAATTGATAATTCTAGGCAACTTTTCAATTGGTCTTTGCTTTCAAAAAGGGGTCACTGACCCCCATCTAAAATCAAATGCCTTCACATTTAATGTTATTGCTTCTTTTTCTTCAGGCCCCCTCTTGTTCATATTCCAGTCTCTTGTTAAAACCAATGCAAGGTTGCTAGGGTATTTTGAACCCTATATCACAATATTTAGGAATTTGTTGCGCAGTACCAGAAATTATACCATTATGTGAGAAGAAAAATATCAAAACCAATAAGTAAAGGGAAAATACAGATCACTCCAGTTCAGAAACCAAAGTTTTTCGACATGATGGCGTCCAAGATGGCAGCTCCCAGCTCCTCCACGTGTATCCGAATAGTAAGGGCGTGGTGACTTAGGCATCTTCTTGGCTGCCGATTGGTCGCCAGTGATGGAATAGGCGCCAGCGTCAGGACTCCAGCGTCATGACATCATCTTTTGGCACCAAAACTGGCCTAATTAAAGGAGCATGAGAACTGCAGCCTTGCTCAAGTATAGGTTTCACTTTGTGTATTCCTGGGTGTGATTCTAGACTATATCGATACAAACTCCTGCACACCCAATTCCAATTGAGTGAAAGTTACCTGGTGCTTCAAGCGGCAGAGGCTCGGCCACCTCACATAAGTCCAACCAACAAAGATACCGATGGCACACAGGATTTGTGCAAGCAAGTGCTTTGCGTGTTTATTGCTGATGCAACGTTTCGGGGTCACGCCCCTTTCTCATGCTTGAGAAAGGGGCGTGACCCCGAAACGTTGCATCAGCAATAAACACGCAAAGCACTTGCTTGCACAAATCCTGTGTGCCATCGGTATCTTTGTTGGTTGTGATTCTAGACTGCCTTTTTGATTATGTGTACCGGTCATATGACTGTCCTGTCGAACTCCTTCCAGGCACTTTTGCTCCTCGAGGATGTACTTATACTTTATCCCCTGCTGAAACTACGGCGATGAAAGAATATTTCCAGGAAAATCTTCTAATTGGCTTAATCCGCCCTTCGTCTTCTCCAGCAGGAGCTGGATTCTTCTTCAAAGAAAAAGACCTTGCATCGACTACCATGGCTTGAACTAAAATAACCTCGGAAAAACGTTACCCTCTTCCCCTCATCTCCGAGTTAATTGACCAGCTCAAGGGTGCCTGCATCTTTACCATACTGGATCTTCGAGGGGCCTATAATCTCATCCGGATCAGAGAGGGTGATGAATGGAAAACCGTGTTTAACACTTTTGATGGGCACTACGAGTATCTCGTAATGCCTTTTGGACTTTGTAATGGACCTGCGGTTTTTCAAAAATTTGTTAACGACATTTTTTGGGACTTATTAGGTCAAAGTGTGGTCGTTTACTTGGATGATATTTTAATTTTCTCCAAAGATTTAGAAGAACACCGGCGCCAAGTTTCGGAGGTTTTCTCTCAACTGAGAAAGAATAATGTTTTTCCCAAACTTGAGAAGTTTCTTATATCCCCTTTCTGGGGTACATTATTTCTCAGCAAGGCTTCAAGATGGATCCAGCTAAAGTCTCGGCGATCCTAGATTGACCTCTTCCCACCAGTACCAAGGCTATTCAGAGGTTTACTGGCTTTGCCAATTATTATAGACCGTTCATTAGGCTTTTCATATAAGATTTCTCCAATTCTGTCTCTTATCCGTAAAGGGGAAAACCTCAATGTTGGCCTCCACAAGCTCTGGAAGCTTTCAAATCTCTTAAAGAATCCTTCTCTTCTGCTCCAATTCTCAGACACCCTGATCCTCTTCTGCCTTTCTATATTGAGGTTGACGCTTCTGATATGGGGGCTGGAGCTGTTTTGTCACAAAGATCACCGTGTGAGGGGAAATTGCATCCATGCGCTTTCTTTTCTAAAAAATTCTCGTCTCCTGAACGGAACTATGATGTGGGAAATTGTGAGTTGTTAGCAGTCAAATTGGCTCTAGAAGAGTTGAGACATCTGTTGGAAGCTTCCCAAGTACCAGTATCTATCTTTACTGATCACAAGAACCTGGAATACATTCAAACACTTAAACGTCTCAATCCTAGACAAACTAGACGGGCACTCTTTCTCTCACTTTATCCTCACATTTCGTCCCAGTTCCAGAAATAAGAAAGCGGATGCACTTTCCAGAAGCTTCATTCCTGAAGATTCTTGTCCTAAGGATCCTGAACCCATTGTGCCAAGATTGTTGCTGCCTTGCTTCCTTCCATGGCCTCTCAATTATTAAAAGCACAATCCTCTGCTCCTTTGGATACTCCTTTGGGGGTAGCCTTTGTTCCTCCTGAACTTCGTCAAACCATCCTGTCTCAATCTCATAATTCCAAACAAACTGGCCATCCTGGAATTAGAACGACAATTGAACTTTTATCTTGTCTTGTTTGGTTTCCTTCCCTTTGAAAAGATGTGAAAAAGGTTGTTTCCTCTTGTTCCACCTGTGCAACCTCCAAGTCTGGACTTTCCCCTCCGAAGGGATTTCTCCTTCCGTTGCCGATTCCCTCTCGACCTTGGACTCATTTGGCAATGGATTTCAACGTGGATGAATTATCTGGGTTGTGGTCGACAGGTTCGGCAAAATGGCCCATTTCATTCCTCTTCGCAAGTTGCCTTCTGCTCAGGAGCTTTCAAGGCTGTTTATTATGCACATCTTCCGCCTTCATGGATTTCCTGCTGAAATTGTATCCGACAGGGGCTACCAGTTCGTTTCTAAATTTTGGAGATCTTTATATAATGCACTTCACAACTCTCTCCAGTTTTCTTCTGCCTAACACCCTCAGTTCAATGGAGCTGTGTAGAGGGTTAATCAAGACTTAGAGCAGTTCCTCCGTTGCCATGTATCTTTATGTCAGGATGACTAGGTGGAACTCCTCCCTTGGGCTGAGTTTGCTCACATCAATGCACTGCATGTTTCTTCCGAGTGATCTCCCTTCTTTTGTGTCTACGGCCAGAATCCACTGGCGTTCCCTCAAGATCTTCTCACGAATGTCCCAGCTGCCAATAACCAAGCTGCTTATATGTTCGCTATTTGGCAAGCTACTTTCTCAGAAGAGATTTGCCGACAAGAAAAGAGTTTCTTCCCCTCATTATAATCTTGGTGACAAAGTCTGGCTTTCGACTAGAAATATTTATCTTACAGTGCCTTCTCCCAAACTTGGTCCCAAGTTCATCGGCCCTTTTCCAATCAGTAAAATTATTAATCCTGTGGCGGTTCGTCTGCAACTTCCCCAGGAGATGCGGGTTCCTAATGTGTTCCATGTATCCCTTCTCAAGGCTGCTTTGCATTCTTCTTCCCCTCCCACTCCTGCTCATGTTCTTGTTGATGGCCATCAGGAGTTTGAAGTTAAGAGGATTCTTGATTCTCAGGTCTCCAGAGTCTTGCAGTACCTAGTCGAGTGGAAGGGGTTTGGACCTGAGGAGTGCTCCTGGGTAAGAAGTTCTGATGTCCATGCTCCTCTTCTTAATTGAAGATTTCACACACAGTTTCCTTCTTGTCCCAGTCGTGGTGGTCCTGAGGCCCCCCATAATGTAGGGGGTACTGTAAATGAAACCGTTTTTTCCGCCCAGCTCCTGCACGTGGATCAAAATAGACGCGGTGATGGAGGCGTCTTTTCGGTCGCTGGCGACGGAATAGGCACCAGCGCCTGAACGCCAGCACCATGACCTTTGGCACCAAAACTGGCCTATTTAAAGGAGCTTGCGCACTGCAACCTTATCCAAGTATAGGTTTCACTTTGTGTATTCCTGTGTGTGATTCTAGACTGCCTTATTGATTCCTGTATTCCGACTTCTGCTGTTTATTCGTATTGACCCTTCGCTGCCTGGATTGAACCTTTTGCCTGGACTTTAACCAAAACGCGTTAGGTGGTCACCTGTATGTCCTAATAATTTACTTAAATTTTTAACCATGTCGTTACTTTTTTGGGAAAAACTCACAACTTTTTGTTATTTTGAACCCTATAAACTCGATTGCTGAAATTGGAGAGCTTCTGAGTAAAATGCTAAATAACTAAAAAAAACTTAAATAAAAAATGAAAACCAACATCATACTAAAAGTTAATTTAAAGGTGAACAACACCTTTAAAGATTTTATGCCCTTGGTCTCAAATCCATCTTACAACATTTCTGCCTCCATTTACCTTATCAGTTGACCACCCGATTCCAGCCAGAAAAGCCATAACAAGTGTGCACAGTCCTCCCGACCCTGGGAAACCGAAATACAAGCTGCCAAACACAGCAAATACTGACAGTGCCAAAATAAGGTAAGATCTCTTGCCTTTTAGATTTTCCTAGGAGAAAAAAGAAATCCAAACAATCAATAGTCTCAGATTTGTCAACACTGATGCAGTCCTCCCAACAAGTCTCCATAGGCCCCTATTATAATATGAATGTTGGCTGGGGGAAAATGATTAGTCCATACACTATATAACATGTTGGTGGATAAATTGGGTAAAGATCTTAATGTATGTCCAGCTTTATATGAAATAGAAGCCTGTGTTGGTTACATTAGAATATAACCTTTATTCTTTATAACCTTTATTCTCACATATAATTCTCTAATGTGATCCAGAAACACAGTGCCAAATGTAGGACATATGAAATATGGAGCAAATCTTTACTGGCACAATCTTTGTTTTACAGCACCCCTACTACACATATTATGTAAAAACACATTTCTAAAATCTAAAACTAGGGATGCACAAAATTCCCTGTTTGGAATTTGGCCAGTTCCCACATGAAAAATTTGACCGAATACTGAACCTGAAACTGAATGGAAAAGGCTGAATCCCAAGCCGAATCTTGGATTCAGTGCATCCCTATCTAAAACAATATGCAGTGGGAAAATAATTTTCCAAGAAACTGTCAACAGCGAAAATGTTAACATGACATCCTCATTCCATGAATATTTAGAATTCCACACTGATACAACATTCTCCTGCTGCAAATTACCTTCAGTAAGGCATTAATATCCTTAGCCATCTATAGTTCATAATACTGTAGTAATATTACATTGTTTTGAAAGTCAGTGGTTGACTGCCATGGATGTACTAGTAAATTCCAGTTCTCCAGGAATACCTCCCTCCCATGATCCACTCTCATCTACTAGTACTACCACCCTAGTCTCCAAGCCCTACAGAAAATAAAACTATTTAATGCTAGAATTTTTATTACTGCACTAGAATAGAAACATTTCCAGTTAACATTTTGATCCACATTGTAAAACTACTGGAGCTCAGCCCTTGCAACATATCTGATGTCAGCTAAAAATCTGGGACAGACTCAGGTCAGGTTCGCACAGAAAATGTCCATTTTAACCAAGGCTGGTTTGAGCTTGGGTAAGAGAAGAGGCAGGTTTGGTTCAGAAAATTTTCAACCAGTACATCACTAGTCTGTAGGTAATTTTTTTTTTCAATTAATTGTTAGCCAACTAACATAACTAACATACCGTGAATCCTCAATTTTATATCCCCTGATTTTACGTTTTCCTGCATTTTTTTTTTTAATTGTGGTTCCACCAATTTATAGGGGCAGAATTACTAAGCTCGGGTGAAGGATTAGAATGCAATAAATTTGAATTTTTTTTGGTGAGGCTAATTAGACCATTGAATTTGCAGAATTCAATCGAATCGAATGATTCGAATAAATCGTACGATTCGAAAATCGTTTGAACATTCGAATTACTTGCCCTTTAAAAATTTATTCGATTGCCTACTTCGCCAGATTAAACCTACAGAGTTTCTATATTTGCTTATGGGAAGCTCCCATAGGTTTTTTCTAAGTTTTTTCTTGATCAATTTTGTCGTGAAATTGGATGATCGCTATTCAATCGTTCGATACATCGAATAGAGGTAAAATCCTACAAATTCGATATACAAATTTTTCTGATTTTACTTCGGGAAAATTTTCTAGGGTCGAATTCGAGGGTTTTTAACCCTCGAAATTCGACCCTTGATAAATCTGTCCCATAATGTATTTCTTTGGGTGTTTTTCCCTGATTTTACATCATGTTTTCCCCTATTTCCAAAATGGAAATGTTTCTTCCGTGAATGTTATTATTAGGGATAGGTTTCAGTTCCAATTAGTCTGCACCTAATACAGTTTTGCACAAATCACTTATTGCTTTAGGTTGTGTGTGTCATAGAGGCCTTGCACATACCCCACCCCCGTCATAGCATATAATTAATGCTGCAATGCTTAACCCTTATCATTAACATAGTAAATATTGTACAGGTATGGTCTGGAAACCCGTTAGGAAGCTCAGAATTACAATAATCCAATTCAATTATCCAAACAATCCAAATTTTTCAAAATGTAATAATAAAACAGTACCTGGTACTTAATCCCAACTAAGATATAATGAATCCTTACTGGAAGCAAAACTGGACTATTATGTTTAAATGGTTTTATAGTAGAATTAAGGTATGAACATCCAAATTACAAAACAGTATCTACTAAAACCCCAGGTCCCAAGCATTCTGGAAAACAGGTTCAATACCTGTATTTTCAAAGTAAAACGGACTTCTGTGTTTATATCTTTTGAGTACTTGAAGGTACATTGCTTTAGCACATTTCAGTGATGTTATTTATTCGTTATTTTTTTCCTAGTCCCTTGAAAAACATGGGGAAGGAATTGTGGATTCCACTGTATTTAGGCTGACTGTAACCATTTTCTGTAACAGTGGGGATGAGACAGAAAGGAACTAATTCAATAAAACACACACCCAAAATAAAGACCATTTCAAATGTTTCCCAGACTGCTACAGTATTATGGTTGCCACATCTTGAGCAGCCATGTAATATCGATCTATAGCACAATAAAGAAGAATTTGTGTAGCATCAGGAGGAGCATTGTAAAATATCAGTTTTCATTTTAAAATCCTTCCTCCATGTCGGCATATAAGGTTATGGATCATACACTTTACCCTGGCCATCCCCATGTCAGCTACTCGTGGATAAGCTCCTCCTCTTGACCCCAGACAGAAGAACCTCCCCAAGGGGCAAATTCATTAAGATCCGAAAATTCTCTAGCGTTAGCTTCACTAGCGTTCGCCGCACTTCCCCAGGCGAATTTTCGCCAGTGCTATGCAAATTCACTAAAGTATGAATTTACGCTCAGGTCAGCGAACGGTAGCATAGTTGCGCTAGTGTTACTTCGCTAGGCAGAGTGCAGTTAAGCTAGCGAAGCCTAATTTGCATACAGCGGGAACTTTAACTTAGAATATAAGTATGTTACAGCCACTACATTCCACTACACAAGCCCAGGAAACCTTTAATAAATTAAATAAAGTTTTCCTATTGCCCTACATGTGCCCCCTGTATAGTTGTGTTGCCATATGTTAGGAAATGTAGGGGGGGGAAGGAGGGTAACCCCCCCCAAAAAAATAGCGATCTTTATCAAACTATCACCCTCCAATGCTAAAACACACCAGCGTTTTTTTGGGACTTAGAAACATTTTTACATTTTTTTTCAACCTCCTATCTATTGTGGTCTGACCAGGCGAAGTAACGTCTAACGTAAGTGCTAACGTTGAGGAAAATGTTCATCTTAGTGAATTTACGATCCTTCGTCAGTGCGCAACTTCGCCTGGGGTAAGGGTGCGTAGTTGTGCAAGTCTATCTACTTCGCTAGCGAAAATTCACCAGAGTGAATTTCCGAAGTTACGAATTGACGCCACACTGGCGAATTAGCTGTAATGAATTTGCCCCCAAGACTTAAAAGCTTCTCCGCTCCCCTACACGTCTTTTTTTTTCTCTTCTTCCTTGGACCTCAGGCAGTAAATATATTGTTCTATGTGGGATCCATCTCAGGGCCTCGCGGTGAACCTTACAGGATGTTCCACAGTTTAGTATTATAGTGGAAACAAAGGAACAGCTGCTACTTCTACATATCTATTCCTTTATCTGCTACAGGTAATGCAGATCAGTAGTTTCTCAATACCAGAATTACTGCATCTAACCATGATGCCTTAAGGCTAATTGGAATATTAGGCAGTTGTATTCTGAATTTCACAAGGGAATATTCTGCAGTTGATTGTTAGGTATAAGTAACAGGAAATTGCAGGCTGCAACTGGTTGTTCTACAACTGATCTTAAGTAATACTGATGCTAAAAGATGAATTTTTAAATATGAATGTACATTAAAAGGTTCCTATAGGTCATGTAGATCAAATTTGGCTGAAAGGTTGTGTGCAAGTTTTTGTTAGTTGAAGTTCCTAACCCTGACTGTTCTGTCAACCTGACTGTCCCATCTCTGCCTGTCTGGTCCTAATACAGGAACATGGGGCATCAGACAGGTAATGTAAATGTATTGTGCAAATACATTTGGCAAAATTATAGGTGGCAAACAAAGCCAATGCTATGATAGATGCAAAAATGATAATTCTGTTGTGGGTATCTCCTTAAGCATGGCAACTGCGTAGGGCATTAGCTGGTATTCCAGGAGTTCCATATGTTAAATAGAACGGTTACACATTCCATATAGTTACCCATCATTAGACTATTCCAATATCCCATTGGCAGGGTACATTCCTTAGTACTATACCTGGAGAATGTGTCTCCTACATAAGAGCAGGCAGCTTTTAGGGTCATGCTGTGTTTATCAGTTGAATCATACCAATGTTTTCAGTAGTCTAAGTTGTACTCTGTAAACCCTTGCTCATTACCCTCCAATTAGTCAAGGTTTGTTGAGACGCTATATAAATAAATGATGATGAACTATTGGGTATTTTATTTGATTTACTAGGGATCTGGAATAGAGTTCTTCCTTTTATATCAGGAGCACAATGCAGTTAGCCTTGGCTTCTCAATTAGGAGATCTTACTCTGTACTTACTGTGTGGTTAAGGCCTGGGTCCCACAGGTCCCATTCAGCAAATGTCTCACTTGTGCGTACTCTGTGTGAGAGGGTCTAGGAGTCTGGTTATGTTAGTCAGAGATCCCTCACTATAGAATGATTTCAAATTCCCTTACTGAATTCAATACCTATATGTTCGAGCAATTCATAATCACCCTGTGGTGTTGATTTTAAGAACACTTTCCAGCATACATCTCCCTTGAGGGTTTTTAGTTTATACAATTCCTATATATTATCAGGGAGGCAAGGAGTACTGGAGGCCATATGGTTTTAACATTTTCAGATTTTGTGCCTTAACCTCAATTTATATATTTTTTTTGCAGGATCCTCATCTGCAATCTTCATCTGTTTTATAAGCCTTCAGAGATTCATTATAATATTAATTACCCCCCCCCCCCCAATAAATTAAGCTTGGGCATATCCCACACGCATCTGACATGGGGATGGCAAGGGTAAAAAGGAAAATTACATCATACTCACCGTGATTTTCCTTTCCTGGCCATCCTCCGTGTCAGCAAGTTTATGCCCACCCTTACTGCAGATAAACCCGGCAGCTTGTTACTTGACACCTGTGTAGGGGAATTGAGAGGCTTTGAATTCTTGGAGAGGTTCTTCTGTCTGGCGAGGCGCTTATCTACGCGTAGCTGACATGGAGGATGGCCAGGAAAGGAAAATCACGGTAAGTATGACGTAATTTTCCTTTTTACGCAGCATTTCACCACTGATCGCTTCTGAAGAAGTGGTGTCTCGCCATGAAACACGTAATAATCCATAACCTTATATGCAGACATGCTGTAAGGATTTTAAAATAGACCATTAAATTGTTATTTTACAATGCTTCTCCTGATGCTCCTTGAATTCTTCTTTATTGTGCAGATGCTCTTGGGTGGGGTACTGATGTTACCTGCAATTGGCAGAAAGGTATTATGCTCCCCTTATTCGGATCTGAATATTTATCTATAGTAATTGCTTCTTACCTGGTCTTTACTTGGAAAATAATGAAGAAAAAATCCCAAAAGAAGCCCAGCTGCTATGCCAGCCACCACTTCCAATACACCCCTTACAATGGTGTTAATGGTGGAACCTAAGCATTAAAAGTGAAAACAAATATCAGTTAATAAAGCTTTGAAATACATTAGCACAAATCATATTCTGAGTACAGAAGGCTTTAACACTGTGTAACACCCCCTTTTTCTTGCTGTGCACCAATAGGTTCTGTACCCACAAATGCTTCAAAATGTGTAATTCTGTGCAGTTTTTTCTACAAAAGTTTACTTAACGTCAGTCCTATTTGTAGTTTTGTATGCACAAGAGCTGAAGCCAATGCTCAAAGCAGAAAACAAATCAATATGTATGTATCCAGAAACTCCAAAAAGCTCTGAATAAAGGTTATTTTAAGCAAATATTTAGATTAATAAATATATATAACGGATATCCTTTTCTCTGTAAATAATAAAACAGTACCTTGTACTAGATAGTAACTAAGTTGAATGAATCCATATTGGTGGCAAAACAATCCTATTGAGTTTATTTTATGTTTAAATGTTTTTTTAGACTTAAAGGGGTTGTTCACCTTAGAGTTAACTTTTAGTATAATGTAGAGAGTGATAATCTGAGACAATTTGCAATTGGTTTTCATTTTTTATTTGTGGTTTTTGAGTTATTTAGCTTTTTATTCAGCAGCTCTCTAGTTTGCAGTATCAACAATTTGGTTTCTAGGGTACAAATTACCCTAGCAACCCTGCATTGATTTGAATAAGAGACTGGAATATGAATAGGAGAGGGACTGAATAGAATGATAAGTAATAAAAAGTGGCAATAACAATACATTTGTAGCCTTACAGAGCATTTGTTTTTAGATGGTGTCAGTGACCCCCATTTGAAAGCTGCAAAGAAACAGAAGAAAATTCAAAATCATTAAAAAACTATGAAAAATAAATAACGAAGACCAATTGAAAAGTTTTTTAGAATTGGTCCTTCTACAATATACTAAACGTTAAATTGAAAGTGAACCACCCCTTTAAGGTATCCAGATTACGCCCATACTTGTACCTATTTTCCTGCATTCATCATTGGCATCTGTAGGTACTGACCCACAGAGGAATTTATAAAACTATACTGCTTGATGGCTAAAGAGAAAACGATACTGCTTGGTGCCTAGAGTGAAAGAGATCTGGGCTGGTATAGAGAGTTCTGTATAAAAATACAGCCTTTCAAGTCATTTGCATTTTTGGTTTTAGAATCATTTAATGAAGGTGGCCTTAGGAAGGTGCTAGTAAGCAGTGGGGTTTCAATATTCGTAGAACTTACCTGAGGAGAAGGCCATGCCCAAACAAGTATTGAAGCCAGTGATTGCCAGGACATCATCAAAGCTTCCGGCAGCCATGAGCAGGGTTGGGATACCTTTATCCACTCCAAATCCTTGTTTTTGTAGATTTAGCATAGAAGGGACAACAACAGCAGGTGATACAGCCCCCAAGACAAAACTAAATATAAAAGGAAACATAAGAATACATTTAGTTACACATCATCAAACACTTCAATAAAAAAAGTAACAAAATATTCTAATAAAGGCTATCTCAGTGAATCGAAACACCAGTAATTTAAGTGCTGCATACAGGGCCGCCATCAGGGGGGACAGGGGGGACAAGTGTCCCGGGCCCGGGGCTGAAGGGGGACCCAGCCGTGTTGCAGTTTTTGAGGAGCCAGGCCCCCCTTACCTGCTCTTAAGTCTTGCGTCTTGCTTTGTGAATGTGGAAGTGCCAGAATGACCCGAAGTCCTGATGCGGCGAAAAGTCCTGAAGCGCCGGAAGTCACGAAAGAGTCGACGCTGAAGTCCTGAAGCGGCGAAAACACCCGAAAACAGCTATAACTGAAGTCCTGAAGCCACAAGTTCAATTCTACTGACACCAATGTGGGTTTATTGTTTTTTTTAATCCCCTGGTCCGCAATGTTTTATTTTAATACTCTATTGACCCCTGCCACCAATTTTTTTTTTTTATATTTTTTGGGGCCCAATTTTTTTTTAACTTGTAAGGGGGGCCCTGCCACAAATAATTAAACAAATATTTTCTGGGGCCCCAATTTTTTTAACTTGTAAGGGGGGCCCTGGCGCAAAAGTTTTTTATTAAAATAATCTTTGGGGCCCCAATTTTTTTTTTTTAACCTATAAGGGAGCCCTGACCATCAATAGCTTTTTATAACTGTGGTGGGGAGTGGGTGGGACCTGGGGTGGGGCTTGGGGGCTGGGATGGGCGGGGCCCGCAAACATTTAGTTGTAAGGGGCCCCGTGATTTCTAATGGTGCCCCTGGCTGCATAATAGGTGACTGCTATATAAAGGATGATTAACAATATACACTATAAGGCTTGGGACTAAAATGTCATAAAATGCAATATGTTTTGTAAATGTAAATGGTACATCTCACGAGCCGGCCTTTTTTTACAAAATAAATATCCATTTGGTGTCAAGAACACTAATAATGTAGTGTTGCTCTGCACTGGTAAAACTGGCATGTTTACATCAGAAAGACCATTATAGTTTATTTAAACAAGCTGCTGGATAGCCATGGGGACAGCCATCCGAGCAGGAAATAGGAGAAAAGGCACAGGTTACATAGCAGATAAAACACATTTGTATTGCACAGGGCTTATCTGTTCTGTGCTATGTAACCTGTACATTTTCTCCTTTTTCCAGCTTAAAAAGTTGTCCCCATGGCTACACAGCAGCTTATTTATATAAATTATAGTAGTGTTTATGAAGCAAATACACAGCTTTTACCAGTGCATTCTTACAGTATATTAATTTTTAGTGTCAATGGTTAATGTACTAATATATTTTCCATGTTGATTGAAAGAAGTTAAGTACACAATGTACAAGGCATTTTATCACTGCGAAAGCTAAAAAATATAAACCTTATGCTTTGGTAATTCTAAATCAAAGTTAAACTGCATAAACCAAAAACAACGGGAAAACCTATATTAATTGAACCTGGCATATAGCTGTGGAATAGCTGTTCAATACAATCCAAAATCAACTTTAGTATTCTTATTAGAAACAGAATTGCTTCTACCATATTCTCCTTCACAGACATACTTAAATCTGATTATTTTTCAGCACTTGTATTTAAAGTTATTAGCAGTCGCAACATTATTGTTGACTGACTTCAGATACCCTTCCGACTCCACAACTCCAACGCCGCAGATCTGCCTTTAAGGTTGATTTATCAGAAGTTGTTTCAGAAGTATTTTTTACAATCATCTATTCATTTTTTAGCTATCTCTGTATTTCCTGTCAATATCCCCAGCTGTAGTTTGTGGTGGAATGCAAATCCTTAATAAATAAATGCAATGGAAATATTTGAAATACTACAGGATGATCTGGACCCCCCAATTATTTCTGGGAGATCCTTCATTTGATAGATAACGATGTTATAAAACCCTCTTTTCTTGTGGGCCATGGGCTAGTGCCCCCTTTCAGATTTATTAAACTGACCCTTGCCGCTGTACATGTAAAAATACAGATTTTTTTAAATAAAAAAAATGCCATTCCCAAGAACTGGAACTACCATGAGGTTTTATCCTTTGAAAGTGTAACATACAGACCGCAGTCAATGTCTAAATATATATTAAACCCCAGCAAAGGTATGCCCTATACGTATTCCTCTTATACCATGACGTTTGTCCTGAACCACAAGCACTACTGACAAATTCCACAAATGTATGAAGTTGGCTTATTTGTATTAAGTAATAGTGGATTCTGCATCACCAGGAGTAGGGTACATATCTTTTTAAATCCGGTCTCATTGAAGCAGGATGCAACAAGATATATATCTTCCCAGCATCCCACACTGAAAAATGAGAGTGAAACAATGCTTTTGGAAAAGAGAATTATTTATGCAAGCATTTAACCGTGTGTTTGTAGGAAGATTGAGAAAATGTGTTACCCCAGCATAAATCCCCAAGTCAGGGGGAGTCCCATTAGAAAATGGGAGACAGCAGCTGCTGTGCAAGATTCTACAGTGCAGGGACCAAAGGAAAGGCGCAAACAGACTGCCTTCAATTTTCTTAGTGCCTGCAATCGAGAATGGACAAAATGTTAATACTATTAAAATAAAAGCATTACCTTAAACATACAGCTTTACTTGTACTGCAATTACATCAATCCCTATATCAGTACAGGGAACTATGAGTGCAGTTTCCTTTTCAAATTTGGATGTTATCAACAAAATTTTAATGAAGCAAAAGAACTACATTATACCTTTGAGTCCAATCCAAGGCCAGCTCGTACCAAGATAATGGCTAATGCCATATTTCTCAAAGCTGCAGACCACTTATGATGAATTTGGACTTGGTCAGTGATGACAGGGATATTTCGTATAAGAAAACCAGCTAGCAGCATCCCTAAACAGGAAAGAGTTTACACCTTCAGTTGTAAATATTGGAAAGAAATACTCACAAATGGACCCCAAAGAAAATATGCCACTGTAATTTAAAGAGTGAAAAAACGCTTAAACATTTATCATGAAATTGTCTTAGCATGCTATTTATAATTTTGGCATAAAAGAATTTGCCCAATGCTTTTACATTACCTATCTGATCCCCCATGTTCCTCTAAGAGGGGGCTGCCATATTTGTGCACCAATAGCTTATTGGAATTAGAAACCCTACAATGTTTGAGAAGGGACAGTCAGATTGGCAAAACAATCAGGTTTGGGACCTTCAAGTCACAATTACTTACAAAATCAGAAGCAAAAAAAATCAGCATGAACTATATGTAACTGTTACTGTACATTAATATTTTGAAGAATAGTTTTTAGTGTCAGTTTCAATTTAAGAAACACAGATACATTTATTAGTATAGTGTTTGAGAAGACTACATTTTTTTTAGGTATCAAGAAAAACAACCAGTGTTCTTGCAAAACAATCATCTCCTGCAAGAATCCAATTATTATTCTTATATGTTTTATACAGCATTTCTTGAATTTTACGGACTACAAAAAATATTCAGACACCATCTAAATTTTCTCATTATAAACGAGGCCCACACAAATTGATTGCTTCACGTTTCAAAGATTTGTAAACAGCTTTACAAGAACCTTTTTCTATACCCAGGTTTTTCCAGATGTTTTAAGCAGGCACATATCTAATCACAAGAACACAGTGAGATTCTTCTTTTTTACCGAGTAGAGGAGGCAGAGGAGGAAAGCTTGGTATCTTGATGAGACTAATGAGTTTGCCCCCGAGGACAGCAGTGAAGAGTAGAGCTAGAATTCCAAAAAGGTTTCCTCCAGGCAGACATTCAGGGCCAGTTATAGACCAGACAACTGCCCAAATGAGTATCATCATGATAGCTGTTAAAAAGACAAAAACAAAAAAAATGTCATCATAACGTTTAGTTTTGCAAATAAATAGGTTTTATGGTCCCTTTTTGTGATTGCATTGAGAAAGTTAATTTCCTGGCACTCGTATTTGTTATTTACTTTGTACAAAGCAGCTGCCCAGTTTGGGCGACCTCCTAGAACCTTTACAGAAATGTTTTTAAGTTCTGGAAAATCTAAGGATTTTGGGCAAAATCTTTTGAATCGAACAATGCATTCGAACAATTTTTATTCGTTGGAAAACGGACCTATTCGATCCATTTGCATATGCAAATTAGGGCCAGGGAGGGAAATCACTGACTTGTTGCCACAAAACAAGGAAGTAAAAAATGTTTCCCCCTTCCCACCCATAATTTGTATATGCAAATTAGGGTTCGGATTCAGTTCGGTATTTGGCCGAATCTTTCGGGAAGGATTCAGGGGTTCGGCCGAATACTAAATAGTGTATTCGGTGCATCCCTAATTTTTTCTTTTCTATAGTTTTTAGATTATTGGCCATCTTCTCGTTTCCAGCATCCAAATGGGACTGTCTGAACCCATCTAAAAACAACTGCTCTGTAAGGCTACACATTTATAGCCATTGGTGCTTTTTATTGCTTATCTTTCTATTTATGGCCTCTCCTGTTTATATTCGTCTCTTATTCATATCAATGCATGGTTGCTAGGGTAATTTGGACCCTACCAACCAAGTTGCTGGAATTGCAAACTGGAGAGCTGTTGAATAAAAAGCTACATAACTCAAAAACCAGAAATAATAAACAATGAAAACCAACTGCAACTTGCCTTATAATATCACTCTCTGTGTCATACTTTAAGTTAGCTGAAAGGTGAACAACCCCTTTAAAGTCGGTATCCCACCTAAAAACATAGTATTAAGTACTGTTTTCTGAAATAGCTGACCAGGTTGATGGGCTGCTAGGGATTACTAAACCTATAAAAAAAACTTTGCACCTTCTATGACACTGCCCACAGAAATCCCCTTGGAGTTCAATGGTTTGTTTATATGGACACAGAACTCCTCAATATTCTCCAATATTTGCATATTTTACAACAGGGGCACATTATTCTTTATACAAATATATTCAATCTGAACTGGAAAAAAAGAAATTAAAGTATACTATGATCAAAATATTTTATTTTTCTTAATGATAGATGTACCATTAGTAACGGCCAAAGAGAAACATCCTTGTGGAGGACAGGCAAATACTCTTCTAATCTTCATGCAGATGTTGGACTGAGTTTGGCCTCCTTTAGGCAGCTGTTCATCGCTACTCAACAGTGCGCAATCATCTTTGAGGGCAAGTCCGTCTGACAATTTCAAGGCCACTAGAGGGATTTCCTAGAAAGTAAACATAAAACATGTTATTCATTGATAAGTACATATTTCATAATGTGATAAAAATGCCATCTCCCCCTTTTCATAGTTGAGTATTTTCTTGCTTTATAGCTGACTAACATGCTTTCTTACTATTGCATGAATGGAAATTGATTCCACGGCTTTGTAATGACAGATGTGATTCTGCTGAGAAGGACACTATCAACCTTGCTCAGTACACAATAATTCCTATACACAATTTGCTAACTAGAGTCCCTATTGGTATTGGTGCATGTCATTTAAGGCAGATGCAACTTAGTATGTGCCTACAATTAACCTGCAATTCTGTGGTCAAATATTTACATGGCTAAAAAAAAAAGGGGGTACTAAAACTAGCTACACTGTTCAAACAAGTTTTATTCAACTGTTGCTTGGCTAAAAATCCCAGAATAATGTAACATATTGTAACCTCAAGTTTAAGACATGCTGGGAGCTGTAGCTCAGCGACATCATGGTTGTGTTCTTAAAGGGAAAAAATATTTACCCCAACAGAGCCCACACTTTGGTTGGGGGTAAAAATAGTTTGTTTTAAAAAAAAAAAAAATTGCACCCACCAGCTCTAGGACAGGCAAACCAGGTGCGAGAAGCCATGCAGTGCAGAGCACATGCTCATAATGAGCTTCTGATGTCAAATGCAATACATATACATACAATGAGCAAGTTGCAGCATTTGTTTATTAGGAGGATGTGAGTGCCCCTACATGGCGCTTGAAATAGTAGCTCCCTCCTGGTGCAAGTGCCTTAGCTCTGACTGAGAGTAATTTTTTTTTTTTTAGAAAAAAAACTACTGTTGCCTGCACCTTTGGTTGGGGAAAATATTTCTGCCTAACAGGTGCCCTTTAAAAAGCAATATTGTATGATAAAACTTTTCCACAACTCTATGCAGAACAGTGTCTGCATTCAAATGCAAAAGATCCTCCAAAGAGAATCCCAGCTGATCTATGTAAATTTGGCTCCATGTTCTTTGTTCCTGCAGTTGAAGTTGCAAGCAATAAACACATTTTTCCCAACATTGAACACGTATGTCCTTTATCCCCATGCGTGATTATGGTGTTGTATACTGAATAAAATAAAAATCTCTATATGTAAGATATAGCAAGATGCCTGACAAAGTGCTGGGAATCCACATTCTCATTGGTCAATCCATTTATGAAGATCAACAAGTTTTTGGTCAGTAGAATTCTCCCTGCTGAATTTTCTTTCCTCTATAATTATGTTTTCCTGCAACTTCTAAGAAAAACTAGGTGGCACAGTGGGATAGCTTTTACGGATGGGATTAGAACCCCTTTAAACTATACACTATAGTATAATTTTTATAAATTCCTCGGTTAACTTATATTACCTTATTTTGCTCTATTTTGCTCCCATCTTCAGTTACCATACTGTTACAACCTGTACTCTCCATGGGAGCATCTTGGAGGAGCCCTGCATTGTTCACACCAGATTTTGAATCTTCCATCCTCATAGATCTGCAGAGCAACACATTATTCGTGACAACAAACCATTTTAAGACAAATGATTTGCCAAATAAATATATATATTTATAAAATGTATATATATTTATATATAGAGAGAGAGAGACCGAGAGACAGAGAGAGAGAGGCAAGGAGGAGAAATAGATCATCACACAATGATTGCCTTTTCTGAAGAGAAGCGCAAGCGGCGTTTCAATAAGTTATTTCTTAATAAAGACTTTGTGATTTTAAAGTTTAATTTGTCTTTGTGTTTTTTTTTTTCACTTTATACTAACAAATTTTTAAAAAATGTTACTTGTCCTTTACCGAAATGTCTTCAGTTGTAATCTTCTCCGTTCCTCACAGAGGCACTACCATCAACCCCATCCAGTGCCATCTCCCATCTAAATCCTTTCTTTCTTGCTGCTGCGCATCTCTTGAATTCTATCCCCATATTGTATGTGTGTGCATTCATAAGACTGCGATCTGCCTGTCATCATACCAGGGCTGGGCCTGTCTGTACCTGTGTCAGCAGCACCCAAAATATTGCTCCCAATCTGTACCTGTGCCACCAGCATGGCCCCCCCAAGTCTGTACCTCTGCCACCAGCCATTGCCTCCTAAGTCTGTACCTGTGCCACCAACCATTGCCCTCTAAGTCTGTACTTGTACCACCAGCTGTCCCCCTAAGTCTGTACCTGTGTCACAAGTCTGTACCAGCCATTTCCCCCCCAAGTCTCCCTGTACGATCAGCCATTGCCCCTCAAGTCTGTACCTGTGCCACCAGCCTGTGCCAGAGCAGCAGCAAAAATATTGCCCCAGATCTGTGCCAGGCAAAGGTCAAGTAACGAAGGAGGTGGTGACTGAAGTAGAGCAGAACGCTGCTGCTGGAAACAGGGGTGAAGTTAAAACTTAAAGAAATAAAACAAAAAACATTATTTCCCTTCTAAAGTGCGCCCCGAACTATGACTGCGCCCTAGGCGGCCGCCTGTTCTGCCTACCCTGCATAAAATGCACACTTTGGGCTGAAGTCTGCTTACAGGAGGTTTACAGTCCTATCAGTGCACACACATATGAAGTGGAAGCAGGTCTGGACTGAGATTTAAAATAAATCCTGAAATTTCAGGTACACAGAGGTCCAAAAAGGCCCCAGACAGCCCAATAAATAGTGACTGTTTGTGGAAACTTGCAGCAGCCCGGAACCCACAGTTTGGGCCTCAGAGGAAAGGGCCAAATCAGAGAGCACTTTTATGCTGGTGAAGAAAACGTGTCCTCTGTCTCAGCTACCGTATTTGCACTGGAGTTGCTCCATTACATTTATCATTTATTAAAAAAAAATAAGAGTGGGCAGAATGTATTTTCATCAAGCCCTATTTATTTTGCTAAAATAAGGTGAATACTTCCCCTTTAAGCATGGTTAAGCTGACAAACAAAGGTACAAAAAACAGCCACAAATAAAGACTGGCTATGAACCAAGTTGGAGGGTGGACAAACATGTATGGGATCCATTAGCCACAAAGCTCTAAATTACGGATAAGCCATCTGACTTAGACTCCATTCTATCCCAGGGAGGGGAGGAGGGCTTACGGTGGGGAGGGTTGCACCGAAACTGAAAGGGTTTCTTTCTCCTTAAAACAGATGACCAGTAGATGCTACCTGCTGGTTGGTTACTATGGGTTACTGCTCCAGGGCAATGCACTACAACCTTTTTTTGGGGCTGCTGGGAGTTGTAGTTGTTCAACATTCACAGAGACGTGAGCGATACGGTAGGCAGGCAGATGGACACTGACTCTAGCTAATCAGCCATGTGTTGTAATAACAATCCCTGCTGCTGGCCCAGCTAAAAATAGTAAGAAAAAGAACGAGCGCCCTGTGTATATCAGAGGAACAGCCACGCTCATGGCAGATCAGGGCTTACCAGTTACCACACACAAAACGCTGCAGCAGTAGAAGCGGCCAGGCAGGACACTAGTCAGGATGGGATGCAAGACCAGCCCCAATTCAGTCACAACTTATATTTCCTCTCTGACCAGTTCCAGTCATAAGTTCATCTTAATAAGACGCTCCATCACGAAAGCATCAGTGCGTATCACGGGTACCAGCACCCGCTGAACGAATTTCTCTTAGTCTGGGACAGGAGAGACGCTGTCAGCAGCACCAATGTAGAGAGGAGGGGCGTGTCTACTGAGCCGAAATACCGCCCACTTCTGATCAGTAGCGAGTGGAGGGCGGGGCTGTACGTGAAGAGAAAGGCTAGGAAGATGCGGAAGGGAGGTGTTATAAGGGTATTAGAAGTCTGGCACGTCCCGCCTCTATTTTAAGGGTCTCACACCTCAAGTAGTGCACTCGCAGTCACTACAATTTCCCATTATTTGTTTTGCGTCACTGGGGACACCCCGTGACTTTTACTCAGGTCTGTGACTTTGCAAAGGTGATTTCTGACAAAGAGCACTGGGATAAATATAGTAATTGAATTTACTGGTGCCTTAATGTTTCCTCATGTTTTTAAAAAATAGTGCCTGCTCTTCAACCACATTCTGGATGGAAAAGATTAAAGGGGAGCTCCACAAAAGCAAAACTTGAGCTTTTTGAAAAGTAAACATAATTTCGAGCAACTTTGCAGTGTAGTCAATTAACAAATATACACATTGGTTTGTAATGGTTTGTGACAGTTCCCTAAGCCTAGCGCCCTGCTCTAGAGTCCTGTGAAGGTCCATTTTTTGCAACCTGTACCAAACCCATATCCGCAACCTGCAATCCATAACCCAACCCGCATTCTTACCTGCCTGGACCGGCTAACCAACCCGAAAGTACCTTATCCACAACCCAGACCAGCTGACCATCAAAAATCAGGAAGTGCTGTCATTGTAACCGGAAGTGACATCATCAGAAGTAGGTTTCAGAAAAAAGGAGTAAAAATCGCTATTGAGAAGACCCGAGGCCCGACCCGCGTCTATACCCGCACCCAGAGCTTCCATCCGCAGGGTACCGCAGGTGTTTGCGGGTACCCGACCCACTGCAGGACTCTACCCTGCTCTCCTGCTGGTCTTTCTGGTTACTTTGCAAAGCTGGCTGACTACTGTTACTTTGTAAGCCAGCTTTCCTTAGCCTGCATCCTCCAAACCCCACAATTCCCTGCACACAGGATTTCAATAAGGACATTTGTTAAGAAGTTGTTACAATTTGTAACATTAGTGCTTGAGTCTAGGGTTGCCACCTGGCCAGTATTTTACCGGCCTGGCTGGTATTTTTGATGGTTCATCCCAATTTATTAATAGGAAAAAAAGATAAATATATAGGAAGGCCAGTATTTTTTCAAGAAAAGGTGGCAACCCTACTCGAGTCCCTCCTTCCTTGCCAGGATTTCAAATGATGCAGAAAGAAATAAACTGCTGAACAGCTGGATTTCAGCATAGAAAATGGCATCTATTCATACTGTTTGAAGAAACAGGTTACTGTGATGGGTTTATTAGAGTTTTATGTGTTATGTGGGCCTCTTTATCAAGTTTTGGTTTGGAAGACGGAGTTTCCCTTTAAAAATGAAACACAAATACAACCCCTTGTCCCAGATTCTGAGCTAGGCTTAGGCTACATAGCAGATATACTCGGCCAGTACAAATGATGCTTAATATTAATGTTATTAATAGAGAAAATGATACAAATATAGAAACAATGCTACTATTTTCCAAAAAGGCAGCAACCCTAGATTACAGATATATATATATATATATATATATATATATATATATATATATAAAACACAAGAGCCAAGAATATTCTGTATTATGGTAAGTGAAATCACAGCACCATCCATGTATCAAAGCCTTTATTCGTAGCTTGGCTCAGCTCTCAGACAAAGAACATCCTGCATTGTTTTATGGTAAAGTACTCCCTATTGCAAAATATGAGGATATTAGAAATCACCTCAGACTTCTACGACCTGTTTTCATTAGGTCATGTAACGTAATCTATAAATAATAATTTATAGATTATTATTAACTATATATTAGTGTTTCTGAAGCAAACACACAAAAATTTTACTAGTGCAGGCCAACAGTACATTATATTTTAATTACACTCTTATTACACTTACATTATTTAATGATACTGTTTCTTCCAAAATCTGGAAACCCTTCGAATTACAAGAAGGGCATCTCCCATAGACTCCATTATAAGCAAATAATTCAAATTTCTGAATTTGATTTCCTCTGTAATAATAAAAGCGTACCTTGTACATGATCCAAACTAAGTTACAGTATAATTAATCCTTATTGGAGCCAAAACAATCCTATTAGGTTTACCCCCAGTCCCGAGGATTCTGGATTATAGGTCCCATACCTGAATTATAACTGAACCATGGGTACTAGGTTAGAAGCTCCACATCAGCATCTTCTTTCAGGATTTTCTCTATGCTCCAGTCTGGATGTCCCTGCACAGTAGAGTGAAAAGCTGAACTAATAAAAAGTTGGCTTCTAACTCTGCTGCTCATTGTCGGACTGGAACACCAGGGGCCCACCCAAAAACCTTAGAGCAGGGGCCCACCATAAAACCTTAGACCAGGGGGCCACTCTCAATACTAATATTCTTCGTCTCCTCAATCAACCTCTATTCTCCTAGTTTGTTTTCTTTAAATACTATAATCAATTATTCCATCTATTTCTCTTTGTTCTCATAGAAATAGGCCAAAAGTTTAGCAGCATGAGGGCCCACTGACACCTTGGCCCACCGGGAGTTTTCCTGGTATTCTGGTGGGCCAGTCCGACACTGCTGCTGCTCATGCACACCGTATAAAGAAGAACAAAGAAGCTGAAGAAGACTGCAACATGCTGCAGTGTTTTGCAAGCAGGAGTACCCATGTAAGTGATTATAATTACTATAGGATGCCTCATAATTGGCAACTCCTAGTAAGTATTGCTTTCCTTTAAGGATGAATCAATTCTACCTTTCTGCAGGTGCTTTGGGCTTCCTGTATTATACTGTCTTTGCTTCAGCAAGTATAGACTGCACATTGCTATTAATGGGATTAGATACAAAATGCTATTTTAAATATATATATATATTCAGATTTGAATAGCCAACCAATGCTCTTACACCAGGGAGACAAAGCAACCCAGGGGTCTCTTCAGCATGTGCTTATTGATGGAAAACAAACAAACAAGCAGAATCTGACATCCTGCCTCTACATATGACAGCATAAGAAATAATTTCTGCACTAAAGATACCTACTTGTTATTAGGAATATCCTTTATAAACGTGCTGAAATGAAGTATGAAAAAGAGCATTAATTAAAGTCTAGCAGATCAAAAGTCTGATGGAGGGTCCCCTGCTCTGAGGCTCCTTTTGTCTGTTTATTAAAAAGACTCTCTCTCTGTAATCTACAGTGTCCATAGTGAAAATATGGTTTATATCCTTGGACCTTGTGTGCACAAGTCAATCTACATCTGCTGACACAGGTCGCAATGGAATTTCACAGGGCCGGCTTGCTAACACTGTACTATGCACTTTGCACTGGATTTTGTTGATGATGCAGTGTACTTTAGGTACACAAAAGTTAGTCTTTAGAGTAAAATCCCATTCTGGAAATAATTTACATCTGTAAAAGTTGTTTTTCAAGTATTCTTAATTTAGATTTTTTTTTTAAGCATGGTTCCTCTGGAAAGTGGAAACTCAAATCACATGAAGGAATTTAATTTGATAATAGCATGGATGACTTGCCTCCTATTTCCTAAGCAAATGGAAAATTTGTCATTTGTAACGAACACTATAATACATAGCTTTAGTTAAAGAATAACACAACAAAAACATTATTACCCTACACGACCATATATTCAAAAGGCTCTGACTTATAGGAAGATATTTCAGGCAAACTATTTGAATTTTTAAAAAGGATTTACCTTTTTTTTTTTTTTTAAAAGGTTTTTATTTAACATTTTCTCAACACAACAACACATACATAAACTTGCATTGCTATGATCATTCAGATACATTACATGTCTTCAGATAATAGTAAGTTATACACAGTAGGAAATGTACAAAAGGGCAGATCCTAGAGTTTAGGAGACATTTGTGGTAGGAGGTTATTTGCCTATGCAGATTCCCTTATATAATCTTAGGGGCCTTCCCCTGGGTTAATGTCCAGCCAGGGACCCCAAACCTTCTCAAACTTGTGGGGGCAGTGTTTGGCCAGGTAGGTTAATTTGACAACTGGTAGGATACTATTTATTAGTCAAACCCACTGTTGGGCCTGTGGAGGATGGGGACTCATCCACTTCATTGCCACATGCTTTTTAGCATAGAAGTATAATGGTTTGAGTAGGATCCGGGTCTTATTCAGTGGGACTGTTTCTTCTATCACCCCCAACAGGCATACCTCCGGGGCAAGGATCCCTGGTAGTAGGACCTGTTCATTGATGTATTTCACCACTTCTGTCCAGTATCTATATACCACTGGGCATGTCCATAGTAAGTGGAAGAACCCCGATTCTGGAGAATTGCATTTTGGACATGATGCAGTAGGATTCTTGCCCATTACTTTTAGCCTTAGTGGGGTAATATATGTTCTATGTATTATTCTAAATTGTACCATTTTGTCTTTGGATGATATTAAGTAGTTGTATAGGCTTTCAGTTCCCTCTGCCCACATCTTGTCACTTAGATGGGGCACATCCCTTGCCCATTTACTCCTTGCCCTATCAAAGGGTTTCCCCAGACTAGGAAAGGATTTACCTTTTCTATGTAATAATAAAACAGGATCTTGTACTGATGGCAACTAAGCTACATGAATCCAAATTGGTGGCACAGGAATCCAATGGGTTTATTTGATGTTTAAATCATCTTTAGAAGACTTAAGTTATGGAGATCCAAATAGGAGAAGGAGTCCTTATCCAGAAAGCCCAGGTCCCAAGCATTCCGGAGGGTAACTTTTATACAGAATATCTGTAGACCTATTAGTTTCATCGGACGAGTGACCTGTAGTTAACAAGTGATCACCTGTTTAGTGAAGCAAATACAACATGGAGGTCAAATGACCCCATCAGAACTAGCTACAACAACAACCATTGTGGTTTTACCCTTTATATTTTTTCTTTGTTTTGTACAGACCCTTATCTGTACATTCTGTTCTCCATTTCAAAAATCACATTGTACTAAAAGAACTTCTGTGGGCAAGTTCATTAATGTATTAGAGCGACAATATAAGCTTTTCTTCAAATTTATTTGAAGGTTTCGTGAAAGAAAAAGTGTAATTCACGTTTCTTTAAACTTTTATCACTAAGATATATAAAAAGATGGTTGTGAAATGTACTCTTCTGTAGAAATGCAAGCATGCAATTGCCAAAAAATTCCAGATGGAAATTCGGCTCTGCTAGTGCAGCAAAAGCAATAGAGCCGATTGCACCAGCGATGCGCCCCCTCCTCCATCCGCTCAAACGTTAAAAGTTGGAGGCGCAGAGCAGGAGGGGGGCGGCATCGGGCTGCTGCCTCAGGCGGCAGTTGCACCCGAAACAACCCTGCCTGGGGATGCCAATTGTGGACTGTGGTTGACTATTTGTAGCCTCTACACGAACTGACAGCCTACAGGAGGCTCTCATTGACAGAACACCTGTTTTTTATATAAATATATAATATAATATATATATATATATACACATCTTGCCTTCTATCCAGGAATTCAATAATAAGGACCTGCTTTGAGGCCACTCGGAGCAACATGCAAAGAGCCCAAGATCTACATGTTGCTTGCGAGCCACTAGTTGAGGATCACTGCTTTAGGTGGACTGGATTCCCTATACTTCTCTCAGTGTACCTCAGAAGTATCTTGCAGCAAAGCTCTTATTCCTATAGTCTGTATGAATAATTTTTTTTGTTTTCCCTCCCAAAATTTTGAAAATATTATTATTATGAATCATAATTTGTATAATGCTCCTAACCCTAATCCACCCAGGCATTACAGTGTAATGGTAGTTGCATGAATATAGTGGCTAGCATTTTCATTTGATTACTGCTTTTACTAGCAAGCTAGCAGCAATTTAAATGCACTACAATCAGGGCCACCATCAGTGGGGCAGATGGAGTACTGCTGTAATGGGCCTGGGGCCTAAAGGGGGTCCCGGCTGTGCTGTACTTTTAGAAATAACCGCCCCCCCCCGTGATAGTGCCAAAGCTGTGCCTCCTCATCCAAGGTTTCTAACCACCAAAGTCCCAAAGAGCTAAAAAGCCGAAGTTCTGAATACGCAAAAAAAAAAAAACCCAGAAGCCACGAAAGGAGCTGAACTTGAAGCCCTGAAGCAGCAAAAAGACCCGAAGCCAAGGAAGGAGCCGAAGTCCTGAAGCCACAAGTTCAGTTCTACTAAACACCAATGTGTGTGTTTTTTTTTATTTTTTTGAACCCCTAGCCACCAATGTATTATTTTAATACTCTATAGGCCCCTGCAACCAATGTTTAAAATAATATTCTCTAAGGCCCCAATTTTTTTTTGTAACTTGTAAGGGGGGCCCTGGCACAAACAATTTTTTTTAACTCATGGTGGCCCTGACCACCAATGATTTTTAAAAAAACTTTGATAGGGGACCCTGGTCACCAATTATATATATTTTTTTTTTTTAACTTGTAGGGGGCCCTAACAACCAATTCTTTAAAAAAATTTATGGGAGGCCTAGTGGTCTGTGGGTCCCAGGGCCTCCCAAAAATTTTACTGTACGGGGCCCTGTGATTTCTAATGACGGTCCTGACTACAATGAGTTTTCAGGAATTTTGTCTCCCTTTTAAAATTACTTTGGGTGTAATTTTTTTTATCTTGTCTATCATTCATGGACAGTAATGCAATCGACTGAAGGAAAATCTTAGCAATCACAATGCTGAAACTCTTATATGCCAACATAGTGCATGAAAATGACATAAGTGCATAAGCCACACAGGAGTGAACAAGTCAATATCACAACAGAATATGGTCTGAAGTGTTTACATAGGGGCAGATTTATGATCCTGTTATTTTCTGAGCAGTAAAATAATACAAAGTAGTGCTAATCAGCTAATCCTATTCCTTATTATTACTGATTCACGGCAATGCAGGCAATTGTTTTTATTGAAATAAAACCCATTAACTTGCAGTGCATTATAAAGTAAATGCAATGCTCATGACTTTTTCAGAGATACTCTATACAGTGAGGTGTTAAAGCTAAAACTGTAACATCTAATAGAACAGAATAGTGTTTACATGTGTTGATTGGTCAAACACATTCTCACAGACTGAATTTACTTTCTCACCTGCTCCATATATTTTGTACTTACATTGTTCATAAGGTGTATTCTTGGAACTTTTACTCTTTTGTGCACTGCAAGGCATACCAGCACTCACCCACAGACACATAAGTTCTAATTCTCTAAGAATAAGTACAGGTGTGGGATCTGTTATCCAGAAACCCATTATACAGAAAGCTCTGAATTATGGAAAGGCTGTCTCCCATAAACTCCATTATGATCAAATAATCCAAACTTTTAAAAATGCTTTCCTTTTTCTCTGTAACAATAAAACAGTACCATGTACTTGATTCAAACCAAGGTATAATTATTACTTATTGAAAGCAAAACCAGTTTGTTGGGTTTATTTAATGTTAACAAGATTGATAATAGACTTAAAGGGGTGGTTCACCTTCAAGTTAACTTTTAGTATATTGTAGAAGGGCCAATTCTAAGAAACTTTTCAATTGGTCTTCATTATTTATTTTTCATAGTTTTTTAATGATTTGCAATTTTCTTCTGATTCTTTGCAGCTTTCAAATGGGGGTCACTGACACCATCTAAAAACAAATGCTCTGTAAGGCTACAAATGTATTTTTATTGCTACTTTTTGTTACTTATTCTATTCAGTGCATCTCCTATTCATATTCCAGCCTCTTATTCAAATCAATGCAGGGTTGCTAGGGTAATTTGTACCCTAGAAACCAAATTGCTGACACTGCAAACTAGAGAGCTGCTGAATAAAAATCTAAATAACTATAAAACCACAAACAATAAAAAATGAAAACTAATTGCAAATTGTCTCAGAATATCACTCTCTACATTATACAGAAAGTTAACTCAAAGGTGAAAAACCCCTTTAAGGTATAAAGATCTAAATTACGGTAATATCCATTGTCTGGAAACCCCCAGGTCCCGAGCATTCTGGATAACAGGTCCCATACCTATAAAAACTTTACCAATGCAAGAGCTTGTGAAATTTATTCTTATGAAATCTTAACAATGAAAAGCAAATTCTTAAAACGTTAAATCACACGGAAATCTCAGAAATTGTTGGATAGAAAATGTTTATTTTTACTTTATGTTCATGTTTCATGACTAAAGAAAAGCATTTGGATCCTCCAACATCAATCCAGTGTAGCTCATAGGCTCCAGCCTCCATCAATTATGTGCTCATTACCTGTGACATATGCAGACTAAAAAAAAAAATATATATATTTTAGGCCATTTTATAGCATGGTATTTTACAGTGTATGTTCAATAATTCATTTATGCACACAATCACACGCATATATATAAAGCACAGGCAGTGTATTATATTTAACAGCTTACAGCAACTTTTTAAGTTTAAGTCCCCTTTGGACATATTTAACAGCTTACATCAATATTTTAAGTTTAAGTCCCATTTGGACATTCAGCATTTAAACTGAGCACCCTTACCCCATAACAAAATTATAGACACAGAACATTGGTTTATATCTATGGACTGGTAACCAGACAGTAGCTATAGTCACGTCCATGATACAAAAAGACTAAATACAGGACAGGTATGGTGGGATCTAATAAAACCCCATTATAAAGAAAGCTCTGATATAAGGTAATGTAATTTCTCTTTCCTATTTACAGTTGCTCGGTTTAAATACCCTGGCAGAATGTATGATTTCTTAACCATTTTTCAGAGAATATGAATGATAACACAAAAACTTTTCTTTCACTCATGGTTAGTGGTTGGCTGAAGACATTTATTGTCAAACAACTGTGTTTACTCTTTTTAAATTATAATCACTACACAAACTACCCAAATGACCCTGATCAAAACTTGACATACCCTGGTGATTTGGCCTGATAACATGCACACAACTTGACACAAAAGTGTATGAATGGCTATTAAAGGTAACCATCTTCACCTGTGATCTGTTTGCTTGTAATTAGTGGGTGTGTATAAAAGGTCAATGACTTTCTGGACTCCTGAAAGACCCTTGCATCTTTCATCCAGTGCTGCACTGATGTTTTTTGGATTCTAAGTCTTGGGGAAAGCAAAAGAATTGTCAAAGGATCTGCAGGAAAAGGTAGTTGAACTCTATAATCAGGAAAGGGATATAAGAAAATATCAAAGGAATTGAAAATGCCAATCAGCAGTTTTCAAACTCTAATTAAAAAGTCGAAAATTAGGGGTTCTGTTTAAACCAAAGCATGATCAGGTAGATCAACTAAAATTTCAGCCAAAACTGCCAGAAAAATTGTTCGGGATGCAAGAAAAAAACCACAAATAACTTCAGGTGAAATACTGGAGGAAAATCTGCACTCATCAGCCCGAAAGCTGCGCATGGGACGTACTTGGCATTCCAACATGACGATCCAAAACACAAGACCAAATTGACCTGTCGTTGACTACAGCAAAATAAAGTGAAGGTTCTGGTTCTCAGTCTCCTGACTTCAATATCATTGAGCCACTCTGGGGAGACCTCAAACGTGCAGTCCATGCAAGACAGCCAAAGAATTTACAGGAACTGGAGGCTTGTTGCCAGATAGAATGGGCAGCTTTACTGTCTGAGACGATAAAGAGCCTCATCCACAACTACCACAAAATACTTCAAGCTGTCATTGATGTTAAAAGGGGCAATACACGGTATTAAGGACTGGGGTATGTAAACTTTTGATCAGGGTCATTTGGGTAGTTTGTGTAGTGATTATGATTTAAGAGTAAACACAGTTGTTTGACAGTAAATGGATTCAGCCAACCACTAACCATGAGTGAAAGAAAAGTGTTTGTGTTACCATTCATATTCTCTGAAAAATGGTTAATAAATTCTGCCAGGCTATGGAAACTGTAAATAAACATTTTCTTATTTTTCCACTGCTGGAGAAACTGTTCATTTGAGCCCTATAGCATGTATGTATGCAGTGACCGGAATGTAACCCTCCTATCAATGTGCACATGGGACAGCTTGAACCAAAAAATATCAGGCAAGTGTTTTTGCCCCAAAATCCTCCCAATGTTACATGTGGTTTGCATTCCTGTCACTGGACAAATACATGGGGCTGTAGGGAGCTGAATCATTGCTTTCTCCACTGGAGGAGAAACTGCTGTGGGTGACATTTTAAAATCTAGATAAGCTATTTTGCTAAAAAGTGACTTTTATTATCTCAAATTTTCACACAGGGTTATGCAAGAACCAAATGGAAAAAGGCACATGATGCATAAAAATATAAATTGCATATGTATAAAGATCCAATCAAGATCACAGCAGGATAGGTTACAAGATAAATACCATCTGTAAACACCAAGATTCTACCAGAAAATTTTTATATTGCCAATTTGTTGTTTTTGTTTTCTAGTTCCAATCACTCTTCATATTTATTGTGTATTCATTTAAAAACAGCTCGCTGTTACTATTTGACAACTATTATTTGTAAAGGTGGTTGTGGTTGTACTAATAACCCTGTTATATAGCTAAATAGGCTGTTTACTTACAAGCTTTATCCCCTTCTGTAATAGCTTCTGTAAGAGGGTTTGTGTTGATAAAATGAGGAAGCAGTCTGATTTCCAAATAGTCATCATGCATTCTATAAAAAACTGATCCTATTTTATTTCCATTTGTGGTTTCTGAACACTGCATGCATCCTGTTACTGAACTTAGTACAAAGTTGATCCAGGGACTGGTATGATAGCCCTTTTGGAATCAGGAAGGATAGTGCCCTCATCTGAGGCAAATTGGAGAAACTTGCATGGTGGGACTGGTTTTGTTTTCCTCAAATAGCACTTTGTCAGGTTTCACATGAACAAGTGGTTGAACATGATTGTCAGCTGCTACTCTATGTAACATTAGTGCTTAGTAAGTAAATTCACTTACTTCATCCGATGCCAGGTACACACAGAGAAGGGCAACTTCTTCTGCAGTAGCCATTCTACCAGTCCTTTGTCTTGCAAGAAAGTCTTTTAAAGCCTGTTCATATAATAAAATGTCATAAAATATATAAAAAATGGTCCTAGCTTCCAAAAAATGAAGTGTCTTTTTTCTATCCTACCTGTTCAGGGTCTGGCCTTGCTTGAATCCTTTCCCTTAAAGATGGAGTGTCCACAGTCCCTGCATAAAAACTAGAATTTAGCACACAAAAAGGTTTTCAGACCTGACTTCCACTGTATTCCTGTTGTCAGAACCCTTTACTTGAAAAACTGATATAGTTCCAGTAATCTTACTTTAATCTGACTTCACTGGGCCCCTGTATTGGCGTTAAACACATATTTTGGGAACTGTTCTATCTCTGCTGTTGAACAGGTGTATGTCCCTATAATGGGGTCATGAACTGCCCTCATAAACTTTGACTGCGAAAACCAGGAATGAAAATACATTTTATGCTTATTGTATTGATTTCCTCTTATTTATATACTGTAGTGCTGACACATTTCTGCAGTGCTTTAAAGAGATTATACATTATTCACATCAGTCCCTGCCCCAGTGGATCTTGAGGTGGGTGATATCAGGCTGATCTGATCGTGGGCCCTATGGCCCAACGATCAGATCATAACGATCGGCAACAGGCAGTCGGATTGTGGGACTGCATCAATGAAGAGATACGGCTGTGATCCGACAGGATTTTTAGTCCCATCCGTCGGAGGGCTCCATACACGGGCCAATAAGCTGCCCCTATCACATTCACACATATTATGGGCAGTTTATTCATAAGCCAATTAACCTGGCCACATGTCAACAAATCTACCTTTTTCCTTCCTTCTAGAAGAGGATCCTAATACAAAAAGAGAAAACTTCATATATAAACATATATGTGCTTTATGTGTTATTACACTACAACTCTAAGCAGGGGCAAGCATAGGAAGTGCAGATGGTGCAGTTGTACAAGAGATTGCCATGACACAAGAGGTCTCATTCAGACAACCCTCATAAGGGTCAAACTCTGCTTGAGAAAAAGTGCCAAAAGGCAGGCACTTCACCCCACAGTCATTGTATACATTTACCCGATACCCCAGGCTTGTACTCCTGTTAGCAGAAAACCACACTGGCCTCATGTTCTCAGCAAGCACCATAGAGCAATCCCCTTCTTCAGCTTCATCTTTCTTTGCAACCACAGGGCCGATGCAAGGGAAAACTTTAAGTTTGTTAAATGGCACCTATTGGCAAAAAATGTTGTCCCCAACCAAAGGTCTGGGCTGATAGAGCCCGCATTCCCGGTAACAGCACCCCGCCAGCGCTAGCCTACTCGCACCAGGAGGGAGCCGGGTGCGAGCCGCCATGTCAGCTCAAGCGCATGCGCATAATGAAATTGTGATGCCACGCGCATGCACATAATGAAAGGCTGCTGCGATTTTGGGGCCGCTTTTCATTATGTGCATGCACTTGAGCTGACATGGCGGCTAGCGCTGTAGGCTAGCGCTGGCGGGGAACATTTTATTATTAAATAAAAAACTACTGTTATCCCCAACCGGAATGCGGGCTCTATCAGCCCACACCTTTGGTTGGGGATAAGATTTTTTGCCAATAGATGCCCTTTAAAGTTCAGAATTTCACTCTTCTACATATGTGCAAAGATAAAAGAAACAGAGAATAGCTTCATGGTGATCACTTTGAAGAACAGGAGCAACAGCCTGGGTATCAGGTAAGTGAATTCAATCACTAGCGGGTGAATAACTTTTGGAAACCCTCGGTGATTTCACCTTTCCTTCTCATTAACACTACTGTATGGACTTCTCCTAAGTACAATGTTAAAGAGAAAAGGTTGATACCCCACTATTGTATGCATAGCTTGATTTTAAAAATAATATACTATTATAGATTAAACTGAATACAAACAAATTTTCAAAGCATAGGTCTCCTTACCTGGACAAATACAGTTACATCGAATGCCTTGTTCAATGAAGTCAGATGCAACAGATTTGGTCAGACCAATGACTGCTGCTTTCGATGTACTATACACACATCTGTTCACCACACCTGTAGAAATTATAAAATGTAGGCGGCAGTTAGTCACAGGAACATACTTTTTCATTATCCTATGGGCATCAGGTGCTGTAGACAAGTCACAATTTCAGCAGATGTGTTTAGGTTATTTAACAGCTAATAACTTGTATGGCATCAGCATATTCCATCCAGCTATATGTAAGAATCTTGTTGCAGTCTGCAGCCCTTTTAGGCTTATTATACAGGATGGGGATAGGATGGTGAATATCAGCACATATATTACTCTCTGCTTTTTTGTTTTTTAATTGCACGTTATTAAAAAAAAAATTCTCATAGGACTGTGGTTCGCCCTTCATTATAATGAAGTAAGTTCAGTGTTTTGAAATAACACCCATATGTGTTTGAGAAGCACTAGATTAACAAGTGGATATGCAAAATGTTCTAACTAATTCATTAGGGAATGCACTATTAAAATGTGTTATATAACTTGCATGGACCCTCTTCGCTTGATTTTATTGAGAAACTTATTTGGAGTTTGTACTTGTATTTGTTTATACTTGTATGTGTATTTGCAATGAATGCTCTTGAATGCCGATTCATATCACATATTTGCTTCCTGTAATTTTATGCAATTTCCATTATAGTTCGTTAAATTACCGACACTTAAAATGGCTATAAAAGAGAGTAGAAAAAACTCTTCTGGATTGTAAACTACTTCAGCCATTCAACGAGGCATATAGGGATAATTTGTATGCAAGACATGAAAAGTCATTAACGATTGTGACGTGTATATTGATTCAATACTAAATAAAAATGCATAAAAATATATAGACAGTACTGTCCTTGTTAAAAGTCTGTACTATTGTATGGACAAAATGTTTTTTTACAACCTCTATTTAAAATTGCTTGATGCCAAGTCTCCTTCTTTAAACCTGAAATGCAACCCTTTTCTTCAGCCACTTAATGTCTCTCTCCTTGTCTCTCTTTTATTGACTTTCTGAAACTTCTTTTCACTCAGCAGTCACTTCATGGATATTTATGGGGTGTGTTTTCATTGACAAATAAGTAAATGCTCAGTGAAGAACTGAGGCAAAGTTGCCATTCTACATTATTTTTGTTTATTTACCTTTGATGCTTGATGCCACTGAAGACATGTTGATAATATTTCCTGATTTCTGTGCAAGCATCTACAAAACACAATAGTTACTGGTGTCTATTGTAAAAGCAAATGATACATTTGATTTGCCAACGGCTTTTTTACATTTAGGCAAACATTGTTTTATTTACAATAATTCAAATATGTTGATCCAATAAAATTTGATGAACATGTGGATTGAAGACCACAGCACCACGCTGCTGATGCCGGATTGAGTCAGGCACAGGAATTCCCTACTGCCCATGTTGAATGTGCCCAAACTCCAAAAGGGTTGACTTTTCCTTGGCCATTTAGTCCCTCCGGATGCACTCCTGTATCCACCTGGCTATGGTAATCTTTGAGGCCTGTAGGCCCACTTTTGTTTCAGAAGGGATAACCAATAGGCAATATGATTTACAAATCAGTTTGTATAGTTTGAGCATGTCCAGACTGAGAATTAAAATAGGCCCTAGCATTTCAGGTACACAGAGCCCCAATCAGCTCACACAGAGGCCCAAACAGTCCACACCAGCCTACTAAATACTGACTTTCTATGGCACCTTATAGCAGCCACTCTGGTATTTGCCAGAACCCACAGATTGCCAGTCCAGGCCTGAGTTTGAGGTAGAATGTAAGTGCTAGAAAAAACACCCAAGTATGCATTTTTCCTTGCCATTTTCGGGCTCAGGATATAGGGAATCATATCACAATTTCCTGATTAATGTGGAAGGATGAGACAACTTTCGGCAGGGAGGTCAGGTTGGTGGGTAGGACCAACTTGCTCTTGTGGAAGGTCAGGAGAGTCACCTCAGAGGAGAGAGCAACGAGCACTGAGACTCAGCATGCTGATGATACCACCAGTAGAAAGGCTACTTTCCATGGCAACCATGAGAAAACCAGTGAGTCAAGTAGTTCAAATGATGGATCAAGCAGTGCCTCCAGGATGAGGTTTAGATCGTGCAGTATTGGGGGAAAGCGAGGGGGACCCAAGTGGGCCATCGGCTGCAGAAAGGTCTTGACCGAGCCTACGAGCACCAATTTTTGCTGAAAAAGTAGAGACAATGTCGAGACTTGGACCTTCATTGAACCCAGTGGTAGGCCTAAGTCCAAGCCTCACTGCAAAAAGAAAATAATGGCTGAAAGAGAGAGTTCATGGAAGGAAAGTCCATTCTCCTGGGACCAGGTCCAATACCAGATTCTGTGATAGGTCTTTGAGGATACCTGGCCTACAACAGTGTAGAGATCACCTCCTCTGCGAATCCCTTACAACTCCAGATGGACTCTTCAACCTCCATGTACAGTCCTGAGTTGAGGGGTGGTTGATTGGTCCCTGATGGAGCATACGTGTCAAAGGGATTTCTGGAGTGACCAATAATTCTTGGAGGTCGTGGGACCAGGTCTGTCAAGGCCAGAAGGGTGCTATCAGAATCACTGAGAGCTCCAACTGTCGGGTCTTCTTCAGAACTCTTAGAAGCATGATGAGCTGAGGGAACACGTAAGCTAGCTCGAAGTTCTAGGATTAGATCATTGCGTCGATCCCCACCACCAGGGGTCTCGCCATTGAGCAAAGATCCTTGGGACTTTATGGTTGAGTTTGGATGGCATGAGATCAATCTGAGGTAGGCTGCGTTAGTGTACCAGCTCTTGGAAGACCTTTTACATATTAGCTATTGACAAAAGTAACATTCAAGCTCTGTGCTGCTGCTTGCAAATGATTTAGGTTGAACCTATTAAAAGTGTGGTTCACGCTAAAGTTAACTTTTAGTTTGTTATTGAATGGCCAATTCTAAGCAACATTTCAATTGGTTTTCATTATTTAATTCATTATTTATTTTTAATAGTTTTTTTTATTGTTAACATATTTCTTCTGACTCTTTCCAGTCTTCAACCGAGGGGTCGCTGACCCTGTTTAAAAACCAATGCTCTGCAAGACTACAAATGTATTGTTATTGCTACTTTTTATCACTCATTGCTTTGTTCAGGCACTCTCCTTTTAATTTTCTAGTCTCTTATTCAAATGAATGCATGCTTATAGGGTAATTAAAACCCTAGCAACCAAGTTGCTGAAATGGCAAACTAGAGAGCTGCTGAATAAATAAGCTAAATAATTCAAAAGCAAAAAATATTAGAAAATAAAAACCAATTGCAGATTGTCTCAGAATATCACTCTCTACTAAAAGAATATCAGAATATCACTCTCAAACTCAAAGGTGAACAACCTCTTTAAGTCCAAATCAACTAGCACTAGGAATACTAAATCCCAGAGACAGATTAGTGACCAATACTTACTTTTGGTAAGAATGTTTTAATCATGAAGTACATGCTCCGGACATTTACATTCATAGTGAAATCCCAGTCTGCCTCAGTGCAATCCAGTATGGTTCCATGGTGCACAAACCTGCAACATTACATGTAGGTGTTACAGTCTTACGTGTACTAGGTCAACAAGCTCAAGAAGTCTCAAGATACACCAAACCCAATATATGTCATTAATTAGAGCAATCTCCCTTGTGCTGAGATATTACTCAGTCCTTAAAAGTCTACTCACCCAGCTACATTGAAGAGAACATCAATTCTATCAATTTCTTTGCATAGATTTTCAATTTGATCCTTTTTAGTGACATCCAAAACTCTTGTCTGAATACCTAAACCAGATGAACAGTGAGTGAAATTTATTCTTCAAATTCCATGTGAAAAATTAAACTTTAAATATCCAACCATACATTTCTTTATCAGAGATCATACCTTTGTAAGCTTCCAGTTCTTTCAGCTTTGTATCATTGACGTCTGTCGCAATGACCTGAGCTCCTTCCTTGGCAAAGGCCTTTCAAGGAAAACAAGTGTGTCCTCAAACATACCTTTTTTTATTGGATTTTGTTTTTTATTCTGATAGACCGCAGACCTTTTAACTAAAGCTCTCTAGTTTTAATGGTCAGCTACACTACAATTAACGTATTGGAATCAAATTTGTCCCATAATTTGTTGAAATAATTTGTAATGCTCTGACTTTCTTTGTACTTTGTGCAATATCAAGGTCATCATACAATCCTTGTTTCAGAATAGAATTATTTTAACTATAATTGCCAAAAGTATGGAAGCCAGAAGTCCTTGGAGACTTAAATGGGAGGGCATCTAATGGTTATCCTTCTAATATATATAATAATAACTCAGCACTTCCTTTACACAGACATCTTTATTACTAGCTATAAGTTTGGGTAAAAGGAGAATAATGTAGGTCTTGATGCATTTATATTAATGATTATACTCAACTATAAACATTCTAAGAAAATCTGTACAATTTAAAATGTAAAAACAGGTATGTGAAGTCATTGGTGAGCCTATTTAATGTTAGCATTAAAAAAAAAATGAGCAAACTCTTGCCAAACAGACTTACTATGGCAGCAGCCCTTCCAATTCCTTGTGCTGCAGCAGACAGAACAATCACTTTTCCATCCAAACGACCCATGGTCCCCACCTGCAGAACAAGCTTAGCATAAAACTCTATCTCTCTAGAATCAGTTACCAAGGATACTCTGGCAGTGAAATAATGCAGCTTTAGGCAGGCCTAATGTTTTTGTTCTGCATCAACCATCTGTATAATTCCTAATCTAGTAAAGTTGGAACTCTCATGTCCTATGACTAGTCACACTATCACACCATAAACATCTCTAGGGTACAACATAAAGGTAATCAAGAGTAATAAAAAATACACATTTATTTTGCCTTTTAAAAACCCAAATATTTTTAACTGACTACACAGTTTTTTGTCCAAATATACCAGGGGCAGACCGGGAGTAGATTTGTAAGAATCAGTGTATTAGGCTTCTCTACAAAGACTTATGGGTAGGCTTGCTGTCTGTATACACTGTTAGAACAGTTCATTGGGCTACTATAATCCCCTTCCTATAGATACCCATATATTAAAAGCATAAAAGTACTTTTAAGGAACAATAGTTCTTCAAAGGCTTATCTCATTCATAACAAAGCTATAAACTGCCCCCTGGCAAATGATTTAAAGGGAATGTCAACCCAAAATATTATCCTTTTCTTAAATAAAATAGAACATTATTCTAAGCAAGTTTTCAATGTGCATTCATCGCAAGTTTTTTAAAAAGTGACTATTCACCTTTAAAGTAACCTTTATTTATATGTAGAAAATAATATTCTGACCCAGTTTGCTATTGGATTTCATTGTTAGTAAGGCAAGTCTTGCATCATCTCAAAATCTTGTTTATGCACCAGAATGGAGGACCTGATGTCCATCCCCATGCACCGGTTACAAAATTGAATGGTAAAGAGAGAGGGGGAATGTGGGTAGCGTATCGACATTTAGTAAGTTCTGAATGGAAAGTGAAAGTAATTGCCTGCTCCACCTCTATACCTATGACATAGAGTAGGGGCAGACGATATTTGATTGACAGCTAAGATTTTTAAATGAGTTTACAACAGCTATGAATGCTTTAATAAAAAAATAATTTTGGATTTCATGTTTAATTTGAATGGACTTTTATTATTCAGCTTTTTTGTCTTAGTGACAGGTCCGCTTTAATGAACAAGTAAACGTTTTTTTTTTCTATCTCTAAATTTGCTCTAAACAGCCCCTCAAATTAATGTACCTTAGTCCCTGCTGCAAGTCTGCTCTGGTTTCTGTGTTATCAGCAGCTTGTTTCACCTTCTTCCTGGTGCAGAGTGAAGCCCTGCCCCTTAGCTTTCTGAGCTGATCTTATCTCTTGGACTAGTCCTGGAGATCATTTGCATACTATGACATAGCAGAGACCAGTGTGTGCAGCACCTTTTGCTTGGGGAAACTAGCTTACTAATGCACACACTGGCTCCCTCTTCCTCTCTATTGTGGAACAGCAGCAAATGGACAGCTCAGTAAACTAAGGGGATGGGATTCACTCTGCACCAGGAAGAAGGTGAAACAAGCTGCTGATAACACAGAAACCAGAGCAGACTTGCAGCAGGGACTAAGGTACATTAATCTGGGGGGCTGTTTAGAGCAAATTTACAGAAAGAAAAAGAAAAACATTTACTTTTCCTTTAAGTCTGTTTGTTGATGAGCACCTTGATCCAACCTCACATTTTCTCCTTGTTATGATCCAATCGTTGGGCCCTAGGGCCAACTCAACGTGAGCATATCGGGGGAGGTCTCCATATGCACGGTCAGCTTAAGACAAGGCAGCTGATTAACAGACCTGTCTTTGCTGGGGAACTAAGATTTTTGTAACATTATTTAAAAAGTGACAACCAGGAGATAAGCAAATACTGCTTATAGCAAAGTTTTTTTTTTTTTTTTACAAAAAGCACTGAACATTTTAATACATGCATATTGGAAAGTTGATAGAATTATGTTTTCATTAATTGGGCAAATCTTTATTTTATGGTTGACTTGCCCTATAAGTCTTTAACATGTGGATAGTTACCCAATCCGCATATTCCATCAGGTTTATTTTTGCTATAAGAACAAATATTGCAGTCTGGCATTTATGTGATTTTATTATTAATAAACAATGACAGTCAAAGTTTTCCTCTTTCCTGATGGGCATCACTGACCAGGGATGGATGTTGATGCTCTAAGCCTTTAGGCTATAGGAGAGGATGCAACTTAATTAATACTGAGACTTTTGGGAAAAGTTTAAGCACTAAATTTTCTTCCCATGAACACTTATTCTTAGAGATTATTAACCTATGGTTCAAGTCTCTGTGATCTCCAGTAACAACAGTAAGTAAAATAAGGTGTACGTGTTATTTTTTAACACATCTGGCTTACATAATTAATCAGAGTACCCGGAGAACAAGCTTAAGAACCCCTGATCTAGTCCATATTTCGCTAGTTCTATTTCATGTGTACGTCCTCACAGTTGTTTGTGGAATTTCTGAGCAGTCAATGTGCTGGTTGGTCCATTGGCACTTCTTTGGTAGCTACTTGGGGGAGTTATAGCTGTAAGAATCCCTATTTTATTTAACGATAATTTTGTAAATTAAAAATCAATGCAACATGTTCAGGTACAAAATAGCAATAGCTGCCATAGGCTGCTATAGGCCAGACCTATGTGGAGCAGGGGCTATTTAGCTTTACCTTTTGTAGACACAAAAGCAGAACTACATTCACTTAAAGGGTGGTTAACGCCTATAAGTGAATGTTAACTTTTAGTATGTTATAGAACGGCTAATTCTAAGCAACTTTTATATTGGACTTTTTTTTTGTATTTTGTGAATTATTATTAGTTTTATTCTATTTGTTTAAAGGTGTGGTTCACCTTCAAGTTAACTTTTAGTATATGCTAGAAGGGCCAATTCTAAGAAACGTTTCAATTGGTCTTCATTATTTATTTTTCATAGTTTTTTTAATGATTTGCAATTTTCTTCTGTTTCTTTGCAGCTTGCAAATGGGGGTCACTGACACCATCTAAAAACAAATGCTCTGTAATGCTACAAATGTATTGTTATTGCCACTTTTTATTACTTATCATTCTATTCAGTCCCTCTCCTATTCATATTCCAGTCTCTTATTCAAATCAATGCAGGGTTGCTAAGGTAATTTGAACCCTAGAAACCAAATAGCTGACACTGCAAACTAGAGAGCTGCTGAATAAAAAGCTAAATAACTCAAAAACCACAAACAATAAAAAATGAAAACCAATTGCAAATTGTCTCACAATATCACTCTCTACATTACACTAAAAGCTAACGCAAAGGTGAACAACCCCTTTAATGTATTGATTTATTATTAATTTAATACCAAACAGTAATTATTATTCGTTTATTATATTAGTTTTATAGTTATTGAATTATTATTAGTATGTGGCTTCTTCTTCTGACTGTTTCCAGCTTTAAAATGATCCCATCTAAAAAATGTTCTGTAAGGCTACACTTTTCTTGTTATTGCTACTTTTTGTTGTACATGTTTCAAATAGGGCCCTCTCCTATTCATATTCCAGTCTTTTATTCATATCAATGCATGGATGCTAGTTTCATATGGACAGTGGCGTAACTACTCCCTGGTGGGCCCCCGGTACAGGATGGGCACCTGGGCCCCTCTGTCAGTCCCTTACTTCTATAAATCGCATGCTGGAGTGTTGATAGCATGTGTGCTGTAAAATTTCCCCCTAGATAACTGCCTGCCATAACCATTATCTTGGTTTTGATGGGCCCTAAGGGGGTGGGACCCTGGCGCAACTGCACCCTCTACACCCCTGGTAGTTACGCCACTGCATATGGACCCTAGCAACCGAATTTCTAATATTGCAAAGTGGAGAGTTGCTGAATAAAAAGCTAAATAACTTAATAACCATTGTTTAACAGTGAACAATCCCTTTAAACAGTGAAACAGTGATTGGATCTATGAGATCTTCAGCATATTTCATGAAAATATTTGTAGCCAGGATAATGCTGGATTACCTACTATTTAAAAGCAGACAGCAAAAGGACAAATACAATGTGCACTCCACTCGGATATATAGTGAGTGTGTGACACAGAATAAAGCACTGCCTCTCCACTATGATTGTGTATTGTGCAGCCATTGCTAACCCCTTTCATCCTGCAGAAACAGGAACTAAGCATTATATACAACACAATTTGCAGCAACACAGACACAACCCTTTCTCTGATCATTGCAGCCTTTCACAATGGAAGCATAGTCACCACACGCTACTTACTGTACTAGATTTCCCTCTCCGAGTTTGCTTTGCTACGGACAAATAAACTCGACTTTCTCCAGGAACCTGATCTTTGCACTGAGGCAGTCATGTGATTGAAAAAAAAAGCCTGCATGAATAATGCCACGAATAATTTGGTGGTGCCATCTTGTGTTTAAACTAGGGAATGCTCAGTGCTTGTAAACTATGTATGTTCAAAGAGGACTATACTACATGGGGGTCTAATTTTGCATACCATCCAACATTTGAAAAATGTAATGAGGGGCAAAAAGTTCTGCTACACACAGCATGGCAAATCCCATTTTATGACCATATTCTCCCTTCCCTATGCATCTCTCTGTGTGTGCCATACCCTGCCTGCTTTATACTGCCTGTGTATGCCATACTCTGCCTACTTTACTCTGCCTGTGTATGCCATACTCTGCCTGTCCTATGCTCCCTGTGTGTACCATACACTGCCTGCCCTATGCTCCATGTGTTTGCCATACTCTGCCTGCCCTATGCTCCCTTGGTGTGCCATACAATGCCTGCCCTATTATCCTTGGGTGTGGTGTACTCTGCTTGCCCTATGCTCCTTGGGTATGCCATACGATGCCTGCCCTATTATCTTTGGGTGTGCCATACTCTGCCTGCCCTATGCTCCTTGGGTGTGCCATACTCTACCTTCTCTATGATGCCTGTGGAACGTAAGTCTGGTAGGGGTTTGTTGTGGGGGTTTGTTAGCATTAGGGCACCTAAGGTGTTTAATTATGTGCTCAGGGGGGGGGGTGCTGTGTTATCCACAGGGGAGGAGGAAGCATATGGATTCAAGGGTATGTCTAATATGACAACTTTTTTCACATATGAGTGATAAATAATATCCCTGCAGTGAGCACCAACCATTTGGTTTTTTGTGTGCTACCACAATTAATGTGGACATGGTCTCCTAAAGTGTCGGCACAAGTCACATGACATGGGGCAGCTGGGAAATTGACAAAATGTCTAGCCCCATGTCAGATTTCAAAACTGAATATCAAAAAATCTGTTACTCTTTTGAGACATGGATTTCAGTGAAGAAGTCTTCTGGAGCAGCACTATTAACTGATGCGTTTTGAAAAAAAAAAAAATTTTCCCATGACAGTATCCTTTTAATTATGGAATACAATACATCTATACTTATTGAGTGGTCAAAGGCCTGATAGCAAGGTGGTGGAAGCATGTCACCCTGGCCCCATGTGGAGTATATCATTATCCTCACACTTACAGTAATTATAGGCTGGGAGGAAGATAAGGTCCAATGCCTGTTTCAAGTATCAAAGAAGGCTTCAAAAAGCAGATTTCTGTAGCAGAGCTAGGCTGAGTAATTTGTGTGCTTGTCCAAGGCAATACTACTTGATCTGGTGTCCCTCCACTACTTATTCTGCATGCCACCTCCAACACACACCCGGTGCCCAGTCCATAAGACAATTTCCCACTCCACTGCTAGTTCTGCACATAAACCCAATGGTGACAACACTCTCTGCTACTCCTCCTCCACTTGCAACCCCCACTGTACCCAAAAGACCTGTCTTGTGTAGTTTTTAGAGTTAGGGGAAAGCAGACTATGCTATTGCTGAATGGCAGCAATACTATTGGGGGGTTGAAGTGGTCATTGTCATTTGATGTGGGGAATTGACTGGTGGGGAATGTGGTGGTATTTGCAGGGTTTTGTAAAGTCCAAGCAGCACAATATAATCACCCTATCAAAACACTGTAATTTTAGTTATTAAAGTAACAAAACAAGGAAGTGGTTATTGTTTGGGTTGATCCATTAACATTGTCTCCAGATTCATACAGGGAAAATAAATACATAACCCGGTTTGTTTCAAAGCTTTAACACTGTTTTTTAATTGTGACTGATTAATTTGTGGAGTTTTCCACCTTCTAATTTACAGGCTTCAAACTTGAAACATCAAATTCCAGAAATTGTTTTTCAAAAGTCTATGATATACTGTGCTGTTTCTATTATTTGGGGCATGTTTTTACGTTACCACACATCATGTTATAGTACAAGCCATTACACTATTTATTTATCTACTTATATACTTGTGCTTGTGTATTTATGTTGCTGTGCATTTTTACAATATATTAATTGCACATAAGAGGAGAGCAAACACAAAATAAGTGTACACAGTTGCAAAATTGAAGTGCTGCATGTTAGGAGAGGAGGATAATGTCCCATTGGTCAGAACTAAGCTCTGGGCCCCTGAAGGGCAATACAGCATTCCTAACCACTCAGCCTCTGTTCTGCCACTTAAAATTAAATTTAATACAAAATATTTCTGTATTTGTAAATAGTCTTTATTTTTCATTATGTGTTGGTCACCCTAACAACAAGAAAACATTTTATACTACAGGTATTGGATCTATTAACAGGCCTGGATTTTTGGCCAGGCCACAAAGGCCCCAGCCTATGGCGGCAAAAATTAGGGGGTGGCATGTGGCCCACTAGCATCACCTTTAATCTATAAAGCTGACAGGGGAATATTTCACTGTGCACAAAGTAACAGTGCCGTTGGAGAAAGCAGGTTGGTGTGGGGGAAGTTCGAGCTGCGGAGGAGGGAAGTTGCGAGCGCACGGAGTCGGGTGGGAGGGGGTATGAGAGGGGAAGAATGTGCAAAGATCCTGTGCCATTGGGGAAAGTTGAGTCAAAGGGAGGAGCAGTGGGTGGAGGTTCAAGTGGCAGAAGGAGGTTAGGGAATGTGTGAGCACGGGAGTGTCGGGTGTGTTTGGGGTGGGCCTAGCGGTGTTGACATCTTGAAATCCGTCACTGTCTATTAACCAAAATGCTTGGGACCTGGATTTTCTGTATAATTCAAATCACCATACCTTAAAGCTGTGCTGTCAGACTTCTGTGGCACTAAAGGCTGGATTTTTTCTGGTTCATGGTAAAGTTTAAGTACAGCTTACCTGATGGCACGGGACAAACCTGAGCCACTCTGAAGTGGTATTGGGAGAGAGTGGGTACCTAGTACTTACTAGTGCAGTGCCTTCACCTAGTGTAGGGTTGCCACCTGTTTTACCGGCCTGGCCGGTATTTTTCATGGTTGATCCCAATGTTATTAATAGGAAAAAAAGATAAAAATATAGGAAGGCCGGTATTATTTTCAAGAAAAGGTGGCAACCCTAACCTAGTGGGATCTGGGAATGCACCTTCTTTTGCCTGTATATGTGACTTCCTTTTCCTGCCAGCCAGCCCTAGCTGCTGTGTCACTTTCTGTTGCACTGAGAGCACTGAAAAGCTGGTTGCTAGGTAACAGTGTACAGAACACAGACACAGGCTCTGTGCTTCTGCCCTTACAGGGATAAATGCAGTGCTTTTGCACCGTTTCCCATACACGTTTTTAACATTAAAACGGTAAAGCACTTGAACGCTAAAATATTAAGCTGAGCTGTTAAGATTTGTATTAATGGGAGGGAGTGCTCTCATACAGATCTCATACTGATCTGATAGTGTCATGTGACATGCTCTTTGTCTGCTAATGCAGAAGTGTTAATAAAGTTATGTCTTCTTGAACAAGAGAAGCATGGTGTCTATGTGCAGTTTCTCCTCTGTCTAATGAAAGCTGCAGGCTCACGTGAGTTTGAGCTCCCAGTTATCCTATCTCTTAAGCAGAATGGCAACAAGAACAAAAAGATGATAACATGAAAATGCTAAAATTTATATTGCACAGGGGATATGGCCCAACACAAAACACTCCATTGCGCCTTGCAGACTGAACTGCCTCCATTTTAAAACTATTTATTTATATTTTTGCTGGCCACTCAATTGATATAGGAGTTTTTAATACAGAGATAAACATTTTGTCTAGATTACAGGTGAAATGATAATTGGTGACTGATAGAAATTGAAAACAGAAGATAATTATATATAAGATAATAGAAGAATGCACTAAATCTATACAGATCAGGTAAATAAATAGCTAAAGCTAATGCCTTCATTAATTGGTTTTTGGGCTATTTTAGAGCAAAAGGGTTAATGTCCAGCTGTAGGCGTAGAGCAGGGGTGTCCAACCTGCGGCCCAGCATGGATCTGAATGCGGCCTAGCTTGAAATGCTTGGTTCCCAAGGAAACGTTATGTTGCAAAGGCTTTAGGAGTAGGAAGAAGGGGGGGGGGGACTCTGCCCGTTGCCCAGTTAGTAGTAATAATAATATAATAATAAAGTCTATTTAATATCCAGGTGTCCCATATTCCAGTGTATAGCTCCATCTGGTTATCCAACTAGTACTGTAGTTCTTTTCTGTGCGTTTTCTTTACTTTTACAAATCAAAAGTGTTTGTGTATTTCATGTTTGGCACCAGAAACTTTTTCTTTTTTCAATGTGGCCCAGTGAAGTCAAAAGGTTGGACACCCCTGGCGTAGAGCATGTGTTACACTGGACTCTTAACGCACCAGGATGGGCCTTCATTATGTAGAACTAATGATGGTATGGTGTAGTGTGACTACAACTCCCATCTGCTGTGCAAAATAGAAAAAAACAAAATAGAAGGGGGCCAGATCGAAAACAGAAACTTTATTTGTCCAAGACAAATGCTTCACAGGTTTTGAACTTACAATCCACAGAGGCCTCAGCAGATCATGACATGACTACAACATGTCCCTCAGAGATGCAGGGCAGCCAGGCGCCCCAGGCAATGTGGACAGCCATGGTGCCCCATCCACTGTGAGCAGGAAGCATGCACACATGCGTGCTGACTGGCGCGTCAACCCCTTCCTGCACACTCCCCCCCCTCATCTGCGCATGCACACACGTGCAAATAGGCGGAAATGGAGGCGAGCTGACCGGCCATGTCAACTCCTTCCTGCGCACTCTCCCCCCTCCCATGATGTGCGCGCACATGCACACTCGCACAAGTAGGCTGAAGCCTACTTAAATTCACTCAGTCAACACTAATTTACTGAAAAGTGAATTTACATCCGGGCCGAAGAACTAGCAAATTATCGCTAGCATTACTTTGGCAATGCAAGCAAATCAAAGCGAAGGTGCGTTAGCGTTCAATTCTGCCTAGTGCAACTTCATTAGAGGGCTTGTGCTCAGGCTAATTTTCATAAGGTGGGAAATTTACAGTTGAATGGATGTGTTTATGTTACATGTTGCATCTAATACATTACATTTACACTGATAACTAGACATGTCCAGGAAACCTTAATACAATCAATAGAGTTGTTTTAATGCCCTACACATAAGCCCACTGCAAAATAATGCTCCCATATGTTATAAAATGTATGGGGGGAAACAAAAACATTTTATGCCTTTTGCATCACCCTGAAAAAAGGAAAAGACACCAGCGTTTTTGAACATAGAAGTTTTTCCACTCAAAAAAATATCAAGTAAGTAACTGAAGATTGAGGAAGTTCTATGCACTTTGCCTGGCAATAGAGTGCGAATCACCACTTGCGTCTATCTCCTTCACTAGCAAAGTGAAGCCTGTGCGGTAATGCTGTAATGCTGTCAAATCATTGCCAGTATTAGACATTTGCCCTTTAGTGAATCTGCCCCCCTAGTTGGAGCCAAGAGAGTACTATAAAGGGTAGTATCCTATCTCTAGTGAAGGGATTTAAAGCCATAAGGGCACATTAACCTTATGGGTCCCTAGCCGGTAAAACACCAGCCAAGGCCGGGGCCGGTATTACAAATTTACCGGCAATGTAGCTGCCGGTAAATTTGAAATACCCCTTAAAAATGGCCCTTGCCTTGCTTTAAATCTAATAAAAACTTACCTTTCTCGCCGATCCTTCGCTTGGCTCCGCCCCCTTTGACGTCATGTAACTCCCATTTTGACGTCATGTCACGCCCCCTTTTGGCCCCGCCCCCCGCCTGCCGGTATAACATTTTTCAAAAGGTGGCAACCCTAGTCCCTACAAGTATATGACTGATTCAAGGTTTTAGAGACATGTCAATGTCTAATAGTTTAAGATATATTTCAGTGTTGCAGGAAGCATTAGCCAGTTAGATGATACAGCATCAAACACAGGTCCGGATTTGCAGCAAGGCTGCAGACGCATACGCCTATGGGGCGGCATGCCACCCAGCCGCACAGGCAGTTTTCTTGTTGGAGCACTAGCGCTGAACTGCTAGTGCTATGAAATCAAACTAACAGGATGTGCGCGATATCTCTAGAGAGGGAGGACACCAGCCTCCTTGCGCCCTCTGGGCAAATCCGGCCCTGATTAGACACACTGCAGCGTTGGAAACTGAAACAACATTATTTTAGCCACTTAGTAGATTCTATAATTTGAGAAGATGTGGATAAATTATGCATTATGTTTATAGTTTGTAAATTGCAAATATATATATATATATATATATATATATATAGACAAATACAAGAGGTCCTCTGCCCTCAACCCATTATCAATTTATTTAAGACATTGAGACATTTTGTGCATACAGCTACTAAAAAATGCCTTACCCTTTAAACAAAACAGGGATTGTTTGTCCATATATTGCAATATGTCAATGTTATCCCATATCTGGCCAGTCCTACACTCAATTTTCATCTGATTCATTAAGAATTCTATTGCTTCATTATACATTTTACAAAAAGTGTTTAAAGTAATAAACAAATGATATACTGTTACATGCACTGGTAAAAGCTGTGTGTTTGCTTCAGAAACCCAACTATATTTTCTATAAACAAGCTGCTGTGAAGCCATGGGGGCAGCCATTCAAGCTAGAAAAAAGTTGAAAAGGTACAGTTTACATATCACATTACATATAATCCCTGTCCAATACAATGGTGTTGTATCTGTTATCTGCTATGTAACCTGTGTTTTTTTCTCCTGTTTTCCAGCTTGAATGGCTGCCCCATAGCTACACAGCAGCTTGTTTATGTAAACTATAGTAGTGTTTCTATACAAACAGAGAACTTTTACTAGTGCAGAAGAAGAGTACATTGTGTTTTAAATACTTAGATACAATTTTTTTGTTGTTACTGTTCCTTTAACATCTACTGCAGTGGCCACAATGATGTAAAATTATGAATTTTAAGTAAAAACAAATATGTTGGTTAATGTTGTTTCAGTAGCTTGAAACTTTCATTTATAATGGCTGCTGGATTGTTATATGATTATGAGTGTTATATAATTAATGTTCCATATGTTAGACAATGGAAGGGTGGACATTTTTAGGCCTTTTGCTATCACTCCGAAAAAAGGAAAAGATGCCAGAGTTTTATGAAATTTGATGCATTTTCTACTCACAGAATATGATTTAAGTACCTGAAGATTGAGGAAGATGGCGAAGGCAAGTCTGGCGAAAGAGGTAACGTTCAGTAAAATCCGCATTTTAGTGAATTCGCAGAGTAATGTCCATTTGCCAGAGAGAAAGGTCGTCTGGTGATAGAGTGAGAATGACTGCGAGCATCTGTCTCTTTTGCTAGCGAATTGGAGCCTCTGCTCGTTAGCAAATTGGCAAAGTCCCTGTGGGCGAATTTCATCCTTAAAGGAACAGTAACACCAAAAAATGAAAGTGTTTTAAAGTAATGAAAATATCATATAGTGTTGCCCTGCGCTGTTAAAACTAATCTGTTTGCTTCAGAAACACTACTATAGTTCATATAAATAAGCTGCTAAGTAACAATGGCGGAAATTGAAAAATGGCTATATGGCACAGGATAAGTAATGGATAACAGATAACATTATGTTACAGATCTGCTATCTGCTGTGTAACTTGAGCCTTTTCTCCTTTGAATGGCTGCCCCCATGGCTACACAACAGCTTATTTATATAAACAATAGTAGTGCTTCTGAAGCAAACACTGCAGTTTTACCAGTGCAGGGCAACACTGCATTATATTTTTATTACTTTAAAACAATTTCATTTTTTGATGTTACTGGTCCTTTAAGTGAATATGTCCCTAAGTATTCTGTAAGACCTGTTGAACACAAGTGAAGTTATAGAATTGTATCTACATCCTGCAATACATTCTGATAGAAACGATACAAATAAGCTACTCCAGTATATGATCTTACTTTAGTTTTACAAATCTGTCTGCTGGACAAATAAGTAGCTGCAATACAAGTTAATGGAACATGTCTTGTTACTTAAGTTTAACTACTCAGTAATAGTTCATATAAAGAGTAAAAAAAAAATCGCCAGCGGGATAGCACACACAGAATTCCTTTTCTGAAGTCATCTGAACTTTCCTCAATGGATTGTTGCCCAGAAGAAGAGGTGATAAGTGGCAACTAAATTCTCCAAATCTTGCTGTGTGCCCTTACCCTTACAGTAAATCATGGCCCATTGCTGAACTCTAAATTACAGATGTGTAACTATCATGGCCTAACTGGAAGGAAAAAGCAGCCCTGGCAAAAGTATCAAAGCAGCCCATGTATTCACACGCATACAAAGCATGATTTATATTTCCAACCCCAAGGTTAACAAGAACCAGAGGTTATGGATAGAAATTTTAAGAGTCCATTGCCATATAATCCCCAGCAATATTATACACCCTATGTGCTGGAATTCTATTCTATCAGTTGGATTAGTGGCCCTATACTTACAGTATATTCTAAATTTTCCTTTGTGTGCCCCCAGCTTTGTGTGCGTGTCTTCCCTTCCGCTATAATGAAAAGGAGCCTGCGCTAAGCACACGCAGCTCTTTGTTATTTGAAGTTGCCTGAAGAGGAAACATTGGGCAACTTAGGAAAACGAATCACCACGTTTGCTTAGCGCAGGCGACTTTTCATTATAGCAGAAGGGAAGACGCATGAAGGCAGTTCAAATCTGCCAGTGTGTCACTACCCTAATATTACTAATTGAAGGTGGTCAAAATTCCTGATTCTGCCTATATGCATGTGCACAGGCCTGGACTGAGAGTCAATAGGCCCTGGCATTTTAGGTACACAGAGGCCCAATCAGCCCACACAAAGGCATAAAAAGACCCCACCAGTCCACTAAATACGAATTTCTATGGCACGTTATAGCAGCCACTATGGCATTTGCCAGAACCCACAGATTGCCAGTCTGGGCCAGTCTGTTATGTACAGCTAGAGTGATTGGCTCATTTAGATTTCTAAAGAGAGTGGCTCATTAACAATGAAAGACAAACCTAATTTGCATTTTTAGGTGAGCAGCTCATTTTATCACTATAGAAGTGCCCTACTTTCTGACTGTCCTACAACCTTATAGGCCATATATTAGAGTTATTGTAGTGTTAGGCCATATTTTAGGGTTATTGTATGTGTCCAGGGTTCAACATTCCTATGGCAAAATTATCCAACATTCCTGTCCTCCCTCAGAATATATTGGTGGTTTTATGTAAGATTCTTTTTGCCTGGCTCATGTATGATTAGCCTATATACAATTACAATCTGTACATATGTACAGGACAAATAAAGGAGACTTACTTGGAGTTACAAGACAAGTACTCTAGCTATGTATCTCTATTGCTGTAGTGCCGCTATACTACACACACAATGTGCCCCTATTGTTTTATGTTACCTTGATTTCAGTTGATATCAATCAACCCTACAATGTACACAAATAATAATCATTTTAATTCAAGCTGTTAGCATGAGCTAAAATAAGCATGTAATGGTCAGATTCTGGAAATGACACTGTGATGATTTTATTTTTATAAATGGCTTTACCTATTGCACATGTTCTCAAATGTTCTCATACTGAGTGTTTTGATACCTCATAAATCCTAATCTGAGTGACAACAGAAGATGCATTTTTCTTTAGTAGCTTTCAGCCTTATTCTCAAAACTATATGATGGCAAAAGCTTAAAATAGGATTACTTTAAAGTTTTAAAGGGGTTGTTCACCTTTGAGTTAACTTTTAGTATAATGTAGAGAGTGATACAGGCCCGGACTGGCAATCTGTGGGTTAGGGCAAATGCCAGATGGGCTGCTATAAGGTGCCTTAGAAAGTAATTATTTAGTGGTCTGGTGGGGACTGTTTGGGCCTCTATGTGGGCTGATTGGGCCTCTGTGTACCTGAAATGCCAGGGCCTATTTTGATTCTCAGTCGAGTCCTGGAGTGATATTCTGAGACAATTTGCAATTGGTTTTCATTTTTTATTGTTTGTGGTTTTATAGTTATTTAGCTTTTTATTCAGCAGCTCTCTAGTTTGCAGTATCAGCTATTTGGTTTCTAGGGTACAAATTACACTAGCAACCCTGCATTGATTTGAATAAGAGACTGGAATATGAATAGGAGATGGGCTGAGTAGAATGATAAGTAATAAAAAGTGTCAATAACAATACATTTGTAGCCTTACAGAGCATTTGTTTTTAGATAGTGTCAGTGACCTCCATTTGAAAGCTGCAGAAGAAAATTGCAAATCATTAAAAAACTATGAAAAATAAATAATGAATACCAATTGAAAAGTTTCTTAGATTTGGCCCTTCTACAATATACTAAAAGTTAACTTAAAGGTGAACCACCCCTTTAATGGCTTTCATCCAACCTTGCCTGTTAAGACAAATGTTGGTCCGAAGTTGATGTCTGCCTCCATTTCTCACATTTGTAAATTAGGGAAAAATTTTTTAAAAAAATGGCATCATCTATGAAGAATAAAAGATCATGTTCTTCACAGCTACAAAGTCACATGACTTAATGGTTCAGATTCAGTTAGACTGAACACATGGGGGCCTATTTACCAAAGGTCAGATTTTAGTGGTTTTGGAGTTTTTTGAAAAGACGACTAAATTCATAAAAGCCTAAAACTATGAAGGTCATGAAATTTAAAAAAAAAAAAACTTTAAAAATCTCCAAAAGTTTCCAAAGTTTTGTTATTCCTATGGGCCCAGGTGCATGGGATCGCCCCTGTTAATGCATTGCACTCACAGTTAACCTATTTCAATGTAAATGTAATAATTAATTGATAGAATCTATATGTGAGATATTGCACACCTCCTTCACAGCGGTGTTCCAGGGGCTGCTGCTGTAGCTGAGGCACCAGCCCCGATGCCACCCCTCCTCGCTCCACGCATCTAATTTTTAGCATTGGAGCGAGTCGAGGAGGGGCCAACTCAGGTGTTAGCTCAAGGGCTCCCCACCAGAAATGATGACAGGCAGAAAATATATGGCACAACTGTGATCAATTTGTGATGAAACACATGCACAGTTGTCTTTGGTGAATCAGACACAATTGCACATTCCACTCCACACCACAGTTAAAACACCACACTGACATCAGCGCTAAAAAAATAACCCGCTACATGGCTATAAAAAAAGCTATCGATGGTCAGGGCCCCCTTATACATTAATAAAAAACCTGTGGCACCAGGGTCCCCATAAAAGTTGTTTTTAAAAAATAATTGGTGGACAGGGCCACCCTACAAGTTAAAACAAATAATTGGTAACCAGGGCCCCCCATAAAAGGTTTTTTTAAAAGGATATTTAAAAAAAAAAAAAAAAACATTGGCGCCAAGGCCTCACTTACAAGTAAAGTAAATTGGGGCCCCAGAGAATAATTTTTTTAAAAACATTTGGGGACAGAGAGAATTTTTTTTTTTTTAATTTGGTGGCAGTGGCCTATAGAGTATTAAAATAATACATTGGTGGCCAGGGGATTAAAAAAACTCGCGGCTTCAGGACTTCAACTTCAGCTCCTTTCGTGACTTTGGGCCTTTTCACCACTTCAGGACTTCAATTTTCAACTCTTTTCATGACTTTGTGTATTTTGAGACTTCTAGTCTTTTCGCCGCTTTGGGACTTCGGGTCTTTTCACCGCTTTGGGACTTCTCGTGCTTTGGGACTGCGGCAAAGCTGTTCAGGATCGGGACTTCAGAAGAGGCAAAGCTGCATTGCGGTCAAGGGCACGGCTATTTTAGAAAATGCAGTATAGCCAGGCCCCTTTCTGACCTGGGTGTATCCCCTGTGCCCCCCTGATGGCAGCCCTATGTAGACACTCATCTGCCCTATTGTAATTTGAAGTTTGTAGAGCAGAGATAATATTTATATTATTCATAAATAAGACAGGCAAAGTGGGTATGAGATCCCTCTATCACAACCAGCCTTTCCAGTATGCTATACTGCATTTATATAGTACATGGTTACATAGAGGCACAGGCTAAACCTGCTCTCAAAATGATCGGTCCCTTTATACATAAATATAATTCAGTAATGGCCCTTATTCTGATAACTACCAAGCAGGTACATGGTATCATATTGAATTTATCCTCATCCCAATAGGTGTGGAACAAACATTGGATTTTTATTAACTTTCTTCTTGGATTTAGATATACATACTCTTACTAAATTATCACAATACCGCCTGTACTCAGTCAATATAAATGTTATATCAGCAATCTGACATGATCCCATATAAACAAACCTGTTACATGAGAATCTCCTTTTCAGTAATTTTAACTGCATCTGAATTTAAACTGGAGAGCTAAGGACCTGTCTCTTCAATGCAATGGTATCTTCCAGTAGGCACACCTGTGTCTACAACTGAATGGTATATTCCAGATTGAGGCTAAGGATATGATGTCACTTAATAGTAAGTCAAGTGAGGGGACATCTCAACGGTCTAAAGTGACAGTTAGAGAGAGGAGAGCTAGAGAGCAGGAGCTAGATTTGAGCGTGAGATTTTCATTGCAAAAAATAGATAAAAGAGGGCCAGGCCCATCAAAAATTTTTAAAAGGAGGAAAGAGGAGAAAGAGGGTTTGAAGGGGGAGAAGTTGAGTAGGAAGGGGACAGGAGAGGAGTTCAGAGAGAGTAGAGAGGAAGAGGAGAACGAGGATCAAAGCGAGAAGATGAGTAGGAAGAAATCAAAAGAGGAGGAGAAGATTCAAACAAATACTAAAAGGAGGACTGAGAGTAGGGAGGACGAGGCAAAAGCGATTCAGATGGAGAAGATGAGCAAGAAAGAGTCAGAAGACGAGGAGAGGATTAAAAAAAATACTAAAAGGACAACTGAGAGTAGGGAGGACGAGGCGAAAGCGATTCAGATGGAGAAGATGAGCAGGAAAGAGTCAGAAGACGAGGAGAAGATTAAAAAAAATACTAAAAAGACAACTGAGAGTAGGGAGGACAAGGCGAAAGCGATTCGGATGGAGAAGTTGAGCAGGAAGGAGTCAGAAGAGGAGGAGAGGATTACAAAATATGCTAAAAGGAGGACCGACAGTAGGGAGGAAGAGGATAAAGAGATTCAGATGGAGAAGATCAGTAAGAAGGAGTCAAAAGAGGAGGAGATGATTCAAATAAATGCTAAAAGGAGGAGAAAGAGCAGAGAGGATGAAGAGACTCGGATGAACAAGCAAAGTAGGAAGGAGATAGGAGAGGAGAAAATAGCAAATGAGGATAGAGAAAAGAGCCAAAAGAGGAGTCCAAAATCCCACCAGAGTAGGAGTTCAAAATCCCCAAAAGAAGGAAGAATTATACAAAAGAGAAGCAGAGAGGATGACAGTGCCGCTGGTAGGATGATAAGTTTGAAAAAAATACTCTTTACATTTTTAATTATGTTGTTCAAAATGTGGGCCAACATTTAAAATTTCTCAGAAAGTCCATTTGTTTTGAGTTACTTGTGTTAGATATTGTCATCTACCCTTAATGTGTAGGAAAGTTGCATATTTTCCTTTTCATTTTGGGTTGGTACAAACCTGTCAGCCCTGACACATGTGAACTGTGTCCTATGATGTCCTGTCAGTTAAACTGTCAATGCCACACATTCATTGGTACTACTTCACCTCTAGTATAATATTTCATTACTAATTTGAAGACTACATTTCCCATGATACACTGTAAACTTCAGGATACCACTAACTCTTGCTGATGCCAGTGTGTCACTGAAAATCTGTGTTCATATCAGTTTACCAAACTGGCCTTCTTTATGAAGACTAAAAACCCCATTGTACACTAACATGAGTGCAGCATGTTTGAAAAAAAAAATAATCTTTTTATATTTTTAATTATGTGGTTCAAAATGTGACCCAACATTGTCATCTACCCTTAATATGTTGGAAAAGTCCCATATTTTCCATGTCATTTTGGGTTGGTACATTTCTGTTAGCACTGACACATGTAAGCTGTCAGTTGAACTGTAAATCCCATGCATGCACTGACAGTACTGTATCTTTAGTGTAGTATTTAACTACTAATTTGAAGGAAGACTACATTTCCCATGATGCACTATAAACTTAACACTAGGATGCCAGCATGTCACTGAAAATCTGTGTGCATATTTGTGAAGACCAAACACCCCCATAGTACACTAACATGAGTGCAGCAGTGGTAATCATCTACAGGCATGCAGTTATTCTTGCAGTTGCCAAATTACTGTACTACTTAGTTTTAATCCTCTATCATCATTGTTTATATAAAGCACCACAAAAGAGAGCTAAGGAGAATTACCTGTCAGACACAGCTGCAGGTTAAATATGTATCAATAAACTTGCCAATTGAGGCACTCCAGAGAAGGATACAATGTATCAACTATATCCTCTCCTTGTACCTCCTGTTAATCAGTTCAGCTGTTGAGCTCACCTAATAAGTTAAAACTTAACCTTTAATGTAGAATTAATAAAATGTTGCTGCCTAGTACAACAAATCCACTACAGACAACCCGATCAGTAGTGCTGGACAATGTCTATAAAACAAAATTTAATTAAAATCATTAGTGTGGACAGGGGTTCTTGTTCAGTATTCTCTCCAAAATTGGAAAACATATTTACTGTTCAAATAGCTTAATATAATGCCCAGTTATCAATCCCTCCCATTTTGTTTTCAGGGATAAGCAATTATTATTGTAAACTGTAACAGTAGGTAGTGAACTTGCACCCGCCTCCCTTTAACCTCCCCCTGCTGGCAAAGTGGTGAAATGAACAGTGAATACTATATATCAATGTTATTAGTAGCCAACCAAGTGCAATTTCTAATGCAATAATCTGGGAATTATATTAACCGATTTGAACAGTAAATGTGTTTTCCAATTTTAGAGAGAAAACTGAACAAGAACCCCTGTCCACACTATGTGATTTAATTAAATGTTGTTTTATGAACATTGTCTAGCATTACTGATAGGGTTGTCTGTAGTGGATTTGGTGTAATAGGCGGCAAAATTATATTAATTCTAAATTAAAGGTTAAGTTTTAACTTACTAGGTGAGCTCAACAGCAGAACTAGTTAACTGGAGGTACAAGGAGAGGATATAGTTGATACATTGTATCCTTCTCTGGAGTGCCTCAATTGGAAAGTTTATTCAGAGATATAAACCTGTAAGAGGCCTTTACTCACAAAACAGTGGAAATCGACTAAAGGTTTAGATGGTGAATTATAATGTTTTGAACTGTGGCACCTTTAGCTAAAATTGGCTTTGGTATTAGAAGTAACTTTTAATAAACTATATGTTATATGGTATAATCTACAAGATATCAGTATAGTAATGTTGCTAGCTAAGGTTACCTGGCATTGCCTGGGAAACTTGATCTTACACCCTCTCTTTAAAGGAGAAGTCAACCCTATGGCACTAAAATCCTTCCCCCTCCCCTGTGTTGCCCCCCCCCTCTCCCCTGGCCTACCTAAGTTGCTACTTACCCCTCAGCGCAGGTCCTGTCCACAGAGTTCACAGGTGCCATCTTCTCCTGTGCTGTCTTCTTCCTGGATCCATTGGCGTCTTCTGGCGCATGCGCAGTAGGAGCATTTGCCGGTACAGCTACTGCGCATGCGCCGAAAGTCACAACATTTTCCTATTTGACTATGAGACTTCCGGAACATGCGCAGTAGAGCAAAACCGGCAAATGCCTTCTACTGCACATGTGCCAGAAGACACAGATGGATCCAGGAAAAAGACCGCATGGGAGAAGATGGTGCCTACGAACTCCATGGACAGGACCTGGGGTAGGTGGCAACCTAGAGGCATTTGCCCGAGGGGGAGGAGAACTCAGGGGACAGATTTTAATGCTGATTGGGTTGACTTCTCCTTTAAAATAGTTATATAATCAAAAATAAAAACACTGCCTCACAAAACATTTGTGCATGTCACAATTCTACAGTCATTTCAGATATACTGGTGGGCTCTGGGCAAATGTCATCTTTGTCTTTGTATTAAAACAGCATGTTAGTTAATGAGGCAATTAATCTCCATATACCTCATACAAAAATATACAGTAGTATATGTGATGGCATTTAAATGGGTGGTTCACCTGTTAGTATGTTAAAGAATGTCCATTTCTAAGCAACTTTTCAACTGGTCTTCATTATTTCTTTTTTATAGTTTTCAAATGATTTGCATTTTTTTTCTGATTCTCTCCAGCTTTCAAATGGGGGTCACTGTCCCCATCTAAAAACAAATGCTCTGTAAAGCTACACATGTATCAGTATTGCAACATTTTATTACTAATCTTTCATTCAGTTCTATTCTCCAGTCCATATTCCAGTCTTTTATTCAGATCAGTGTATGGTTGCTAGGGTAATTTGGACAGAGAAACAAAGACTGCTGAAATTGTAAACTGGAGAGCTGCTGAATAAAAAGCTAATATTAACAACAAAAATAATAAAAATTGAAAACCAATTGCAAATTGCCTTAGAATATCATTTTTGAATTAAAGGGACAGATACCCCCTTGTTCAACAGCAGCTCAATGGACAGGGCTTGTGCTAAACATACTTTTTGTTTTAATCGCTAAAACATCTTTTTTTTTTATTTCTTGAGCTAAACAGGGGAAGTAGGTTTTGGTCCATATGATTCCATGAATCATTAAACTCATGTTAAAGCTTGGTGGTAAAGCCCCTTTAGTAATTGGACTAATATGTTGTGTCATTCCTTTTTTTTAACTAGATGAAAATAACAGCAAGAAACATCATGCTGATTCTCCAGAGCTGCCTGACCCACTGGCAATCACCAGCTACAAATTCCATTCTGAGCTGGGGGAAGGAACATTTGGCAAGGTGAGTGACAAGTTTCCAATAGGGGTAAAGACGTTAGGAAAAGAATTAGGGACTTATCATTTTACAGGTATGCCATACCTGCCTCTATGAATGAATTTTAATCAAACAGTAAAGGAACACTATGGGGCATGAGGATTCTATAGCAATTTGGTAGGTTCAATCTGGCGAATTTCTCTTAAAAGGACAGTACTTCGAAAATCGAATTCAAATTAGAAATTTTCGAATTTGATCAATTAGAATCGAATTCTGGGCTATTCAACAGTCGAATAAGCCAAAAATGTATTCGAAATTTAAATTTTTTTAATTCAAATTTTATTTGAATTTTCACTTTTGAATCAATTCGACAAGTGATAAATCTGCCCCTTTGTATTTTTTGAGTATCTAATCTGTCCAATAGTGTGAATCAGTGAATGTGTCCCTGCAAGGTGCTTTTTATGATGATTTCTCATTGCATTTCTCAGGTTTTTTTGGCAACATTACGCAACAAGAAGCAAAACGTGGCCATTAAAGTCATCAAAAAAACATCTGAGATTAGTTGCATAAAGATCAAGACTGAATCCAAAGTGCTCAGGATTGCCAAAGAAAACCCATACTTGTGCCAAGGTTTTGCGGCATTTCAATCTCAGGTATATGTTTGGCTCAGTCACGCAGCCTTCACAAACTACGACATGCTTTTTTTCCTAATAGACACCACACTAATTTTTGTATACTTTCACAAACTTTGCACTAAGCTTCTAACCCTCCCATACATGCAATGATCCCATTACCAGGCCCGGATTTGTGAAGAGGCCACATAGGCCCGAGCTTAGGGTGGCAGGATTTCAGGGGGCAGCATGCTGCCCAACCACACTCACATTCGTTCAGAAAATGTATTTCCTGTGTGCAGATCTGTTCTGATGATGAAAATTTGAGCAAATAAAAGGGAGGGGACAGTGGCGACAAATGACAGCGGGCCTAGGGGCACCTGTCAAACAGATCATGCAGAACATCACACACATTAGATTAGCTCTGTAATACAAATCTCTATACTGCCATGCAGGAAAACTATATCTACCATACACCATTCATACTAAACTCACAAACCTCATACAACTGATTGTTTAATAGGGCTTTAATGTTTCTGTTGATGAATTTCTCACAAAGCTACAGAAACACATTGCAACAAATGAACAATTTGCTTTCTATTATTATATGTGCTCCCATCTGAGATATAACATACTCCACTAATAATTCTGAAGTCTGAGATGAGCTAAATATTGGGTGCACACATGACTGACCAGTAATCTGATCATTCAGATCATGAAGACAATAGATTGGATGTAAAGCTCAAATCTGGTCCACAAAACATATTGACTCTATATACCACTTGTATTTGGGTCAGTCCTTAATAACGTATATGATTTTACTGCCTTATAATTATTTAAATCTGTGTTATCTCCTATTTTCTCTCATTTTTATAATCTCTTTTTATTTGTCTGTGTAACCAGTCGCATTCATTCCTCATCATGGAGTTTGCCAGTGGGGGCAACCTGTGGGATCAGATTGTAAAATACCAGCGCCTGGAGATGAGCCGAGTTTTGTAAGTGAAACCTATTTGTGTCTCTTAGTTTACTGTTATCTGCCCCGGTATGGTGTAGAAACGGGGAAAGAAAAGATTATCCTCTTAATTGTTTAATACAGAGAAAACAAGCACATGTAGCACTTAACAATAATATTATTAGAAATCGGAGTAAAAGAAAGTAAAAAAAATTTAGACAAAATTAATAGGGTAAAGATTTAAAAGTAGAAAAATTATATGGCCATAAAGCGGCAGTAACACCAAATCATTTTTTAAATGCTACCTGCTGTTTTGTGGCATCTTTTGTTATGTTCTTTTTGTAAACTAAAATATTCTATTTTTCTGTCCTTGAAAAGGTTCTATTCAGCAGAGATAGCGTGTGGCCTAGATTTCCTGCATGACAGAGGCATCATTCATCGGTAGGTATTACTTAGCTCCGATCTCTTGCTACTGTGTATGTTGTCTTTTGTAATGTATATTGCGATCCACTGCTCCCTTAAACTCATATTGTACATTCACAACATTCATATTATTATCAGGTCATTTATATTGTCCCTTCTGATTTTGCATGGTGCAAAACGAAAGAATGGGTGCAATCTGCCATTTTTATTTTTTAATTTGAGACCTGCTGTGCAGTTAGAGGAATTCCTGCATGTCTCTGTAGTGAAAAATGTAGTGCAATGACCAGTGGCATAACTAGATCTTATTGAGCCCCACATCAAATAATTTTTCAGGCCCCCAAAATGTCCAGTGGTTGACCTGTTTTACCAATATTTATTGTAATTGTATATGAATTAGGGCCTTATGGGGCCCCTATAGCTCCTGGGCCCCCCTGCAACCGCAGGGTCTGCTTCCTCTGTAGTTACGCCCCTGGCACTGACCTGTGGTTGCCCCATAAATACAGTGGTGCCTGTGTTTGCAATTAGCTGTATTTATGAAGAGCAAACAGGAAGAGACAAGTAGGTGCATTTCTGTTCGTAAATTACCTCCAGTGATTAGTAATGCTTTGCCTCTGTGACATTTTATGGATCTTAATTTAATGGAAAGATACATCTTGCTTCATATATAGCCGGAAATCTAGACCCAATACTAGCAAAATTCAAACAGGCAACCCAACATTGGACTAAACTCCCCCTGACATTATGGGGAAGAGTCAATCTTTTTAAAATGTTATA
>CM044431.1:76590003-76603343 GCA_024363595.1 Xenopus borealis | reverse complement strand
TTTAAAAAAAAAAAAAAAAAAGATACATCTTGCTTATGGAGCTGCCTTATTTTTTTTTTGCTCAGTGTAACTACAGTTTACCAGCCATGCAATGACTTTAGAAGCAGATTAAGGGATATATGTATGTCTTTCTTTCCTCAACTACATATATTTTGTGTAATAACTGAATGTATTTCTATATTCCAGAGACCTGAAACCAGAAAACATCTTGCTGGACCAAGAAGGCCACGTAAAAATATCAGATTTTGGCCTAGCACTGGAGACGTACGGTGATAGAGTCACTGGCTATGCAGGAACACTGGGCTACATCGCACCTGAGGTGAGGAATGGAGGAATGCAATAACAGAGTATTGTATTTTTAGCATAAATACATTTCTAGGGAATGTGCCAAAATTTTAAATGTGCTTTGTATATGGCATTTAACTTAGCTTTGCACATATGTATGCCTATTTATGTGTCTAGGTTACATTAAAGGGGATGTGCATAATAAAATATGTTATTTGCAGTTCTGATTATTTAATTCTGAATATGTTAAATTATGTTATTTTATTTTAAATAACATTTTAAATGCATGAATAGAAAATTTGCAATAATTATGAAAGGATTCGCACTTATTTACTTTTCTGATTAATTTTGGGGGTTTACGTAAGTAAAGTCTAATAACGACAGGTCTAGAATGTTTAGTTGAGATAGATGAGATAGATCAGAGGAAAGTATCCAAATATTTATATGCTTAATTAGTGCAACATTCTAGCTGGGATCACAATAAAATGTCATACTTAACTAAAACAAGTTATTTTTTCTAGATGTGAGTACTCATTAGATGTTACTATTTCTTTTTTCTAGATGATAAAAAAAGAGGAGTACGATTCAGCGGTTGACTGGTGGTCATTTGGCATCATCATCTGTGAAATGGCCACTGGTAAGTCCCCATTTTATGATGGCCCTGATAGAGAGAAGGTCATCATAGAAACCATCTGCAACGAGCCTGAGATACCCGGTTGCCTAAGCACAGATTTACAGCATCTTCTATTAAATGTGAGTATGAACAGAATTATAGAAATGGCTACATTTATACACATGCAGCATATGTCCAGTTTTTCAAAATATAAGATTTTTCTGGATTTGATTTTTACTTTGCCAGCCTTACTTCTGAAAATATTTAAAGTTTAAAAAGATTGATAATGGACTCCTCTCAGCTGTTGTAAAAAGCACATAGATATCATTCACATTAGGGCTAATGTCACAGGCACCAGGATTGTTTCATATTTATGATAATTGTTCATTTTCCTTTAGCTACTGGTGAAGGATCCCCAATTGCGGCTTGGAATATACGGAGATATACGATACCACCAATTTTTCTCATCCATCAATTGGGAGGAACTGGAACAGAAGAAGATACCACCACCTGTCCAGCTAACACAAGTAAGTACATTATTTCTGATAGAAATACACTCACCAATCATGTATTCCAGAAAGTTTACTGTACTTTGCAGTCCACCCAAGGTAAGACTCAGAAAGCCATTTAAGATGGTGGCACAACATTAGTGGAAAGTTCAGTTAAAAGTTTGCTGGGCAAGCACAATTTGTTATGAAACAAAGCCCAGATTAAAATATTAGACCCTCCCATTAAATTTGGGTTACCTTGTCCTTTAAACATTGGGGTACCTAAATTATTTTAAAAAAACATAGTAATTTGCATCTTTTTGTAGCTTACATTTTCCACTTATTTTAATGAATTAGGCCTGAGATAAGAAAAGGAGAGGGCCTTGAGGTGTGTGAAATAAAGAAAAGAGGGCCTTAAAAGAGAACTGAACCCAAAAGTTAAAAAAAAACCTACCCCCCCCCCCACCCTACATAGACCCCACTACCTCCTACCCTCAGCCTAGCTGCTACCCCGGACAAATGCCCCTAACTTTTTACTTACCGTTCTGTGCAGATTCAGGGATTGTAGTTCACAGCAGCCATCTTCCGGGTCTTCGGTAAACTTTGTGAATGGAGCGCTGTTTTGGCACATGCGCAGTTGTAGCATTTTCCCAGCTCACGACAACTGTGCATGCTCCAAAATTGACAATGCACTGGAAGAAGACACAAAGTTTACTGAAAACCTGGAAGATGGCTGTTGTGAACTCCGATCCCTAAATCTGTGTAGAGTAGGGGATAGCGTTTTTTTAACTTTTGGGTTGAGTTCACCTTTAATCCAGAAATAAATAGAAATATACTTTCTAGTTATTAGTTACTAACTCTGACAAACATGAATATAAATTTCAGCTTAGTAAGAGGCAGATTAGATATAAAAAAGGAAGAAGTCCAGCTGCATTTTGTTTCAGAATTTTAATGTGTACAGTTTACTAAATGGCACTATTAGATGAATATCCCCTAATTAATTTGCACTAATATTAACACACACATTTTCTTGCAGCCTTCAAGTGATGTGGAGACGTGCAATGGAAAGTCACTGTCACCGTTGGACTTCCTGGATTACAAGAACACAACACAGGAGAGTCACAAGATTTCAGACTTTTCTTATACGAGTTCCACCTGGTACAAGGAGTGAGTTGTATTGCGGAGGATCAGCCGTTCATCTTATCCACCTGATACATCAAGATCATCATCCTCATCATCCTCATCACCTGCTGATAATAGAACCATAACTGGGTGTAGAGTAGGGACGGCCTTTGCTGCTAGTGAGAAAGGTGTGTGATTCTGTGAGTGAAAGGAAACTCAGTGTCGTCATCAGAAAGTCCAGACAGTGTAGAGAGTCACAGGCAGCTCCCCAAACAGCGCAGTGGAGCAATTATGTCACTGGTTTTAATCCATCTAAAAAGTATTTATACATTCTTATCCAGTGCTTGCCTGAATACTGTAAATTAACATCTGGTCCTTACTGGCAGCTTAAATGGGCCATACTAATTAGATCCATCTATGTCACTTCTCATGACGGCACTGAGCAGATATGAAAGGTGTGTGAATGGGCAGTAACACGGGTGAAGCCTTGACGTGGCGTTACTGCTCACATGTATAAACATGTGCCAATTCCCCCCATTGAGAGAGAGTGTTGTACGTTTTATTGCTAAATCTTAAGTGTAAATTTTCAGTGATTAAATAAAATGTTTTTTTTTAAAAAAAAAACAGAAGTTGCTGTTTGTTTTGTCTCACAACCTCCACATATCTAAATCTTGTGTAATGCTTAAATCCTTCCTTTTCATCTGATTCTGGTAGCGAGTCCTCAGTATAATAGCAAGAAACAAAAAACCTGATATAATTGTAAATTTATATATACATATATATTTTAGTATTATGCATATAATAGTATATTTTTTATACATTTTTATAAAGATATAAAATATAATCAGATTGAAGCTCAGCAGCTTTGAAACCCATTAGGTACATGTTTTCTTACATTGTACATTGTAGGATGCAGTATACTGAAAACTGCTCAGTCAGATAGAATGGCAGCCTGTTGTGGGCAGGGTCACCAAAGTATTTTTTAACCATAATTTTACCACTGTCATGGGTGCAAGTGTTAGAGAAAAAACAGTGCAACACTGTGTCAATTAGTGTAATATAGGGGATATTCCAGGTACCACCCACCTACACATACTGACCTGTATACAGAGTAAGATATAACTCCATGCACGTATTATTATTATTAACATGTATTTCTATAGCACCAACATATTTTGTAGTACTGTAAAGTAAATGCTATTATACAACTAAATCACATACATAGGAGTTACATACATTGAGTTACATATATCACAATACCGGTACAGAAGGTGATTAAGGCTCTGTGCAGAAAGAGCTTACAATCTAAAGGGAAGGGAATGATACACAAGGTGTAGGAGTGGGTAAGATCAGAGTTAAGTGGGTGAAAGATGTGGTACTGTAAGCGGTATTGCATTGGGTAGTTAAGAGTGAGGGTAGGCTTCTCTAAATAAGTGCTTTTTAAGAGCTGAAAGGTTGGGAGAAAGTTGGACAGACCGTGGGAGAGAATTCCAGAGGAGGGGTGCAGCCCTTGCAAAGTCTTGAATGCGAGCATGTGAGGAGGTAATGAGAGAAGAGTTGAGTAGCAGGTCAGTAGAGGAGCGTAGTAAGTGGTTGGGTGAGTATATGGAGATTAGTTCAGAGATGTAGGGAGGGGCAGAGTTCTGAAGTGCTTTGAATGTCAGGGTCATTAATTTGAATTTAATTCTGAAGGGCAGTGGAAGCCAGTGCAGGGATTGGCAGTATGGCATGGCAGAGGAGGAGTAGATTATTAGTAGAGTAGAAAATTATGGAGTTTATAAATTCTAAAAACATGTTCTGTAAGGCTAAAAATGTATTGTTATTGCAACTTTTTATTACTCGTCTTTCTACTCAGACCCTTCTTATTCAAGTCTCGTGCAAATCAGTGTATGGTTGCTAGGTGAATTTGGACCCTAGTAACCAAATTGCTGAAAAAGCAAACTGGAGAGTTATTGACTAAAAAGTTAAATTACTTCATAAACCACAAGTTACAAAAACCAAAAACAACCCCTTTAAAAGTTTTTTACTTGTAGAGATATTTTTCAGTAATAGAACTGTGTTTATTTCAGTCATGGCAGGGCAGGGTGGGAGAGAGAAGAACCATGTGAGCAGGGAGCAATGAAACAATCACTGTAGGGGAAGATCTGAGCAGGGAGGGAGAAAAGTGATCAGGGAAACAATCTGCAAAGGGAGGGGGCAGATAATTAATAGTAGTGGATTAAAGGAACGTGGCGCCCCTAGGGTACAGTCACACAGGGCCCCTTTTCTCAATCAATGTTACTTCCCTGGTTTTCCTGTTCCTTTCCATGTACTGTTGGCTCCACCACTACCTCCCTCAAAGCTCGGTCTCTCTCTCCCTCCCTCTACCCCCTCCCTTAGGGCTCTTACACACGAGCGTTTTTACCTGCGCTCCCCTGCGCTCCGTTTTGCTGCGTTCAGCCACAGGGAAGCGCAGGTATAGACACACTCAATGCTTTTCAGTGAGGCTGTACTCACACAAGCGCATGTAGGCGCCGAACGCAGGAAAAATCTGAACCTGCGTTCGGCGCCTACTTGCTTTCGTGTGAGTACAGCCCCATTGCACTGAGTGCGTCTATACCTGCGCTCCCCTGCGGCTGAACGCAGCAAAACGGAAAGCAGGGGAGCGCAGGTAAAAACGCTCGTGTGTAAGAGCCCTTAATGCCGGGTCTCTAACAGTCCACTTTCTCTCTCAGCACTACTTCTATCACTCACAAATAGGGTTGCCACCTGGCCGGTATTTTACCGGCCTGGCCGGTATTTTTGATGGCTGATCCCAATGTTATTAATAGGAAAAAAAGATAAATATATAGGAAGGCCGGTATTTTTTTCCAGAAAAGGTGGCAACCCTACTCACAAATCAATCTTGCTCAACAGCCAACATAATAGAATTGCGCATGTGCAACAGCTCCTTTTTTATTAGCTGAAGCAAGAACCTCTATAGAGGTGTTCTGCGCATGCACACTTTTGTGAAATCTGGATTTTATTGTATGCATTGATAATAACATGAAATGGCAAGTCACATGCAACAAAAACAAGGCAAGTAATAGAAAGTCGAATGCTGCCGCAGGGTTGATCCGTTGTGACACCATCCGACTATTACTTGCCTTGTTTTTGTCACCGTTTTGACTCCCAGCATCAGATGTTCAGGAAACGGAAAGAAATTGTCCTTGTAGTTCTGCCCTTAGACAGGGGAGGAGGTGCAGGACTGACTAGGGTTGCCACCTGGCTGGTATTTTTGATGGTTGATCCCAATGTTATGAATTGGAAAAAAAGATAAATATATGGGAAGGCCGGTATTTTTTTCCTAAAAAGGTGCCAACCCTAGGGCTGACTGATGCGATGTGTAGGCAGAATTGAAGGGGAGGCTTGAGAGTGACATCACTAAACCACACCGCCCAGCTGCACAAGTCTTCCCTCAGTGACAGGGTTGCCAGGTTTATCGCCAAAGTGGGCTGCTTTTAAATGCATTGGTGGGTTTTAAAAGTCCAAACTTGCCAACATATGGATTTGGGCGAGTTTTGGAGGTTGCCGTGGGTTTGGATTCGGATTTGTGGAAAGGCCACATAGGCCCAGGCCTAGGGTGGCAGGATTTTAGGGGGTGGCATGCTGCCCAGCCACACCCACATTGGTTCAGAAACACTGGGCATAAGATGCAATAGTTTTTTACATTTCCAATCCTCATTGCTCTGGTCTTGAAAATGAAGATTTGCGAATAAAGGGCAGAGTATGGGGTGACAAACAGCAGTGGGCCTAGGGGCACCTACTTTGTAAATCCAGCCCTGTTTGGACTTTAAAACCTGCCCACATTTTTTTTAAATGAAAATTGTAGTGAAGCTCTCTGGAGATGAGACGCTGCTGCTGTGCTGTCCCAGCACTGCCCCCTCCCCCGCAGCTTTGCTGGCTGACTGGACTGTATGGAGACTGGGTGGGTGGGGAGACAGTGTGGACGTCAGGACAGCTGTGCTGCCCCAGGACGCCCCCTTCCCCCCACAGCTTCACTGGCTGGCTGGAGTTGGACTGTGTGACTGCCCTGTGTGGAGACAGAGGGGTGTAGGAGAGAGAGAGGGGAAGATTTCTAGTCCCAGGCAAGTAGCCTGTGCGTACACACACTGCTGGGGGAGGTGAGGCATTTTATAATCTGCTTTACATAAGGGAAAACCCAGCAGTAAAGGCTCAGCTTGAAAAGTTGCAGGGAGGGGGGGTGACTTTAAACAGAGGAGAGCTTGAATGGATGTTAATTTAGACAAGGAGGAGTAGGGGAAATACAATTGGCAGTAAATTGGGCTAGTTTTGGGCTACTTTTAAAATAGCTTTTGGTTTCTTTTTGGCAATTTCTTTCTTTAGTCTTTGGCTGGTTTTGAAATATAAACCTGACAACCCTGCTCAGTGAGAGAGCTGATGACTCCTGAGCTTGATACTTGAGACCCGTAAACAGGAAGCTTGCCAAAGGGGTTGAGCCCAGTTTGGAAGCTGATGGTCATCATTTTTTAAGTGGGGGGGTCACTGACCCCATCTAAAAATAAATGCTCTGTAAAGCTACAAATGTATTATTATTGCTACTTTTTATTACTCATCTTTCTATTCAGACCCTCTCCTATTCATATTCAAGTCTCGTGCAAATCAGTGTATGGTTGCTAGGTGAATTTGGACCCTAGCATTAGCAACCAGATTGCTGAAACAGCAAATTGGAGAGCTATTGACTAAAAAGCTTAATTACTTAATAGGGAGGGAGAAAAATTATAACTGCAGAGATGAGGGAAATGATCTGCACAGGGAGGGGGCAGATAATTAATAGTGGCAGTTTAAAGGCATGTGGGGCCCCCAGGGTACAGCCACAAAGTGCCCCTTTTATCAATCAGTTTTGCTTCCCTGGTTTTCCTGTTCCTTTCCATGCACCGTTGGCTCCACCACTACCTCCCTCCCTCAAAGCCCGGTCTCTCTCCCTCTACCCCCTCCCTTAATGCCGGGTCTCTGACAGCTCGATTTCTATCTCAGCACTACTTCTATCACAACTCAGTCTAGCTCAACAGCCGACGTAATAGAACTACGCATGTGCAACAGCACCCAACGTCACTTCCACCTTCATATTAGCTTCTTTTTTATTAGCTGAAGCAAGAACCTCTATAGAGGTATTCTGCGCATGCACGCTTTTGTGAAATCTGGATTTTATTGTATGCATTGGTAATAACATGAAATAAATAGAAATTGGCTCCTGATCACACTGGGCAACTAGATTTTAGCCTGTTCATTAATCCACCCGTGTGTTTCGACAGGGGAGGAGGTGCAGGGCTGACTGATCCCATGTGTAGGCGGAACTGAAGGGAAGGCCTGAGAGTGACATCACTAAACAGCACCGCCCACCTGCACAGACAAGTCTTTTCTCAGTGGATGCAGCTCTGCTAGAGAGGAAGAGAGTTCTTCTGATGGCTCCTGATACTGGAGACCCTTAAACCGGAAGCTTATGAAAGAGATTGAGGCCAGTTTGGAAGCTGATACGGACATATTTGACCCAAAAGGTATTAAAATAAAAACATTTCCTTTTATTTTGCATTGTTTTGCACAATTTAATGATTTGTGAAAATACAGGCAATATGCCTTCTTAAAGTCTGCTAAAAATCATTTATCTATTAAATACACCCCCAATTGTTTTGCAGCCAATATGGATTCATGCAGCTTAGTTACCAGCAAGGTGTTATTTTTTTATTATTACTATTATAGAGAAAAAGGAAATCATTACTAAAAACTAGGATTATTTGCTTAAAATGGACTCTGGCTGACAGGTTTCCAGATAAGGCATCCCGTACACATAAAACAAGGAAACCTTTTTGAAAAGTTGTAATTGATGTTTTTATTCTTGTACTAGAATGTATTAATTATTGTTGATTTTTTTTCTTTTTTAAACCAGGCCACCCCTATATTTAGGCAGAGAGGAAACTGGAGCAGTTTTAGGTAAGTGAAGCTTGGCCACGACTGGGGTCATGACTCTAGCCCACTGCAGACTCCACAGACATTCCCTGCAGCTCTGGATGGAAGGCAGAAGGTCTGGTAAATGAGGCATGCAAGTGAGCATGATGCACAGTCCTTCCCTGCCATCTGCAACTCACAGCCCCTTCTCTGCTGATCTCCCCCACCCCCATCTCCCCCTCACAGAACCACACAAATCTCCCCCTGCCATTATGCACACAGCCCTCTGACATGATACTGCTGTGGTCCTCCCCTACGCACCCCTTTGCTCATAATCTCACAATGCCCATTAGGTTAATGGGCAGATGTGGGCATAGCTATCAGGGAGTCCATCACAACAGAGGGTGGACGGGCTTGCCGCATCTTAAGTGCGACAACTTTGCACGCAGTCCTCCCATCCTCTTATTTCTGAGGCACACCAGGAAGTTGAGGCAGAGCATAACCAGCTCTTCTTCCTCTTGCAGTTCCACTAATTAGCCAGCACTGTAGAGGCTTGTGGCAGGGCAGATCAGCTGATATAGACAGAATGATGTCAGCCCCTAAATGGGCAGTAGCCTCCTCTCATTTTTCACATCCGGAACCATTGTGTGGGCTCTGGTGTGAACATACTCGATGGATTTCGGTTAAGAAACGCAAGACTTATTTTGCACTGAAGTCAGAAAAGTATGTTTATGCTAGATCCCACACATTTTTCCTGGTGTGAAAAGGAGAGGAGGCTACTGCCCCTGTATGGTTGAAATTGGCCTGAGTATTTCGGCAGGTTCATTCTGGACCCATCATGGTAATAGCCCAATGGGATACTCCTATAATTACTTGCATGATGAGCATTTGTCATTTCCTCTGACTGAGGTTCAGTTTCTTCTATGTTTCTGCTTATTTTCAGATTATTTCTGTGATGGCTGTGCACGCCAGATCCAAGCTCAAGGAGCGCAGTTCAAAGGAGCAAAGGCAACAGAGACAGACTCCTCCAAATCCCTCTTACTCTCCAGGCAATGCTAGTGAGGAGAGAGAGACTAGGGCCAGGTACAGAGACAGGCAAAGGCATGGCTCAGACACTGCCCACCTGTCCAGAGCCTGGAACAACCAGAACCATCAAATGAAGCATAAGGGTGCACAAAGTTTCTTCCTTGACCTGGGCTTTAGTACAACAGATCATTTAAAGACATGGAGCGTCCTGTTTTTCGGTAAGACCTCTATTAAAATTCATTAATGTTAACATTGGGAAAAATGTCCATTCAGCCGTTATGGAGCAGTATAATTTCTAATAAAGTAAATAACAAGAAACAGCAGCAGTATTTGATTATAAAACCAAAGGTGTACCCATTAAGAAAAATTATTAAATGAAAAAGTCAAATGGAAAATTGCACCCAATGGCCACTTTTCCACTGACTAAATGGTCCATCTGTGTGGTGATCCAGCAGGTTGGCAAAAGGTCTGTGAACACACTGTAAATAGGAATGCAGGTTCTGTATTGGTTTATATACTCCTTGAAAGAACCCTGAAGTCTTTGAAAAAAAGTTTCATATGACGCATGGAGCATACCTGAACTCAAGCAGGTGATGCCAAAAAACTAAGAAAACTACCCCGGGACAGTACAGTTTTTAGAAGTGCCATTGGGTCAGTGACTAGTGTTTAGATTCACTCAGTGCTAACATCAGGGGAGTACTGCCATTACAGATCCCATTGGCAGACGGGTGGCCAAAGATACTAGTTCTGGGTTGCAAGGGGTCTGGGCTTGCAGTGAGTGTGCAGGATCACATGCATGGTGATTTTAACATAATAATGAGGTGTGCCAGAGGGCAACATGGGACTTGGTTTTTGTTGGGCCCTGTTCTTATTGTTGGCATGATTTTTCTCCAGGGACAGAGATGACCAATTAATTAGGCACCTAGTGAGGTTTTTCTAATGTAGGGTTGCCACCTGGCTGGTATTTTCAATGTTTGATCCAAATGTTATTAATAGGAAAAAAGACAAATATATAGGGAGGTCTGTATATTTTTCAAGAAAAGGTGGCAACCCTATCTAATCTAATGTCCATAGTATGGCGCCCCATGGCACATAATGGTGGCCCTGGACCAAAAGGAGCCTAAAAAACTTGCAGCTCTTTGTGACTGAGGCAGTGATATAACTACCATACAGCAGATCACATGGGACTAAAGTGCCTGGAGCCTTCCTCTCCAGCCTGGTTTTACAAATTACCTTTACTGCCTCCTGCAAACTAATGGACAGCTGGACCAAAAGATATATTTATGGTGCTTTGCGTTTTAAGGTATACCATTAGGTTGTGGCTTTCCTTGTTTTTTTAATATTAAATCAGTATTCCTGTCATTTCAGTTCAGTAGTGAATGTGATTGGAAGAAAATATTATTATCCTCTTTCCTGTTTAAGTAAGCCTTTAAATTACGTTTTGCAGGGATGTTTTCTTCTTTAGGGCTATGGCACAAGTGGTCTTTTCTCTGCCTCAAAAACACTTCTTTTCTTTCCTGAAGTAAAATCTGTCATCTTGGCATATAGAGAGCACATTTAGGTCATTGACGTCACTTTACAGACTCCATATTTATTGAGGAGATAAAATTGGCTACAGGCTCATTCTGTAACTTCTGCATCAGACAGTGAAAGCAACCCCAAGACCTCCCTAACTTGTGCTCACTGATAGAAAATAAAAAGCGAAGCATCTCAACCAAACTCATAGAGCACCCAAAGAGAAAGTAACTATGCATGGAAAATGACTAGCAGGAAAATATCCCAATATAATATTGAATTTGTTATCTTGTAGAAGATATTTCTTGCTGAAATACTTGATAGTGTTACCTGCTCCCCTATGGGCCCTTGGGCAAATGCCCATTTATTAAAGCTGCTCTGCTTACATCGCAAATTTGGGAATCCTGGAGTGGTGGTAGTTACAGGGTTCCCCCTGCATCAATGGACACACTTGTGCAAAACTTGTAACAGGAGGTAGGACAAATGCAGTTTTTTTTACTCTTGAAAACCAGATGGTGCCAAACATACTGTTTCAGGAACCGGGACTTAATCAGTGTAGCAGGCTTTTAAATGTGTATATGTGGCAGGATCTTATATATAATATTTTTTATGGTAAATGTCATTTATATACTGTATTGTGGAAAAGTATTAATGTTCCGTTCATCTTCTTGCTTTTCAGCTGTGATTGTGGGAGTTTTACACTGGTAAGAGAAATTCTCTTTCCTTTTTATAAATTTCTGTATTGTACTGTCTAGTTGGCATATTGCTCTTGCATACATGAATAACAGACAATTGAAAAAGTAAATGGTGTTCTCTGACTTAATGATTTTTTTTTTAATTGCAGGGGCCATATTTCAACACTTTTTGAAAATGACCGTCATTTTTCCCACCTTTCAACACTGGAAAGAGAAATGGCATTTCGTACAGAGATGGTTAGTCATGCTTTCTTTAGTCACTTGGGGGTCAGCCAAATACATTTTTATCCTCTCCCAAAGTGATTTTACGTATTCACATTTAATATTGTTTTAGCCTCTTTACCTTTTGTGTGACTGAAGACAAAGACTTAATGTATTAACAGAAGGCGAGCAATGATTTATTCACCAATTTAAGGTAATCTTACACGGGCCAACAGTGTACACGCTCCACCTGATTGGCCCACATGGAAGAGCACACATGGTATGGCTGTCTTGGGAATGTTTGGAACATTCAAACAATTTTCTAAACGTGTTCGAAAATGATGAGAAACTGAGCTTTAATTTGCTTCCTGATCTGCTCTTGCATCATGAACTGACTGGCATGATGCATCATAAGATACGTTTTAACCTACTCAAACCCCAATTGTATATTGGTGCATACATGTACCAGTAATTGTATGAAACTTGGTTTTGTGCAATATTATCTGTATCTTTGAGCATGTAAATGAGTTGTTCAGGTTGCTGCTGTCAATGCAGTATGCTCAATTTTCAGTTTGACACTGTTAAAAGATGCAGCACTGGTGTCAGTATGAGACTGACTCTTTCACACATTATAGAACAAAATGCATTTCTCCTTGTCGGCTTGGGGGACACAGGAGACATTGGGGTATAGCTAATGCCACTAGGAGGCAGGACACAACAGAATAAAAAGTGGCTCCTCCTCCACTGGCTATACCCCCAGCGGTAGGCGGAGCCAGATCAGTTTTAGTTGTGTCCTAAGGAGGTTAGGACTCTCTCCATTTTCTCCTCATTTCAACACAGGAAGATTACTGAATTGGAGGGTCTAAGCCACCTACACTGAGTAGTGTGCCTCGTCTGACCACTTCCATCGCTGGATGATCCCCGGGGTCACCTAAGCTAATTGCAGCCTTGACCACACAGCCCTACCTTTCATCTTTCCCTCTCACAGGGAGATGGTTGGCTGACCGGGAGACTCAGAAGGAAAAATTGCGCCCAGGGGAAGGTGAGTACCCTCCTCCTCTTCCCACCTGGGCCCCTTCTCACCCTGGACTTCCTCTTCCCTTCCCGGGAATCTGGGTCTGCTTGGAGGAATCTGTGGCATGTGACATAGCCTCCCTGCGCAACTCCCCGTTCTCCCGGCGCGAGCAGGCAGTCTGCGCAGCACAGGGGGACATTCCACCGCCTCAACCAGAGCCGCAGGGTCCCTCTCCCGGATTCGGAGTTTGTACCTCGGGCCGCAAGTATCCAGCCTGTACGCGCGTCTCGCGCCATTCTTCCCGCGAGAAGAGGAACTGTGACTTCACCGGCATTTCCGGTTCCGCACTTCCGGCGCAGACTCTGCGTGCGCTTTTCTCTCTCTACGCTCCAAAAACTGCACGGGTGACACGGAGATCAGCAGGGACTCGGCCTAAAAGGTGCCTCCTTCTCTCT
>CM044431.1:76561061-76575058 GCA_024363595.1 Xenopus borealis | reverse complement strand
CCCCCCCCCCCCGCCAAAAAAATGTATCTTATTTCTTGCTTTCAACTTGAAACTGTCATGCCTAAATTCACTTTTATTTTTCATTTCACACAAAGTTACTGAACACTACTGAGATGTTTGTGGAGTCACCAACTTCCATTGGTCCTATCTGGCTGATAGTATTTAAAGGACAAGGAAAGTCTAAAATAGAATAAGGCTAGAAATGAGGTATTTCTAAACATGAACTGACTGCACCACAAAGCCTAATCAAACAAATGATTTAAGCTTTCAAAGTTGGGCACAGGGAGCCATCATCTTGCAACTTTGTTAAACATCTTTGCTAGACCAAGACTGTGCACATGCTCAGTGTGATCTGGGCTAAATTTAGGGATTGTCAAAAATTATCAAAACAGCGCAAGTCAAATAATATCTACCAGAAGATGATACAGCAAGACTGATTAATAATCAGAATATACAGACTGCACTGGGTCCTCTATTGTCATGTAATTTAATGTGGATTTTATAGTTTTTGTAATGTTTAATACAAACTTTCTCCAACTCTGCAGAACCAGTGGCTGCAGCAAAATATCCTCCTATAAACAGCAGTAAATGAAGGGAGAAATTCACTGAACACAGTCAGGTTTCTTATAAAAATGGTACACATTTTTAAATTAAAGTATATTGGAGATATATATAAAGAAAGTTAAAAATTAGATTTTATTTTCTTGCTTTCCTTGTCCTTTAAAATGAAAGTCCAACATGCTCCTGCCCAAGTGCACACCTAGTCGCAATATTATAAATTGAAATATGAAGAAAACTTGAGCTACAGGGTTGGACTGGGGACACTGGGGATGCAACCTCAGGGGAAAACTCACCTTATTGCCCCCCACCTCCCCTGTGTGTTCCTTGAAGTTTGTATTGGAGACTATGATCTGCATCGGCCATTTATGTGTAATTGACTCAGATTACATTTTTATCCTGATAAGTGCCTGACAATATATGCCTGTCCCTTTCAAAGCTGAAGAGATGCCCCTAACCTTCCTGCTTCAAAAGTTACTTTGCATTCTCTGACTGTGAGAACTCTTTCTGTTTGTAGGTATCACTGGGAATATGCTTTATCCTGATGTTTGGCAACTCCATGTTGCTAACATCCTACTATGCCTCTTCTCTCATCGTTCTCTGTGTAAGTATCAGAAAAGTCACTACAACAGATGTTTGAGTAGTCTTCAATTTACAGTACCAGAGAAAATTCTTTACCTTTTAAAGCTGCCTGCACTGTATACAATGTATTTCCAAAGTAACATTTTCCAGTTTCTGTACAAGGTTTCTATATTGTAGACTGAATGACCATTATGCATAAACACTTTGTCTCCCACGCAGATTATTGCTAAAAATGAAGAATTTTTCCTGAAACTTCAGACCAGGCATGTTATACTCTGGGTAAGTTATTTTTATGTTATACATTTATATTTATTTTATGGTGTTTCCCTTTTGCTCCATTTCATGTCTCAATCACCTGTTAAGGGTTTAAAATCATTTAGTGACACAGAGAGTGTCTGCTTTAAACGGGATCTAACACCTCTGTGGTTTTGTCATGAAAAAAGTTTGATTCCCAGCAGAATAGAGCTGCACAAAGATAGGATATGATTAGATTACTCATCTCTCTGCAATCACTGAAGGCTTATTTACTAAGGCAGCTGCAAATGCCAATGTTACATACTTGCATCCAACACACTGCTTGTCCTTTCTTTAAAGTGAAGGCCTTTAGAGTGATCTGCATGATCTACACATCTGCATCTGGGGAGTCTCTGCAGCTGTCAATAAGACCTTTAGCAAGAGAGCTGGGCCAAATAGTACTGGGAGTTAAACTGGTCATAGACACAAAGGTGAAGTCGTATGAATGTTTGTTTTGTACTATTTTCAGACAGAGTTTGGGTAATCCCGACATGGCAATCACTCCTTTAGTCGTTTGGACAGGTTAGATTTCTGTCAGCAATAATATATCTTCATAACTATATGAAGGGGTGACTGTCGCCGCTATTTGTCTGACATAACTTTCATATGACTGCTGTTTGTGAAAGCATTGTCTCATTTATTCTTTTTACTACTGTATTTAATCTAAATGGTTAGTGGTAGGTCAGGAGATTGCAATGAACGAACAAGCGTTCGTCAGACATAAGGATATATCTGTATGTTTAATGCCAACGTCTTGGCTGTTTGGAACTTGCTTTGCAACCCCCCTTCCATCAATCTGTACACAAAGGCCATTTGCTCCCACCTGTGCAGGGGACCAGCCCCACAGTTGACGGCAACATATTGCAGCATTGCTAATTCTTTGGCAACTTAAAGGCTTGATAACCAGTATTATTTCTCTTATAGATACTGCATGTAGTTTCATGGATGGTGGGAACAGTCCTTTTAAAAGCCGTAATAGCAAAGTTACTGGGTGCAGCAGATGATGTAAGTTATGGTAATGGTAGTGTCATTCATGTTCCAGTGAGATATTCCATAGTAATCCTAAATAATCATACTTAGGCATTTAGATCACAAAATATTATATACAAATTTTAGCAGCTTTATTATAGACTGAAATACCTTGTTATATGAGCACTAGCTTTAGTAGACATGTCAAAACATAGTCCCTTTTTTGGCAAAGCAGATTAGCCGCTAGTGTATTTGTATGAACTATACCATCAATAGGCAGAATATAAGGCCCTGTTCTACCAACAATGTAGCATTGATTGGTTGGCTGCTCCACCAATATATTTTTGTGTTAAAACAAACATATATCGTGGTTTGCTGTCTGATCTGCTTCATGATCTGCTTCTAATAAACATTTAATTGCTAGCCTATATTAAAATGTATGTTCAAGTACAGAAGTACAACTTTTTGTTGTGGGGCCACTTATCCTGGAAACCAGGAAGAAAGGATTTGGTGGAGTGACGCTAGCAACCAAATAGCAAAATCCAATCTAAATACAAAACTTTTAGAACAGAAAGTTTCAAAATGCAACATTTGTATGATATCATTGCATTGTTATTGTCCATACTGTCTTGTGGCTTGCATTTATCTTCTAATCCAGTGTATCTGTTTTAGGCGCATATAGGCAACCTCCTGAAATCCAAGTTTACCACTTACAAGGATTTCGATACCCTTATGTATACCTGTGCCGCAGAATTTGACTTCATGGAGATAGAGGTACAATGTTAATCATTTTACTTTCTACATTTTAGTTATAGGCAGTGAATTTCCCATTCAGTTGAATGGAAAGTGTGTCTTCAGAGTTCTCTGTAAGAATGCTGCAAATGCAGTAGGCCTAAAGGGCATTATAAACATCCCATGCCCCTGTTATCTGATGTGTTACCTTTGGGCAGAAGGTAACACATCAATGAGTCAGAATACTAAATTGGGATAATCGGTGGTCTACTGGAAAGAAATACTATTTATTGAGACATTACTGTTGGGTTGTTTCAGATTTCAGAGCATTGTCTCTCACTGATATGGAGGTGATGGTTGGTTTTAAGTGATGAAGTTGCATTTTATAGTCCCAATCAGTGTTTTATTTAGGTGTATTACATTCTTTGTAGTTTATTAGAGGGTTTCCATGCCTGAACTGTTCTACTTTGGTGTGGTGGGGGTTACTGGAAGCCATTTTACCCTTATCCTCTGAATTAAATGTTTTGGTTGTGTTTGAAGCTTGCGGGTACCTTACACCCATCACTGAGTACCCAACTGACTGACTGCCTCCATGCAACTTTTCCCTTAAAACACTGAGAATATCTCCATACAAAGTGATAAAGTACCAAACCATGTTTTATTTTTTTTCAGACACCATGGAGATATTTAAAGACTCTCCTTCTCCCAGTAGTATTTATTGTGTTTTTCACCATATGTGTACAGGTAAGTGAAATCAGTGCTCATTACAGTTACAGCTTCCCCCTGCTTGCTTTTTAAATGGCTCACAACTAGGGTTGCCACCTGGCCGGTATTTTACCGGCCTGGCCGGTATTTTTCATGGCTGATCCCAATGGTATTAATAGGAAAAAAAGATAAATATATAGGAAAGCCGGTATTTTTATTCAGGAAAAGGTGGCAACCCTACTCACAACACTGACCCCACTAATTTCTTTATGCAGGTTCAGTAGGGTCTAGAACCAGTGGTGTAACTACCAAGGTGCAATGGGTGCAATTACACCCGGGCCCGCAACCCCTTTGGGGCCCATCAAAGCCGAAACAACTGTTATTGAGGGCAGTTAGACAGTTTTACATTGCGCATGCTAGTAGCACGATTCATGGGTGGGAGGGCCAGAAAGTGGGGCCTGGTGCCCATCCTGTACCAGGGCCCGATGGTGAGTAGTTATGCCACTGTCTAGAACTAATGCTCTTGTACTTGCTAAGTGGGGTTAAGAATTTATCATTTTCGTAATGGAGTGTCCAACATAGTAAGCAGGGGCGCTCCGCCAATGAGGCGAGTTGAGGCACTCGCCTCAGGGGGCAGTGCCTTCCTGGTCAACCCGGAAATTTGACTCTTCTAGTGCAGAGCGTGTACTTGCACGCTCTGCACTAGCGCTGTGGACCCCCCCAACCCTGTACAGTTCTGGAAAATTGAGCACCGTGGGGAAGGGGGGGCGGCATATTGAAGGCCGCCTCAGGCGGCAATATCATCAGGATCGCCCCTGATAGTAAGCCATAACTCTTAATTTGTTTCTAATTATTTTTTAAGAGGCAATGCAACCCCTTGTGAGTGCAATGAATCGACCTTGTGCCAAATATACATTTTTTGCGCCTGTTTTAACCATGAAACATTTGTGGATTTTGTTATTTCTGGAGATGAACAGGGCCAGCATGGAAAGATACTCCATGTTGGGTCCTTGTGCGGCAGATAATTAGATTACCAGGGCACAGATAATCCAGCTGCATAATGGACTCCTGCTATCAAAATCATTCACAAAAAAGGTGATGGTAGGGTTGGTACACTGGTATTAAAATGATCTATCTTGCAAGGAACAAACATGGAGGCACTTCAGGTTCCCCGTTCGGGTCAAAAAATAACAAAAACATAGATTTTTCACTATAAGCACAACACACAAAGCCCTATTCATTACACCCATGTATTGCATACATGTACAGCAGCTTTATGCTATTATTAAATCTGTTGAATACAATTTCATCAACCTATGAAAGTTATAATACCTCACTTATGTGGTTTCTTTATAGGCTCTTCAAGATCTGCAGATTTCCGCTTTAGCAAAAACAAATGCATCAAAAAGTCCAACAAACGGAAGGTGAAAGGATCAGTTTTTTTTTTACATCTTTCTCTAATGAACTGAAAACAATAAAACAAGAACATCCACATCTAATCATACCATTTTTTTATTAATACAATAGCAGAGGAACAAAACATATTTTTAGAACTACAAATGAAAGCCATATTTGTCTGTTTCTTTCTGCACTTCTGCTTTTTACACTTGAACAGTGTCCAGTAAGTTAGATCTCCACTGCTCTCACACTGATCTCTGCAGCATAGTTTTAATAGTCAGAACCATCAGTAGCAAGAAACAGACAGAGACTGCTTCCGATAGCAATTTGATTTACAAATAAATGAACCTGTGAAATATGCATAAAATTACATTTTGGTTTTTTTTTATTAAACATTATATTTTTTGGATTTGCTTTAAACTGCTACTTTTTATCCATGGGAATTAGTTTACCAACACACCTAACTCATTTGATAAAGAGGTACAATAAAGATGGCACCTTGTCATACATTTCTAATTGAGTGGAGATTCATTAACAGAATACTGAAAGGGGTTGTTCACCTTCAAACAAGTAGTTGGTTTCAGATAGATCACCAGAAATATTGACTTTTTCCAATAATTTTTTTATGACTGTATTTCTAATATTGAAGTGTAAAGTGTAATTTTTCAGCTTCTTAAGCAGCTCCAGGAGGGGGTTCACCAACCCCCCAATACATTTCTTAGCTTTGTCCCTGCTGAGCAGAATCTCTGAATTTCATTACAGGCAGCTGTTAGAACTGATACAATAGTTGCAAATACTCCATAGATGCTGCTGAGAAATGTATCCACTAAATGGTGCAAAATTGTTTAGAGTCTGGTCCTGAATTACTGAGCTGCCAGACTCAAACACCAGAGACATGAACATTCAACTTTAAACAGTAAAAAATAAATAAATAATTGAAAAAAGTCTTTATTTCTGGGGAACAAGCTGAAAAAACTGAACTGAAAAAAGTTTTGGAAGGTGAACTAACTGTTTTTTATGAAAGTGTTTTGGTTATATTGTTTTTTCGAAAACTCTGTTATTTCTCCTCTTGTTATTTTCTGTAGATTGGAACATTCCACCAGCGGTGAGGTAAAGATCTGTCCATTTTCTGTATTCATCTGCTGTTACTGCTTTAGTTCTAGGGATCAGTGAGCATTTGCTCTGTTGCTTTCAAGCTCAGAGTCTTTATTACAGGCTGATAGAAGCAGATCAACTCTCTTCCCAGTAACATAACTAGCAGGGAGCAAGCCCATGTGCGGGTCATGTAGCCCAGCACCCCACCCCCTGCCGTACGTGATTTTCTGTCCAGAATCAGCAGACATCAGAGCTGCCAGGGGCCTGAGGGGATATGGGTCCTGGTGCAATTGCTCCCCCGATAGTTCCACCACTGTCTCTACCTTAGCTCTGTTGATCTGCACTGAAAACTGCAGCTTCCACTAGCGTGCAGGCACAAGAAATGGAGCAGATGTCAGCCTGAAAAAGTTGCCAGCAAGCAAGCAGAATAATGATTTGTCGAACAGATGGTTTATTAGTGAAGAGATGATACATGTTCATATAAAATGTTCTGATGCTCTATGGCCAATAAGTCACTGTAGGTTTGAGATGCTTTTAGCAGGACGCCTAATACTCCTGGAAGTAGCCGTAACATCCCAGTGGATCATGTGCTGGCTCCCTGCTGCTTAGAACTTTTACCGTATTGTAATTCCTGATACAGACTTAAATAATTCTTTGTTTTTCTTTCTTTTTTCAACAGTTGGTGTATCATGCCTTGCAGCTGGTAGCATTTGCTGCCCTTGCCATCCTAATAATGCGGCTAAAACTATTCCTGACACCCCACATGTGCCTCATGGCTTCCCTGCTCTGTTCCAAGCAGGTACTTGCTAATGTTATTATCCTGGAATGCTGTTATATCATTCATTATCTTCAAAATATCTGTATAAACACCGGAGGTTAGCACCCTCCCTTGTAATATATCACATACTGTTGCCTGTGATGTCACTGGTTGAAATTGGAGTGTTGCAATTAAGCCAAATACAAAATCTTTGATCAAGGGCATTTAGAGGCACATCAGAAGTTGAATTTCTAATTCAAGCGAGGTTTTTAAAAACTCCCCTAAACTCCCATAAAATCGAAATTCGACCAATCGAAATTTATTTTAAAAACTTGGATGATTGCAATCAACCTGAAAACTTGAATCATATACGAATCAAATTAGATTTGATTTTTAAAAACTCGATTAGAGGTTTTTCTCCAAAAAAAAAACACCCGAATCTTAGGAAACTCAAAATTGATCTCCCATTGACTTAAACAGCAATTCGGTAGGTTTTAGGTGGCAAAAACTGAATTAGAATTAAAAAAAAAAACTTTGAATAATTCCCAGTTTTGACCATAAAAACCTTGAAAATTTAAATTTTCAATTCGATCCTTGATAAATCTGCTCCTAGGTGTCCAGAGACTGCCTCATCCACAAATTGAATTCTCCTCACTGTACAAAGAAGTGACAGTGAGAGGAATGAGCAACATACAAAGAATTAAATTAGGTTTATCTATTGAATTCTTCGTATGTTGCTCATACTCATCTCTCCTTTCTTTGTACAGCCCCATACTACTAATAAACAGGACTAGTAACAGCTAATTGCATAATCTTTCCCCTAACTAATTGTATCTGAATTTACAGGCTCCACGCCCTGCCTATGCTTTTTACAAAGAGTTTTTACGTTGCGTTTTTAAAACTATATAAGATATAATGGCATAGGTGTAAACCCATTGGGTGCTTTTAAGACCAACATTGGCTAATAAACTGCATTCTTTGTGCTTTCTGGCCAAGATGCCACTAGTCCAGTAAAATTCTATAGAGCAGAATATGATCCATAGTGTAGCAGATACATTGGCTGAAATACACTGCATTATTTCATGCCTTATTGATGCTGTGTAATGACATAATTCAGTATGCAAAAAGTTCAAAACAAAAGTCCCAGGGTTCAGGTAATTCACAACAGAGTATGGCACACACAGTGAGCATAGAGAAGGCAGAATAGAGTAGGAGACAGGGAAACCTATCAGGACAGTTCATACTGTGCTACATACAGTGACACAATTTTGGTTCCTCTCCAGCACTTGTGAACTTGAGATGTGAACAATGGGGGCACTGTCAGCCTGGGTCTGAGGTGTGAACAGTACAGGGTTTTAGCGGTGTGAACAATAGAGGTGTTACATTTGGGAAAGATTCAGGTAGATTACAGTCTGAATTTGCATCAAGTCCAGATTGGTGACATCTGATAAAATGATTTGACATTGATCATCATGTTATTGCAGCTGTTTGGCTGGATTCCCACAAAAGTACGTCACTCTGCGTTCATCATCATCATCGTAGGATTAATGGCAATACAAGGATACAGTAACCTGCAGAGTCAATGGAGCATTAAAGGAGAGTTCAGCAATTTACCCCAGGAAAAACTTCTGGAATGGATTCATTCAAATACAAATCCAGGTAGGGTTCTGAATATTATTGGTGCATTAGAAAATCCTATATATATATGTAGAGACACATATCTGTACAAATACAGTCACATACATTATTCAGATACCAGACTTATTTTGTATTTTGCACAGACAATCTTTTGAGTGAAATGATTTGTCTTTAGATGCTGTATTCGCTGGAGCCATGCCTACAATGGCAAGTGTCAAGCTATCCACTGGGCACCCCATTGTCAATCATCCACACTATGAAGATACTGACTTGAGGTGTGTTTTCAATCTAAAAACCAAATGCTCTGTATGGCTACAAATGTATTGTTGTTACTACTACTACTCGCATATTTGAGTTGAAAATTAAAAACAAATTCAAATTTGAGATATATCATACCTCGACCCTGGAAACAACTCAAATTCAATAGGTGGTCTAATAAAACCTGCCAAGTTCATGCAGAAGTCAATGGCAGGTTTTTGGGTCTGTCCTATTTGATCACATTAGACATTAGACCTTGACCTTTGATTAATAACCCCCTAAAAGACATATAAAAAAAACTGTATCTGTATCAGTAACGGATTTGTATTTGGAAACATCAGTATGCAATTCCCAAGGGCTGCTCCTGCCATGAGGGAAGGTGAGAACCTTGCCTCAGGTGTCTGTGAGAAGGGTAGCAAAAAGCGGCCTGTTGTAACTTTAAAAGCCAAATTTCCAGGGTTTAAAGGACAAGGAAAGTTAAACTAAAGTAGGCTAGAAATGTTGCTTTGTAGTTTAATGTTGTACATTATGTTTTGGGATTCTGTACCAACCCCAGGCAACCAAAGCCCTTTAGCAGTAAAGATCTGTGTCTTCCCAGTAGATGCCCCAGTAGCTCCCAGTCTTCTTTTCTGCTGATTCACTGATTCACATGCTCTGTGCTGCTGTCACTTACTGAGCTTAGGGACCCACTCACAATATACAGTACACATAGAATAGAAATGTCACAATATACTGTAAGGCTAATTAGTAATTAATACAGATAATTACTACATGGCAGCACAGAAACCAGTGCAATCAGCATCAGAATGTAATAATCCGCCTGGCCGAATCCCAAACCGAATGGATTTGTTACATCCCTACTTTTTATTACCCATCTTTCCATTCAGTCCCTCTCCTATTCATAGTCCAGTCTCTCATTCAAATCAATGCATGGTTGCAAGGTTAATTTGGACCCTAGCAAGCAGATGAAATTGCATACTGGAGAGCTGCTGGATAAAAAGCTAAATAACTCAAAAACCACCAATAAAAAAAATGAGAACCAGTTCTTATTTCAGTTGACTCTTAGAGAAGCTTTTAGCCTGTAGGATAAAATGTTTTTGACGGCTCAAGCTGAAGGGGGGGAATGAATGATTGCATCTGTTTTACTATTGTGTTAGCATTCATTTTAATGTCATTTCCATTTGTAATCTCTAGAGCTCGCACTAAAATGGTCTACACTATGTACAGTCGTAAGCCTGCAAAGGAAGTGAAAAGTATATTACTTGGAATGGGCGTCGACTACTTTATATTAGAAGATACCTGGTGTACACGGAGAACCAAGTGAGTATTTTAAAACATATACAGGTATATGAATCTGGTTATCCAGAAGCTTGTTATCTAGAAAGTTCTGAAGTACAGGAAGGTAGTCTCCAGTTAAATCATATCATTCAGATTTTTAAAAATGATTTCCCTTTTCTCTGTAATAATAAAACAGTACCTTATACAGGTATGGGACCTGTTACCCAGAATGCTTGGGACCTGGGGTTTTCCAGAAAATGGATCTTTTTGTAATTTGGATCTTCATACCTTAAGTCAACTAGAAAACCATGTAAACATTGAATAAACCCAATAGGCTGATTTTGCTTCCAGTAAGGATGAATTTTATCTTCATTTGGATCAAGTACAAGGTACTGTTTTATTATTCCAGAGAAAAAGGAAATCAAATTTAAAAATCTGTATTTGATTATAATGGAGTCTATAATTGTAGCTTTCTGGACAGTGGCGTAACTACTCGCTGGTGGGCCCTGGTGCAGGATTGGCACCCGGGCCCCCCTATCGGGCTCTCCCCCTATGAATTGCACATTGGATTTCTCCTAGCCTCTCTGGGGGGGCCCCGAGAGGAAGTGGGCCCTGGTGCAATTGCACCCCCTGCTCCCCTGGTAGTTACGCCACTGTTTCTGGATATTGGGTTTCCAGATGAAAGTTCCCATACCTGTACTTGATCCCAAGTAAGATATAAATAAACATTATTGCAGGCAAAATGTTTAAATGATTTTTAGTAGATATAAAGTATGAAGTTCCCAATTATGTCCCCCTTATCTAGAAAACTCCATATATCTGTAGTAACACTCCGGGCATGTGATGTCATTAAAGTCCATTTTATTATTTTGTTACATTTATCATAGTCCACTCTAAGCATGGCAGAAATACTATAAAAAATACACACAATTGGAGTTTGTGTGAAGAACAAAGCTTAAAGGGGTTGTTTACCTTTGAGATAACTGTCTTATAGTATAGTGCAGAGCATGAAAATCTGAGACAATTTACAATTAATTTTAGTTGTTTTTGGGTTATTAAGCATTTTATTCAGCAGCTCTCCAGTTTGCAATTTAGCGACCATGCATTGATCTGAATAATATACTTGAATATGAATAGGAGAGGACCTGAACATCAAGATTAATAATAAAAAGGTAGCAATAAAAATACATTTATAGCCTTGCAGAGCATTTGTTTTTTTTAGATGGGGTCAGCGAGCCTCATTTGAAGGCTGGAAAGAGTCAAAGAATTAAAATATAACTATAAAAAAAAAATAAAAAAAATAATGAAGCTGCGTGGAAAGCTGCTTAGAAATACCAATTCTATAGCATACTAAAAGTTAACTTAAAGGTGAACCACCACTTTACAGGGATACTGTCATGGGAAAACATGTTTTCTTTTTCAAAACGCATCAGTTAAGAGTGCTGCTCCAGCAGAATTCTGCACTGAAATCCATTCTTCCAAAGAGCAAACCAATTTTTAAATATTTAATTTTGAAATCCTACATGAATTTAGACATATTGCCTGTTTCCCAGGTGCCCCCAGGCATGTGACTTGTGCCAGCACTTTAGGATGGAACTGCTTTTTGGCAGGTTATTTCTCCTACGTAATATAACTGAATGTGTCCAGTGGGACTTGGCTTTTCCTATTGAGTGCTGTTCTTGGATCTACCAGGCAGCTGTTATCTTGTGTTAAGGAGCTGCTATCTGGTTACCTTCCCGTTGTTCTGTTGTTAGGCTGCTGGGGGGGGGGAGGGGGTGATATCACTCCAACTTGCAGTACAGCAGTAAAGAGTGATTGAAGTTTATCAGAGCACAAGTCACATGACTGGGGCAGCTGGGAAACTGACAATATGTCTAGCCCCATATCAGATTTCAAAATGAAATATAAAATAATCTGTTTGCTCTTTTGAAAAATGGATTTCAGTGCAGAATTCCGCTGGAGCAGCACTATTAACTGATTTAAGAAAAAAAAAAAAACACTTTTCCCATGACAGTATCCTAAAAGTCCCCTAAGGAAAGCGCACTGACTGCATTAAAGTAATCATTTAGGGCACCTTTTTAACTATATCCTTTGTCGTTTGCAGACCAGGGTGCAGCCTGCCAGAAATATGGGACATTGAAGATCCAGAGAATGTGGGGAAAATTCCACTATGTTCTATGATGGCAAAGGAATCAAGGCCCCACTTTTTAACAGTATTTAACAATGGTGTTTACAAGGTGCTGAGTTTGCGAGGGAATAAGAAACACTGAGTGACAGAGATAAAGCTTTCTAGGTTTTTACGAGAAAATATCTGTATTAGTTTTATTAAAAGTGCATTTTGCCTATATTTGTAGCTAACTATTTTGTATTATCCCTATTGCTATGCAAGTCTGTATTGCTTGTACCTTCCACGATAGGCTGATTTTCCCTTTAACCCCTACCTTGACAAATCCAGCCATGTCCAATCGCAGACTTTAATATTAGCGAGCAGAAGTTACAGGAATTGCACGCCAAAGAGGAAAATGTGCAATGGGACTAGCAGCCGACTATACGTTAGTCTGTAAATATGGCACATGCTGCAAGTACTGCTGACTGTATTTATTGACCTTGATGAGGAGCAATTTTTGTACATTTTTATGTTATTCAGTAATAATATATATATATATGTATTACATTCCCTGCCAAATAATCACAAGCAGCAGCTGTGGGTGGAATCATTAGCTAACCAGTATAAGCTGAAATGGGGTTTTTATTGTGGGCAATATGTTTACTAATATTAAACTTGAATAGATAGGAGGCATTAGAAATCTTCCATGTATTGTTTTATTGTTGAAGATGTACCCAGCCTTTTTAATTGCATGCACTGCTGTCTTAATAGGGCTGTCTGCTAGAAAATCCTTTAGCTGACAAAAGTAAAAATCCAGAGTCTTGGTTCTTGAGCTTGTGCCATGCGCTAAATATATACTGCCAGAATGGCCTGCTCTGTTGTTATAGGAATTGTATAATAATACCAATAATAATAATGCAGTGTTGTAGAGAGATGAAGCCTGCAATAGATATGCATATCCCTTTAATTCTGCAGCAAAGCCTCGCTGAGCCAAAAGCATCTCACTGGCCACATGAACAACCCATAAGAATGTTAAAACATGGCTGTATTTTGTAAATAAAGCAGTGCTCATGCCAGAGCTGTAGCCCTATTAGGGTTGCCACCTGGCCAGTATTTTACCGGCCTGGCCGGTATTTTTGATGGCTGATCCCAATCTTATTAATAGGAAAAACTGATAAATATATACATAGGAAGGCCGGTATTTTTTTTCAAGAAAAGGTGGCAACCCTAATGACTATAGGTATCTGCAAGCCGTCTGTCTGTATGGGGGTTTTCCACGCCTTTCTAATAGAGATCTGTGATAGAGCAGCAGACATTTAGTATTAAATGACCTTCAGACTGGAACTTGGTCTTATTGTCTCAGTGTTTCTCATTCTAACCTTAATGATGTGCACTGACAGATATACAGTATAGCAATGTCTCTGATCAATTCCCATTCCCTGACCCCATGTTTAATAACACTTTTGTTTCTACATTCATGACCATAATGTTGCCAAGCCACTGTAACATATCGGGGTGAACTCTCCCATATTTTTGCATCTGATTATTTGCCTCTCATGATATATCCCATAGGCTAAAAGGGTCTTCTGACCCTTCTGAGCTTATATAGATAGATAGATATATATA
>CM044431.1:76523004-76538716 GCA_024363595.1 Xenopus borealis | reverse complement strand
GTACACCAGGCCACACTTATTGGAGAGACTGGGGAAAATAGGAACTCACTGTCTTGCATTTTTATTAAAGAAACATGCATGTAGACTATTTCTAGTTATACACTGGCACCAGAAAGAATCCTATAACAGACCTATGAAAGACCTCACAATACATAATGAGAAATGGGATTATCTTGAAATGAGTCATGAAAGAGTGCATTTAGTGTGCAGTCATGTAACTCATATTATTTCAATAATTTATTGTCATTTCTAGCTTTTCTTATAGGAAGAAAAGCTTGTTAGGTTATAATTGGACATGGTTCATACATGTTGGTAAACATGTTAAAAAAAATGTACTAATCCAAACAGTCACAAAAAAAATTAAATTTGCAAACATTAGCGGGAGAACGTTTTGAACTACATCATTAAAAATAGGGGCTTCCTCCCCACCCAAACCGCTTCTCAAACCATCCCTCTTCTCTACTCCTCCTTTGGCTTTCTTCTCAAGTCCTCTCCTCAACTTCCTACTCTTTTTATTCATCCAAATCTCCCTACCCTCTCTTCTCCCTTTCCTGGCATTGCTTGATCATTTTTATTTGCTGTAAAAATCTCCCCTAGTCCAGCACATCTTAGGCTCGTGCTGGAAGATACCACTGGTTTTAGACATAGGCGTACATACTAGAAGATACAACTGTGTTGCAGAGGCTGGTTATTTGATCAACAATTTAAATACAGATGCAATTCCAGATACAGTTTCTTATGAGGAATGTTATATGTGATGGGCTCATATCGGGGGAAAGATCCTCTTATTTGGTGACCTTGCCCATTGAGCAGATCTTCTGGCGCATTACAAGCTTTAGCCAAGCATTGGTTGGATTTGAGGAATCAGCACAAACACTAAACATAATTTAAAATCAGGGCTGCTTTATTACAAGTGAAATTTAAAAAAGGTTAGAGTGCATTAGAACTATTACGTCACCTAATTAAATGGGATTATATGTAATATTTTATTAGGAGAGAAATTAAGATAAACCCATAGAGTTTGCCTAGTGGGAAAACAGCTTTTGCCCCATCTTTTGTAGAATTCTGAAAAACTGTGAATGTTTTTGATTTAACAGTCAGACAATAAGTAGTGAAAACCATTGCTACACTGACCATGCTTTTCATGGATGGCTCCAGAGAGAACCAGTGTAATAGGGCATCAGTCAGTAAAACAATACACTGCAAATATAATTTGTCACCAGTGTGTGTGCAAACAAAAAAAAACTATAAATGAGGCAAGTATGAAGTCAAAGGACTTGTAACAAATACAAAGACATACATCTAAAATAGACGTGAGACATATTGCACTTTATTTTAAAGACGTAACCACTCGCCCAACCAGTGATTACTACTAAAGAACAAATTATGCTTCCAGTGAGATTTCTTTATGCAGACAAGGCAGTTTCTAGTGTGTGTCCAAAGGTTTTTCTACAAGAAAGCAGAGTAGCCAGTCTCGCCAGGACTGGAGAATCAGATGTACAGGGATCTAAGATGTTTTACATTCAGGCGCAGTTTCTTTTTTTGCTTCATACCACCAGTTGTCGCCCTGACTTTTGCCATCGCTCTCTGCTGTGTTGAGCTCTGTGAAGATATACAAAAGATACGTCATTAAACACACGGACAAGAACACTTGTTTGTGCATCATTTAAATGTGGGTACATTTCCAGGGTCATTTTAATGATTGGGCAAAGGTGACATCTGCCCATGATCAGTCTTTTCAAATGCTAGAATGAAGGACCTGAGTTTTGCAGAAGTAGAAGTACTAAGCAACATAAAATGGGGGAACAATTAACCCCAGGAGAAGTGTTGGCAGGCAAAGTCTTTTTCAGTGTGAATGAATAAATAGTATGTATTAGGGATGCACCAAATCCACTATTTTGGAGTCAGCAGGAACCCCCGGAATCCTTCACGAAAGATTTGTCTGAAATCTGAACAGAATTTGCAAATGCAAATTAGGAGAGGGTAGGGGAAAACACTTTTTTGGTGACAGTCATGCGATTTCACTCCCAACCCCTAATTTGCATAGGATTCAGTTGGACCGGGCAGAAGGATTCAGCCGAATCTGAAACCGGGCAAATCCTGAATTCGGTGCATCCCTTGTATGTATGATGGGTAATGAAGTGAAAGGGCAGAATATACATCGCTCCGGAGTGCAGGCATGTGTCTAGTTTTCAAGGTCGGTTAACCAAGGATTGTGTTCTGCATTAAAACCAGCACAATTTGCAGAAGAGCCTTGGGTTCACAAACAGACTTTGTAGTATAAAGGACTACATATTAGAAAAGTATATATAGAAATCTGCAGATAAAGCACTACTGATGTATGTAGCTTGGGGAAAGTATCGATGAAAATGATGTGGACTTAAAATCAATCCAATACTTAATACAACAGAGGATTCACAGTATTGTTCACATTTACCCTATCCCTTTGTGTTGCTGCAAGATAACCAACCTACTTTGGACAGCAAAAATTCTTTTTAAGTAAATGATCAGATCAAACAGAAAATTTAGTTTTTTTTGTAATGGATACAATGTTTTTAGGCCAATTTACAGGCTTAGAAATGACACTAGCCAAATATTAGGGAGTAATATTTATTTACCAGAAGACTTTAGTTAGGTGAGAATATTCCAAGTTCCTTAGTTTCTCTACCTCTGGTTTGCTTTTTATATTAGGAGATGTATGTTGCCCAAACATGTTCCTGTTTTTCTTAGTGAATTAGGAATTATTATCTATAAAGGGTGCTCCAAATTCTGGATTTGGTTAAAACACAGCCTTTTTTCAGCATTCAGACAAATTTCCCAAGACAACTGTATCCGAACCCTTAATATCATGGGACTTTTGACCAATGGAAGGTGATTTTGAGAAGGCAGCACAGATTTTTTTTATGCACATCTACAGATGTCTAATTGGATTTATACAAAGGAATACTTTGCCTTACAGCCATCTTTTCTAAAGATGTGCCCAGCCCTTTTGGTGATTAGATTTACAGTGAAAGGATCTTGTGTTATGGAAAGTTGGCTAAACTTCATGTCGAAGTTATTGTAAAAAGGCATTTTGAGCAATCACAATTTTAAGATTCATTTAATTGTGGAGACGCACCACATTTAAACTAGCATCACACAGGGCTGCTTCTTGGCATGCATTTAGCATTTTATTTTTAGGATTTCATGATATTAGTACTTTTTACACCGCTAATACACATATATGTGTAAAAGGAGCACCCTCTGCAGTTCTGTCTGGGCAGGGACCGGAAAGAACAGCAAAAGATTAATTTGAAAGATAAATACTTTCATCAGTTTATCGATTGTGCTTCTGAGCATTTTTGCAAAGTTCACCAAATTATACTTTGGGTAAGCGTCCGCATTTAAATGAAAGCTACTATATAGCGGAGATGCAGTTGGGCAAACCATTTGAACCAAACCCAGTTACTATTATTCAAGATATCAGTAACTTACCTGAAAAATCACTAAGCTTAGAATTATCAAAAAACTGAGATGGACAATAAGGCAACGATTTCGACTTCACATCAAAGAACTTGCTTTTAGGGGAATTTAGATTTCCCTGTACTTTTTGCTGTTTGCGTGGAGAAGACAGATTGTCGAATAATGCGCTTTCAGTCTGATTTTTATGCAGTCCGGTCTTGCCAGGGGATATTACATGCTGGATGGGCATCTCCGATCTGTTTGGAGACATGCCACGCTTTTTATGCAGTCCAACCTTGCCTGGAGAAAGTATCTGTTTTTTATGCATCCCAGTCTTGCCTGGAGACATTACCAACTGGCTGTAGATCTCAGACCGGTTTGGTGACGCCACACGTCTACTGCTGGACTCGGACTTCTTTGGAGATCCTAAGTGCAGGCTTGGCATTTCAGACCTTTCTGGAGAAACAGGACCATGTCTGTAAGTTTCAGTTTTGGGAGGCAACCCTCTGTGTGATGATTCAGTATGAGAAGAATGTGCATCGGATTTTGCCTTCATTTTCTTCCAGTCATCTTCAGAACTTGACATAGTCCTTTACAGATAGGAAGAAAAATACATCAGCACAATGGCTTTTATAGCAGAAGATAAACAATTTATGTAAGAGAGAAACTATTTCAGTGCTACCGTGATAAATGATGATATTTCTTCTTAAAATGTGAAAGTTCCCTTTCCAAGGCAGCTTTTTCTGACTGCAGGACAAGCATCGCCGTGCTCTGCACTATACCACTTCCACCACCACAAGTCACAGGGAAATTCAAAGCTTTCTGATAATCCTTTGGAACACAAACTGTGGATGGAAAAACAAAATCCATGTTTACTACATAATAGTAACATCTTGCCAGTGTCATTATGAAGTGCAGCTATTATAGAAGAGTTTGCTTTTATCAGAACATTAGGAGTTGTCCAAGTAGACAAACATCAGTGTGAAACGACCTTGCAAAATAGAGGTATGACTTATGGAAAAGATGCAAAAGTTTTTTAATTGGAAACCAAACAACCTATACCCAGACTGGAGTCATAATTATAAAGGAGTACCTGTTGTATCGTTGTCTGCCTGTGCTCGCCTAAGTTCCTCTTTTAACCTACGCAAGCCTTCTTCCTTATCTTCCAAACAAGCCTTTAAGGAGGCAATCCTAGAAGCACAAAACAAAGTTGTTTCCACAATCGAAAAGGGTATATACAGAGGACTTTGCTTCCATTTATATGTTAGAGGTTGGGCACTGATGCTGGCAAACAGACCTAGTCAGTGCTACAATTTAAAGGGAAACTGTCATGGGAAAACGTTTTTTTTTTTTTAAATGCCCTCCCCTACATCAATGCCACAGGAGGAAAGAGAAAAGTATTTCTGTGAGAGGTGTCAACACATTGTGACAACATTTGGAGCAGGTTTTGTGCAGCGACTGTATAACCCAGCTTTGGGTCTGAACATTTAAGGGATTATGTCACAGTAAAACATTTTTCAAAATGTATCAGATAATAGTGCTGCTCCAGCAGAATTCTGCACTGAAATCCATTTCTCAAAAGAGCAAACAGATTTTTGTAATATTCAGTTTTGAAATCTTACATGGGCCTAGACATTTTGTTAATTTCCCAGCTGCCCCTGGTCATGTAACTTGTGCCAGCACTTTAGGAGGGAACTGCTTTCTGGCAGGTTGTTGTTCCTTCTCAATGCAACTGAATAGTAGGCAGTGGGACATGGGTTTTTACTATTGAGTGTTCTTAGATCTACCAGGCAGCTGTTATCTTGTATTAGGTAGCTGTTATCTGGTTACCTTCCCATTGTTCTGTTGTTAGGCTGCTGGGTGGGGGAAAGGGATGGGTGATATCACTCCAACTTGCAGTACAGCAATAAAGAGTGATTGAAGTTTATCAGTCACATGACTTGGGGCAGCTGGGAAATTGACAAAATGTCTAGTCCCATGTCAGATTTAAAAATGAAATATAAAAAAAAAATCTGTTTGCTCTTTTGAGAAATGGATTTCAGTGCAGAATTCTTCTGGAACAGCACTACTAACCGATGCATTTTGAAAAAATTTTTTTCCCCATGACAGGATCCTTTTCATTTCCTGCTCTGCAAACCAACTCTCTTCAAACATTACTATGTCCAGGGGATCATTATCCTGCAGACACTAGGAAGAGCCTTATTTTTAACTATTTCAAAGCATGAAGCATGCTAGTGGCACCTTTGTCGGCAATGGTGTGGCCTAAACAACTAATTACAATTATTAGCAGGGGGTGCCCACATACAAATTGTGATTGTGTGTAGATAAATTAAAGAGGATAGGAGTAACTGTTTTTATAGAAGGGTGATTTTAATACTTACTCATGGTCTGTTGCTTTTGAGTACTTTATTTTTTCCATTTCAATCTTCACCACCTTAGTTTTAAGGTTGTCAATTTCTTCTTTATACGGTGCTGCACCTTTGGCAACCTTTTCCTTAAAAGGAGAAAAACACAAGTCTTTTATACTCAGTCAGTTAAGAATTAATAGAAACAAACCACACAGTTAATCACAAAACACAAATGCTTACAATTTTCAAAGATGCCGAGAAGAAAAAAAAACACAGTGTAAAGATAAATGTACCTGTAGGTTTTCTATTTCTTTCATTGCAGCCTGAAGATTATTTTGCTTTTCAGTTAGTTTCACCTGCATTGCGTTTAGCTCAGCTTCGGCGGTTCTGCTCAGTAGTTTGTCTTGCAAAACTGCAACTTTTTCTTCTTTGTGCCTAGCATCAGCTTTGACCAAGTTCAGTTCCTTTTCGAGCATTTGGATCCTCGATTGAAGTTTCTAGAGAATCAAAGCAACAAGAAATATATACACAATATTACTAAATCATGTACATTTAAAACCATATGATAGTTTATACAATGTCAGTTTAGGTATGGAATCCATTATCCAGAAAGCTCTGAATTGCAGGGAGTCCATCTCCCATAGACTATTTTAATTAAATAATTAAACATTTTAAAAAGGATTTCCTTTTATTCTTGTAATAAAAACTGTACCTTGTACTTGATCCCCAACTAAGATATCAAAAATCTATATTGGAGGCAAAATAATCATGTTTGGTTTATTTATTGTTAAAACTCAGTACATGTGATCCAAATTACAGAAAGACCTCATATTTGGAAAAACCTCAGGTCCAAAGCATTCTGGATAACAGATCTCATACCTGTACATGTTAGACTAAAACTTGTATTTTAACTGTTGAGAGACCCTAAATTGAATGAAGTTTTAAAGTGGTGCCAGGTCCAGTAGTTTTAATGAATGCATTAAAATGAATGAATCCAGGTGTTACCTTGGATTCATCTTGAACGGTTTTCAGTTTGCCCAACAGTCTAGCATTTTCTTCCTCCATAACACTTGCGCTAGGTCCATGGTGCTCCATTCTGCGCATAAGTTCTTTGTTTTGTTCTTTCTTCTCTTGCAATTTTGAATCAAACTGGTTCAGATATGCAGTCATCTCACGTCGTATTTTTGACTGAACAACTGCCTGTAATTATAACCAAGGTACCGAATATAAATCATGATATAGAAACACTGGAACATATATCACTGGAAGCCTGCAATGGAAGGAAGCTAAAACCAGTGTACACAACATGAAGTTGGATGGAAGAAAATGGAAGGTAAAATAAGAAAATGTCTTTACAGAAAGGGTGATACGTGCAATAACCTTTCCAGAAGATGGTTTAAGGAATGAGCTCAGTAAATGAATTTACAAATGCATGGGGTATAAACAAAATCTGAGAGCTCAACAGAAAACCAAAAATGTATCAAAGCAATGGATATAACAGGATTTTGTTACTCACCGTTAAATCTGTTTCTCTGTAGTCAAAAGGGGGACACAGGGACCTTGGGGTTAAGCTCCTCCCCTCCAGGAGGCAGGAAACTTCAATAATAATTAAGGGGCGTGCCACACTGGGCTTAACCCCATACACCGTACAACCACCACTCAGTTTGTTCCAACTATTTAGTAGAAAACTTAACCATTATAACATAGAAACAACAGGCAACTATATAGGCAGAAGAATAGTCCAGTTGGCTATTCTGGACGCAACCAACTGGTCAATGGCTCATCCTAAGGGCGGGAAGCCCTGTGTCCCCCTTTTGACTACAGAGAAACAGATTTAACAGTGAGTAACAAAATCCTGTTTTCTCTGTCATCTAAAGGGGACACAGGGACCTTGGGGACTTAAAAAAGCAGACCCAAACAGCCGGGTGGGGACGAGCCTACTTGATCAACTATTTTATTGTACAAGTGACTGCAGCACCTTGCCGCCGAGGGAGGCTTCAGCAGATGCAAGGGTTTTGAGTCTGTAAAATTTTGTGAAGGTATGTACTTAGGACCAGGTCGCCGCCTTGCAGATCTGGTCCAGTAAAGCAGAGTTGCGCCATGCCCAGGATGTCCCTACCTCTCTAGTAAAGTGCGCCTGGACACTGTCAGGCAGAGATTTCCCTTTGGCCAGAAAGGCTTGAGTGATGGTCTGTCTGATCCATCTCGCAATTGTAGGTTTTGAAGCTGCCTGGCCCTTGCGGGGTCCAGATGGGAGGACGAAGAGATATTGAGTTCTCCGGAAGGCTTTTGACCTCTCCAGATACCATCAAAGTGCAATAACTACATCTAGACTGTGAAGTCGACGTTCTTAGGTTCTGGACACAATGAAGGTACCACAATATCCTGATTAATGTGGAAGGATGAGACTACCTTCGGTAAGAAAGATGGAACCATCCGCAGGACTGCCTTAGCCGTATGAAAAACCAAGAAGGGAGATTTGCATGATAATGCACTTAATTCAGATACTCCTAGTTGAGGAGATTGCCACCAGGAACACCACCTTCCAGAATAGCCAAGTGACAGATTTAGAATTTAATGGCTCGAATTGTGGCTCTAACAAGGCTTCGAGTACCAAATTAAGATCCCAGCCTGAGACTGGTGGTTGAAAAGGTGGTTTCACATGTGCCACTCCCTGTAGAAATGTGCATAGCATGTCTTCTTCTGAAAGTCGATGTTGGAAAAGAATGGACAATGCCGACACCTGAACCTTCAGAGAGCTGAGCTTGAGACAGAGTTGTAGACCTCTTTGTAAAAAGGACAAAATTCTAGGAATGTTGAGATCCAGAAAAGGCAGATGTGATTCTTCACACCATTTGAGGTATGATTGCCAAACATACGATTTAGTTGTTGAGGGTTTGCGTGCCTTAAGCATAATTGTAACTATGTCCTAGGCTATTCCCTGCCTTCGCCAAATAGATGCCTCAACAGCCATCCCGTCAAAGTGAATAGACCGGGGTTGGAGTGAACCACTGGCCCTTGACTAAGATGTGGTCTGCATACTAAACTAATTGGTTGCGCTAGTGGCATCTACTATAGGTCCGAGAATTGATAATGTTGGTTCGCAAATGTGAAACGAAGGTAGCAGGTAGCGAGGGGGCCAAATTGGAACATGGAGATAAGCATCTTTGATGTCCAATGACATCAGGAGCTGTCCCTGCTCCATTCCTCGGATTACCAATCGAAGGGTTCCCATCTTGAATCGAACAGATCGTATGAACCTCTTCAGTTGTTTGAGATCTAACACTGGTCGAAAAGATCCGTCCTTCTTTGGGACAATGTACAGATTGGAGTAATACCCTGAGAATCTCTCTTGAGCTGCTACTGGAATAATTACTCCTGTTCGCTCCATCTTGGAAATGCAACCGCGGAAGGCTTGTGCCTTGGTTGGATGAGATGGAATTCTTGACAGGAAAAAATAGAGATGATATACCTCCGTTATAATTTCGTTTACCCAAGCGTCCGTGGAATGACGAGTCCACACCTCCCGGAATCGCAGTAACTTTCCCCCTGTATGTTCCAACGACTCCAGAGGGAGTGCCCTGTCAGGCCGAAGTGGATTTAGCCACTGGGGATTTTCCGTGGGGTTTGTTTGACTTCCAATTCGGGTGACCCTTGTCATTGTTCTTGAAGCGGAACTGGGAACTATGTGGTGGACTGTTGCGTCTAGTGTAGCGGCCGGTTTGGCCACGAAAAAATTTTGCTCGCCTATTAGCTCCTGACGATCTGTTTTTGGCCTGAGGGAGGAATTTGCCTTTCCCTCCTGTTGCCTGGGAAATAATTTTCCAGCTCATCACCGAATAGCTTACTCCATTTGAATGGAAGTGACGTTAAAGATTTCTTTGAACTAAGGTCTGCTGACCAACTCTTAAGCCATAAACTTCTCGGCGGTGCTATGGACAGTGCAGGGATACGAGCTGTGATCCGAGTCATGTCCAAGGTAGAATCACATAGATAAGCCGAAGCTTCAGCAATGGTTTGGGCGGTGGAGAGTAATTCCCCTTTGGGTACTGCGTCTTGAATATCTTTGATTCGGACCAAGCTTGAATGGCCCTGGAAACCCATGCAGAGGCCAAACCCGGCGGAAGGGCTGATCCCGCGGATGAATAAATTGATCTGAGGAAACCCTCCAACCGCCTGTCCGACGGATCCTTAAATGCTGCAGTGTCTGTCACTGGGAGGGTGGTAGACTTGGAGAGTTGTGATACCGGCGCGTCAACCACCAGAGGATAGGGATAGGACTTTGAAAATTCCTTAGTAGCTTGGAATTTGTGTGAGGGTACATTCCACTCTTCTTGTATAAATTCAAGTAGTTGATCATGTGATGGGAAACAAGTTGTGGACTTGTGTTGTCTCTTGAACAACCCCAAACTCTTACCTTGATTTGAGAGGTATTAAGTATGCGAAGTACGCCTTTGATAATTTTATCACAATTTTTTAAACATTATGTTGTCCCTAGACACCTCTTGATTGTTGTCTTCCTCTTCCGAGGATACGTCAGATGGCGGTAATTCCCCTTCAGACTGAGAGGAAGCCTGATCTGCGGACGACCTATCAGAAGGAGAAAGGACTGCAGCGTCCTCTTTAGCGTCTCACCTCTTTCGTTTTCCGGATGGCTTGTGACCTAATTTGGCCAAGGCCTTCCCTAGGTTATCGGCTATGGCTGGTAAACCTTGTAGAGACACCAATGATTGCATCAACTGAATCACCCAGAACGGGGCTTGAGACTCCTCTACTGGGTGGGCCACCTGATCCTGGGAGGTACCCCCCAATGACAAATCTGTTGTTGCTAAGGTGGGGTTGACCCCTGAGGTAGGCAACGATGTCTGTCCCACTGAACAGGACCTGCACGTTGGCTCTCCCTGTCCCCCAGGTAGCTTTAGCTGGCACTTGGTGCATGCAAAATAAGTCACCTGAGCTGTGGAGGGTGTCAGTCCCCCCGCCCGGGAGAATAGTCCCCCTAACCTACCTTCTGCCATTACCACAACCGGAGTGGGAGGTATGTGTACCAGGCTAAGTCAGTACCCACCTTGAGAAGCAGGAATTTATTGTAGGAAATGCGTGACTTGAAGCGTGGCTGCCCTCTGTGCAGTCTGCCTCCCGACTGAAGACTACCTAAAATGACCGCTGGTGAGCATATGCGTTCCAGCTATGCGTGGCAAAACCAACTGCCTGCTTGCTCAGAGTAGAGCTTGATGGCGGTGAAAAATGATCGCTGGAACACTACTGCTTTCCAACCACTGTGTGCCTTTTCTCTGCCTTGGTAGTGGGACTGTTAATGAAACACGGATGGGAGCTGCTGAAGGACCCAGACTGGCGCTCTTCACCAAAGTGTTGATAGCCGTGAATAATGCTCTCTGAATAATGAGGCAGTGAAACCGTTTGTGGTAACTCCCTGTACAATATAGTCTTTTAGGGGTAACCCAGGCTGTGAACTTGCAGTTCAAGCCCATGCGCTACCTACCATCTGGAAATGCCTACCGGCCAGACCTTCTGCCACGAACGGAAAGCAGGGACCATGTGGGTGGTCTATATAGCTATGTCACGACCCCGGTAAAAGTATATTCCTCGTCTGGTGCTAACCTCGTAGGCAACAGGCAGTCCTGGTATCACCCCGGTTGTCAGCAAAGCGACCAGAGATATAATCCACTGTAGAATAACAAGTTTTCTACTGTCCATCCTCCTGGAAAAACAGACACGAGTGGTGATTGTAAGGGATTAAGCCCCCTTAATTATTATTGAAGTGTCCTGCCTCCTGGAGGGGAGGAGCTTAACCACAAGGTCCCCGTGTCCCCCTTAGACAACAGAGAAATGCCTCCACAGCACCAGGTCATCCACAGCACCTGGACTGTCTGTATTTGGTAAATATTGAAAGTGTGCATCTTTTTGGGCGACATATTCAATGTGAACGAAAAATACAAGAACGTTTTTCAGATCGGTGTATTCAAGTGGACTTTTTTTTACCTTTAGTCTTTTTGCTAAAAGCTGTATGGTAGAAGCAATGCGCCTATTTTCCTGTTGCACACCTTCGCTGAGTTTCTTCGCATCTACCTGCAGATCCTCAAATTCCTCCAGCCACTGCATAAAGCCTTTCTTCTGCTCCAGCTCTTCTTGCAGTGTTGATCCTACGTGATTTAGAACTACCTGCACCTCTGAAAAGTCATCCTGGACACTCTGCAAACACAGCATTAGAGAGATTAGTTTATTTTTAAAATTAACCCAAATAGGAACTATTTATGAGCATGATATTTATGGACATAGATATCAGATATGACCAACAATGTCATCCACAGAATTAAGATTTTCATGTTCATGTAAATTCCTGCATCGCTGATAATATAAGCAACTAGAAAGGAAAAACAAGCTATTTTAAGAACAGATAGAATGTAAAATGTACCTGAATTAGATTTGCTTTTTTAAAAAGTAACTCATTCAAGAATTCAACTTCAAAGAACTTGAGTTCCTCAGATGCAGAATCCGACCATTTTGTGCCGTTCTGCTCCAAACACTGCAGCTGGAGTCGCAGCTCATCGTGCCTCTTTTGCTCTGCAGCAAGATCCTTCTCATAATTATTTATCAAGCTATACTCTTCTTTGACGACAGCAGTTCGGTATACAACCTTATAAGATTGAAAAACAAGGTTCAATTATCAAGGCATATCCAAAGAAAGTAGTTGGACTATAGTTACTTCTTCTAATACATGGTAGTTGGTTGCATATAAAAGCAGTTGTTAAAATGATGTAATGACAGACACAAGCACGGCTCCAGTGCAGAGTGCAGCCTCACCTTTATACCCGTCTCACAGGGAAAAGAAAATGTAAATAATATTTTATATGAGCTTTAGCTCATGGAAATCAGAAAACAAAGTTTACATTTACCACCCCCTCTCAGTAATTTGTCTCAACGAACTGTGCAAATTGAGAAATTTAGCCCGAACACATCTAGACAAGCATAGCACAGACCATAATGTATTACAGCAAACGAATGGTCAAAAAAAACCCCACAAAACCCCCCACTAAAAGACTGTATGAAATGCCTTTATATTGGTTTTGCCCAATTTTACTTTGCTAGAATTTCATGGCCCATTTAGCTTAAGATCCCAACTATAAAACAATCCCCACTTAGCTCTATATATAAGAAACATTGTGAAAAAAACGTAATTTCAAATCACCAATGATAAATTCTAAGGTCCAAAGACTTAATTACAGATTGAAGAGAATAGAAAGCAGATTTCCAGCACTATGTCAGCCATGTTGCTTTTTTCTTCCATACAATATTATTGTGCCATTTGGGGGTCATTATATTACACTGGAATCAGACTTGGGGAGGAAGGACACATTTGTTCAGTGAAGGAATACTTTGCTTAGTGATTTCAACTCCAAATGCAGGAGCACAAAACAGGGATTTACACTCATCAGCTGAGATTCTCAAAGGAGGATTGCCCTGATCTCTGGAGGAAGATTTATTGAGCAATATTGCTTTGAGAATACACCGCTGATGTTGTGGACTACAGCTCCCAGAATGCCATAACTGTCATAATATATTAAAGTATGCTGGAATTTGTAGTGCAGCAACTACTGATTAAATTGTGGTTGAACATTGCAGTGCGGCAGTGTTAATTTAGCAGTACGTCCTTTAATTTTGCTCTTAATTTCGACCTCTAATTAATCTGTTCTTTTTTACATCATTCATAATCCCAATCCGAATGTTTGCAGTGTCCAAATTTTGAACAGGACCCAGTATACCTTTTTAGATTGCTTATGCAGTTTGAATAATGTTGTTTATGCCCTACTTATTGAACAACGCAGGATATGTTGCAGCACTATGCAACTTTATACCCAGGTGTTTTAAAAGCATACCATAAAAACAGTCATACAATGGGAGAGTTATACCTTAAATTTGTTCAGAAGGGTCTGCAGTTGATTATTTAGCTTAACATGCTCTGTTTGCAAGCTGCCAAAGGATCTGGAAAGCGTAGATGATAAAGATTCCTTTATATTTAACATGGACTGTTTGTGTGCTTCAATTTCCTTTTGAAGATCACAAGAGAGACTACTGAGCAAACTGTGTTGGTCTGAATAGACAGTGGAGATTTTTTCCATCAGCTCCTGTACACGATAAAATAGTTAGAATGGAAACTTCTTTAGATAAACTATTTTCTTTACAACCACAGTATTTTCCGATTTCGTTGTAATACCTGTATTTCTGTGTTTCTGTTCTCAAGTATATCCATACGTTCTGCAACATCATCTTCTTCCTGCTGAGGCTCGTTCTGCATTAAACGCAGCACTGAGATTTCCTTTGACATGATATCAGCCTTTTCACAGAGTTCATAGTTTCTGAGCTTTTCATTCTTTAGCTCCTAGAAATAAGAAGTAGGAGCATGAAAAGATAAGCTTTGTTAAAAGTCCCATGGAACTTTTAAAAGATCTTTGGAATTCCACTCCAAAGTAAACACACACCTTCTGGACTTGGTCCAGCTGTTCCTTTAGAGATGACAACTGTTGCAATAGCTCATCTACTTCCTTAACTTTCTCAGCAAGTTTGTTGTTGATCTCTTCTTTCTGTTGCTTGATCATTTGAAGTTCAGTCTTACATGTATAAAACTCTTCATTTAGATGGGCAGACTAGAAGACAGAGGTTATTGCATATTACAACTTCTACTATACAATCTATACTTCTAGCACATAAGCTATTGGGAGGCTTCAATGCCCAGTCGAAGTCTAGAGAACTGGTCGCTGTGAATGGTCAGCTAGGGAGCTAAAAACTATTTTTGTGCCAATATGGTTCTGCAGAAGCAGCAAACAATTGGAAAGGCACAATGCAACTACAATGAATTACTTTTTTTTTTTTTAAATAACAGAAATACAAACCAAATTAACAGACAGTGGATCCTGGAGGATCAATACACTGATTTCAATAGCAAACACTCGGTTATGAAAAGTTTTGATACCTGTTTTTGGAAGGATTCCTTTGAATATCTGAATTCATCCAACTCTTTTGACAGGATCTTTATTTCATCAGAGAGACCAGCTGCTTTATTTGCAGCTTCATCCTTTTCCTTATTAGCTTGTTCCAATGCATGGTCTCTGCTCTTTAATGTCAGTGCTAGCTGCTCTAAATCTGAAGCCAGTTGCTGCTTAGAATGGCTAAGGTCTTCCCTTTGACTCACAACTTCATTCAAAATGCCAGCATTCTCAAGAATCTCTTCCTCTAGAGAAGATATCCTAGCAGTGAGAATCTTTATTTGATTAGTAGCATCACCCATTTCCTTCTCAGCTTCTCTCAACTGCAAATCTCTGGTCTTTAAAGATTCCCTGAGCTCTTCCATCTGGGAAGAAAACTGTTGCTTTGACAGGCTGAAGGTCTCTTTTACGTCAATAGCTTCTTTTAGAGTAGTAACATTTTCACTGATCTGTTCTTCAAGAGAAGATATCTTTTTTGTAAGAGCTATTACTTCATTGGCAGCTTCATCTCTCTCCTGCCCCAATTCACCCAATGCCAAGTCTTTGCTTTTCAATTCTTCCCTAAGGTGTTCCATGTCCAAAGCCAGTTGCTCCTTACACTGGTTAATGCGCTCTCTTTCATAAATTGTTTCTTTTAAATCAGTGGCATGTTGAAGCAACTGCTCTTCTATAGTCGATATCTTCTCTGTGAGATCTATTATTTTTCTAGCAGCATCAGCTTTTTCTTTTTCGGCCTGTTCCAATGCAAAGTCCTTTTCTTTTAATGACAGACTAAGAGTTTCAATTTCTGAGAACAAGTGTTGCTTAGACTGGTTCAAGTCATCTCTCTCGCTGAGAGTTTCTTTTATGGTTGTAACATTATGAAGCATCTGATTTTCCAGAAGAGAGATCTATTTAAAAAAAAAAAAAAAAAAAAAA
>CM044431.1:76511511-76522924 GCA_024363595.1 Xenopus borealis | reverse complement strand
AATTAAAGTGTTTTAAAGTAATGAAAATATCATGTAGTGTTGCCCTGCACTGTTAAAACTTCAGAAACACTACTATAATTCATATAAACAAGCTGCTGAGTAGCAATAGAGGAAATTGAAAAAAGGCTGCATGGCACAGCATAAGTAATGGATAACAGATAACATTATGTTCTACAGAGCTTATCTGCTGTGTAACTTGAGCCTTTTCTCCTTTGAATGGCTGCCCCCATGGCTACACAACAGCTTATTTATATAAACAATAGAAGTGTTTCTGAATCAAATACAGCAGTTTTACCCGTGCAGGGCAACACTGCATTATATATTTATTACTCTAAAATAATTAAATTTTTTGATGTTACTGGTCCTTTAACTTTAAATAAAACGGTTTCACTTAACAAACCTTTTCCTCCAGGACAGATATCTGGGAGGTCAGTTCTTGAACTTTATCTTTCTGTTGCTGCAATGCTTCTTGAGCCTTTCTTAGATCATCTTGTGTTTCGATGGACTGTAAAGATGTGAATTCAAATTAGAAATTTTCATGTAGTTGACAGTTGCATAGGAGGCTACGGAGTAAGACTTGCAATAAAACGTCAAAAATTCATACTGTACAATAATAATAGATTTCCAGTGAATGACTTCAACTCAACTGGACTAAAGCTTTCTGGCCAGTTATATACAGAGGGAGACAAAAACTGCCCACAATACGAAGAAAACACCCAATGCATAAATACACATGCTGCTTTAATTTCACACCCTCAGCAGTGAATCAACATTTTCTTTTCTACAATGTACATTTCAGAATCACCCCTTGCAATACTAGCTTCAGCTCAAAATCCTGACAGCTGGCTTTAACCCAAAATCCTCTCAGGAATTCTCAACCAACCAGCATAATGCAGAGGCATAATATGCCACGTTTAATGGATAACACACACACCCAGAACTAGAAACATAATCCATTAGTTACTCAAGCTCACCATTTCAACATTCTCCCTTAGGTCTTCTTGCAGCTGGTCCCTTTCAGCTATTACAGTCCTTTGGCAATTTTTCAACTCCTCCATTTCCAGCATAACCATTTCCATTTCTCGGCTCAGATTAATGACTTTTTGTTCGGATTCCTTTAAAGTCTCCACTGCTGCCTCTTTATCCTTTAAGCTTTTTGTAAGCTCTTCAATCTCACATTTAAGTTTGTACTGGCTTTGCTCAAGTTCCTTATTCTCACTTAGCAGACATTGCTCTTTAGTGGTCTTTTGCTGCAATTCATCTTTAAAATTCAAAGCCTTTACAGTAAAAACGAAAAAAAAAAAGGGTCGGATTAAACAGAACATGTTATAATGCAATTTATATTGCTAGACTACAGCATAGTTAAAGGAATAAAAGCATTTTGAGGACATTATAAAAATGAAGAGATCCTAGTTTAATTCCAGACTAGTCTTTTTGAATAGAAATATCCTAAGATATAGCAAAACACAGGAACACAGAATAAAAATGAAATGACACTGATTGAAATTACTGCAACAGCGTAGGTCTTAATAGATTAGGTCACTGGGTGAGTGGTGGCTCAGCACATACAGGGTAAGAAGCACAACAGCAACTGCTCTTCTAGGAACACGAAGGAAGGATAAGCTTGTAGGATTGGGGGCAAGCGTGGGAGGGGTTGAATTCTCCTTTAAGGGGACCTTAAATTGGAAGTTTGGCAACCACTGCCTTAGAGGTACGCAGCATTTGACGCAATAGCCATATTGAATATACTAGAAATAACATTTGTGAGTAGCTGTCTAAAAATAAACTTGAGTGGCTTTGATCAATAAGGCAATGGCAGGGAAAAAGTGGCAGTTAAACTTTAGCGCCTGCACTACTTAGTGATTACACACATTTAAAGGAGAAGGAAAGGTTAAAACTAAGTAAGCTTTATATAAGTAAGTCCTATATAAACACACCAGTAACCCCTTAAGATAATGCTGCTCTCTGTCAAAAGAAATGTCACATTTCTTTCTTTCTATTGTGTATACATGGGCTTCTGTATCAGACTTCCTGTTTTCATCTTAAACCTTCAGAGCTCTGAGCTGTGAGTGAGCAGGGAGAGACTCAGGCAAGAAGAGATGTCACAACAAGCTAATATGGCAGCCGTTATCCTAAACAACCAAACAGATTCTAGAGCAGTTTACTGGTATAGTAAAGCATTCTACAGAATATATATTGCATTTTAGCTTGCACAATTGCGGCTACCCCCCACCCTCAACTGCACTGGTCATAACTTTCTTCATTGCATCACTTCGAGACATCACATAAGGGATTTAAGGTGCAATTTGTGTTCAGCAAATTTTAGTTTAGCTTCTAATAAGGCAGACCTAATTGGTCATTACTACATGTTTACAACGTAACTCCAAATAGCGGTAAAATACATAAAAATTTGTTCAAAATTAAGAATTCAGGTGGAACAAGGTTTTGGGGGGAGGGTCAACTCCTCCCTTCATCATGTGTTGACCCCCAAAATGGTGTTCATCGTGGTACAACAGACTGACAAACTGATATCACATAGTAAGAATTGGTGGGTGCTATGACCTCTTGAATAATTGTGAGATAAATCCTCTGCCTAGGAGATAAGAAATGCAATTTTACCAATTCAATGTTCTCTTTAAGATCGCCTTTCAGTTGGTCCACCTCAGCTATTAAGTGTTCATGGGTTTGTTGCAGTTCTTCCATTTCCTGAGTAACTATTTGCATCTGCTGTTTAAGAGCAAGAAGTTGTTGTTCAGTATCATGTTTCTCATGCTGCAGGGACTCAAGTGAGGACTGCGATTCCATCACTCTCTTCATCAGATGTTCCACCTCACATTCTAGCTTAACCGGAGCTTGCTCAAGTTCTTTCTTTTCATGTAGTAGTTTATGCTGTTCACTAGTCTTTTGGTGCAGTTCTTCAGTTAATAACAAGATCTGCAAGAAACAATTTAAATTGTGGGGAGTGCCAACCCATGCAACAAACCTCACTGCCCATGCTCTTGCCATGCTATAATAATGTGAACAGTATTTGGATTCACTTATTTACATGGTTGCAGTCAGCCAGGATCACAACATACCCTTTCTTCCAAAGAAAGCATGCAGTCTGTAGAAGTTTCCTTTTCTTGGGTTATTGGAGAATTGTCAGAAGCATTGCTTGTAAGATTTTCAGCCAGCTGTAGCTCTAACTCTTGCTGTGTTTTCCGCAGTTGATCTTGAGTATCTGAATGCTAAACAAGTGTAAAACAATATAATCTAAATATTTAGGCAAATGTTAGTATATCCCCCTGATCTTTAACAGTCTCTCAGCTGTGCAATGATATCAAAATTCCCATTGGTGTAAAAGAGACTAAGGATTCACAATCGCTTTTAAAGCACCCAAACATTAACCGTGCTTCTAATTACTGTACTATATTATTTCTAGATGTATTTTCCCCACAGCCTGAAAGTGAACTGAAAACAGTAAAACTGAAGTAAAAATAAATATTATAGGCAGTCACAATCAAGAAAGTGATATTCCCTCAGGACAGCCAAGAATGTGCTTATATAAAGAGGGTGCAGAAGCTCTCTGATTCAATAACAATCTACAGGAACACTATAGCACAGAGACCATTATTTCTGAAGCTTCATGGAGACTTTTAGGAAAAGCATTCCACTACTGTACTTTAGCCTCCACAGTACAAACAGAGCACCTAAAGAGCCCCTAAACTGATGTTCAGCCATGCATGGAGGTATCTAAAAATACATTAAAGATCTATCCATTAAAAGGGATACGGTCATTGAAAATTTTTTTTTTTTTCCAAAACACATCCGTTAATAGTGCTGCTCCAGCAGACTTCAGCACTGAAATCTATTTCTCAAAAGAGCAAACAGATTTTTTTAATATTCATTTTGAAATCATGGGGCTAGACATAGTTTCCCAGCTGCCCCCAGTCATGTGACTTGTGCCTGCATTTTAGGGTATGGTCTAACTGGGAGATTTAGTCGCCTGGCAACTAATCGCCTCTTCTTCTGGGTGACAATCTCCCCGAACAGCCTTCCCACTGCAATAATGAGAAAACTCCAGGGCAATGGCACTCGTGACACTGAGTTCTGAAGTCCCCAGAAGTTTCCTTGTGAGGCAACTTTAGAAATCGAAGCGCCCTGAGTGCATTGTCGCAGGCAATTTCTTCATTTTAGCAGGAGGAAAGCAGTCTGGAGAGATTGCAGCCCCGATGAAGAGGAGATTAAATCTACCCAAATTTGCCTGTGTGCCCCTGCCCTTAGGATGGAAATACTCTGGTAGGCTTTTATTTCTCCTACTTAAAGCAACTGAATCAGTCTAAGTTGGACTTGGCTTTTACTATCAAGTGTTGTTCTTAGATCTACCAGGCAGCAGTCATCTTGTGTTCGTAATCAAAGTTGGCTCCTGATCTTGTTAGGCCATCTTTTGAGTGTTGGTCTAATGACACCTGTTCAGCATGCTCTGGACTGTGGTTAGGAAACTAAATTAAAGGGGACGTTCACCCCCTGGTAGGCAAAATGATATTCCTCTGCAAGCTACAGTTTTATTGTTAATTTTACTTTATAACTTTTTCTTTCCATTCAGGCCTCTCATTCATCTTCTAGGCTCTTGTTTTAAAAACACTGCCAAATTGCTATGGTAAACTGGACCCTAGCAACCAAATAGCTGCTGAAATTGAAACCGGAGAGCTGCTGAACCATAAGCTAATTTGAAAATTAAAATGAATTTGAACTTGAAAATTGATCACCTCAGAATGCACTTATAGTAAATTATCAGTATTTTACAGTAATTGTACTCATATTTAACTGCGAAATAAAACGAATTATACACAAAAATTCTCAGGTCAAAACATTCTTTATGCAGGTAATACTTCTTAATCTAAGTCAGCTTATCTGAGAGGATCATCTGTACTTACTGAGGCATTGTTATCTCTGAATCAGCTTCAGTTTTTATACATCCCAAATATAAAGATATTTAGGAAGTACAATAGCTGAAAAGGATTCAGAAATACTGTTTTAACATTCACTATAGCCTCCTGAGCTGGCATGGTGTTGAACATTTCAAGAGCTGTGCCTCATTCATTGGTCTATTTTAGTACAAAAAAAAAAAAAAAGGGTCGCATATATTTTTCTTTTTGGTGGCACAAAGAAATCATTTTCCTTTGCAGTTAATTGGGCAAAGCTATGATTGCTTTTTGTCCTTGTTGGTTTAACTTGATAGACCTGTGTCTATTTTAATATCAGGTAATACAAAATTGGAGGCTTCTAAAAATAATTTTGTTCCCATTTAGACTGAGATCGTGTGTTGATGTGTGTAAAATACACAGGGAGATGGCTGCACATGAAATAATGCATTTAAGGTTCTGTAAATAATAGAAGAGCAATACTATGTACAGCTGCTTTACTTTACTTACGTGCTTCAGGGATGTCTCAATATTGTCTTTTAGAATATTATTTTCATTCAGCAAGCATTCTAGTTTCTGTTGTAGTTCATCTTTTAACAGAACTGATGTCTCCAGCTCTTTTTGAAGGATTTCAAGTTTGTTAGAAATTTCCAGCTTTTCTTCTTGTAGTCTTTCCAATAAATACTGATTTCTCTCAAGCTTTTCTTCCAGAACTTTAATCTCGGAGACAGAACCCTGATCACTTCTATCCTGCTCAACTTCCTCTGAATGAAGGTCAGTGCAGCCCTCATCACGGTCAGCTTGTACAGGGGGTTCCATTTTATCCTCAGCTATATTGGTATTGGTCGTTTGCACAAGTTCAAAATAAGCTCTTTCCTTTATATCCAGCCTTTCTTCTGCAGCCTTTAACTGTGATTTCAGGATCTCTATCTCATCTATCAGCTTCTGCGAACCACCAAACTCCTCTTCTAATCCATTCCTCTTTTCCTAAAAGAAATGTTCACAAATAAAATTAACAGAGACAATTTGCAATTGGTTTTACATGTTATTATTTGTGGTTTTTGAGTTATTGAACTTTTTATTCAGCAGCTCTCTAGTTTGCAATTTCAGCAACCTGGTTGCTAGTGCACATATCATCCTAGCAACCATGCTATGATTTGAATAAGAGACTGGAATATGAATAGGAGAAGTCTGAATAGAAATTTGAGTAATATAAAGTCACAGTAGCAATATAAATATATATTTTTAAAATAATTTAAAAACTGTAAAAAAATAACCAATTGAAAAATTGCTTAGAACAGACAATTCTATAACATACTAAAAGTTAAAGGTGATCCACCACAGTTTATATTTAGGCAATAATTGATATCCTGCTAGAGGATATGAGAAAATTTAATATTTCAGAAAATAGCAACCATTTAAAGGGCAACTTTTGAAAAAAAAAAAAAAAAATGTAATATAAGCTGCATCTCTCCTAATTCTCTCTTCATAGAAGAGTCTGATTTGATAGACAAAGTCCTGTACTGTTCACACCTCAGACCCAGACTAAGTGCCCACATTTTTCACACCTCATACAAACACCAGAACTGTATCAATGTATGTAACAGTATGAACTTTATGAGTGGTCCCGATAGGTTACCCATCTTCTGCTGTATTATGAGAATAATACCTGTCTGTAGAGCTCCAATTCTTTGATAACCAAGTCATGGGCTAATTTTAAGGATTCCAAATCGGAGAGAAGCTGTTCTTTTTCACCATTGACCAAAGCTAGCGTTTCCTTTGCGGTTTCATATTTAGATCCTGAAAATAAAATACAGATTAAAAATCCTATCTTGCATTGCTGTATATATTTTATCATATATATATACTGTGTATATATATGTTTTTCTCACCTTCTTCTTTCAGCACGCCAAGTGTTTCGCTAAGCTGATGTTCAAGGTCTTCAGCTTTTTTAGCAGCATTCTCTTCCTGAGCATCAGATTGTTCACATTTCTGTACATTTGTACAATGGAATGCTTCCTAAAAACAAATATTTATGTAAATAAATAGGGAAGAATTAACCTGCATATTGTAGCTCTTCCAGCAGATGGTTTTGCCCATAGATTCCACTGTGCTGTAAAAAAAATGTTATGCCCACAACAATCTTTGGAAGATTAGGAACTCCTAATTGAAGTAAATGTCTAAGTATGGACCATGCACCCCGAAGATTAGCAAAGTAGAGTGCTGAATTTTGTATATGTATATATATATATATATATATATATATATATATATATATATATATAATATATATATAATATATATATCTCTTAGATAAGGCTTTGAAAATGGGGAAGAATTTTTACCTTTTATCTGAATTCTTATTGGAAAGATTTATCTTACATTGAGAGATTTGCAGAGAGAAGCGGCTTTATGAAACCATTGTATTACATTCCAAACACATGCAAGTATATTGAACTAGAAGTACATTTTACTTGCAAAGAAGTCTAAGTAGTTAAAAAAAACTAAGCATCTGGCATAGGTCACAATGCACAGCATGACATATCCTGGGTCCTATCAACATACAGGAACAGTTACAAATATTTACAAGGTGTTGCTTGCTATGAAGTCAGTCTGTACCGGATAGCAAGAGCTAAACTTTTAAAAAGGTCCACTGGGGCAGGGACTGATGTGATTAATGCTCAATCTTTATAAAGCACTATGCAAAATGTGTCTGCCATATACCACTAAAATGTTATAAAAATGCATTATCTAAAATATTAATTACCTGTTTGTAGGACTCAAGTTCCCTTGTTAGAATTTCACTGGTTAACTTTAGAGAATCCAAAGTTACAAGAAGCTGTTCTTTTTCCATGGTCACTAACTGAAGATTCTCCAAAGCCTTTTCATATTTGGAACCTACATTAAAACGGAAAATAAATATGCTAATCTGCACCATAACAAGGTAGGTTGGTTTGTTATGTTACCAAAAGAAAACAGAATTATGATGTGACCCACTGACCATCTCTAAAGAAAAAATAAAAAGACACTTCTAATGTAGGCCTGCATTGTGGAGCTAAAAATCAATTGGGTCAAGATCCCTTAAAGGGGTAGTTCACCTTAGTTAATTTTAGTATGTTTTAGAACTTTTCAGTTTGTTTCCAATTTTTTTTAGTTTTTACCCTTTGTAAACTTCTGAATCTTTCCAGCCTTCAAATAGGGCCAATGTCCCAAACAGCCCAAAAATGACTTCTGCAAGGCTACAATTTCATGGTTATTTTTTTTTATACAGGCCTTTCCCATTAATCTTCTAGTCTGTCATATCTACCGCTGCCTGCTTGACAAGGTAATCAAGGTGAACAATCCCTTCAAATACAAGAAAAGTGTGATATGTGTAAATCCTTTTAGACCTACTGGTATCCTGAAGATTTTCAGAAATGCTGTTAAGTAGATTTTCTTGCTCCTCAATTTTCCTGAGATTTTCATCAAGTTGATTCTGCAGATGCTGTGCATTAGCTCTCTCTTCTGCAAGCTCAGCGGAGAACTGGTCAGAATCACGTTTTAGCTCCTGCTAGAATATAATTTTCAAATGGCAGTGTTGATCAAACTGTGGGTCTTGACATTTACTGGGGTGGGGGTGTTGAAAATGTATTGGATACCAATATTTGAATCATTACATTTATACTGTCATTTTCAGTGCCACATTTGACCCCTTTGAGCCACCATCCTCTCAACATGCGACTCAGAACAGTAAATATATACATATATACACATATATAGGACGTGCCAGAATTTGTGTTGCCGTTTAACCAATGCAGTCTTGTTTTTTTCTGTATTACAGTTTAATATGGGTTCATTGCAATATCATTCTTTGTATCAATTAGGTTTCACTTCTCTTACCTGCACAGCAGCCAGTAAAATTTTACAGATTGCACACGCAGTCTCTTTAATTGGAGTGTGGGGAGGCTTATCTACTGTACATGCCAAACTACACAAGTTCTCAGGCTAGACTTATTGGATTCTATGGACATTTTGTGGTGAAACCTTGTCGAAAAATTTTACTCATCACTAGTTTTTCCTTATACGTGTGGGTCTAGTTCTTTGTGGACATTTGTGCACAGTAGCATGGAACCGTGTCGAATTATGAGACAATTAACTTTTAGGTCTATAAAATTATCATTCATCCAGGTCAAGATATACAGGATCTAGAAGAATTATGTCAAAAGGCAACTGGACACACTCCATTCACTATCCCTCGGTTCTTCTTTAAAATACTAAAATCATAACTCCCTTTGTCTGGGCTTACAGCACTCCTCGAATTTTCTGGTAACAACAGCCATTGAAAAAGAGGTCCTGGCATTCCCATACTTAAATCTACTACATACATTTGTTCCTTTCTCCCAATCTCTACAATCCTAACAGTACTCAAAGCATCCATCCTCCACTCAATAGAAGACCTAGGCATGTATCCCTATATTCACCGATCCGTTATGGCCACTTTACAGACTCTGAGCAAAGCAGCTGAATACTGCTTTGAAAATCCTAAACCACCCCTGGCCTCTTTGCTCACCCCACCTCCCACTTTGTACTAAATCACAAACTATAAAATATCTACTGGCCACAGCTGGGCTTAAAAAAATAAAATAAAAAGCTGACTTGATGCCTGGTCCTCCGTTCACCACATCGAAATTTGCAAACTGGATGTGACCTGCTTTATACCACTAAATACAGTTCCACAACTACAACTTTAAGTGATTGTCTGTATAAGCCTGCTTTCAAACAGACACTGAACCAGTGCCATTGTATCAGACACTGTATTGAATTGATCTGTGTTGTTGTAAAATCAATAATATTTACTTTTAAAAAGAAAAACAAAAAGGCAACTGGACTGAGTTCACCACTCATGGTTGAACAGAAGAAGCCACTCAGATGATGATGGTCAATGTTTTCAAGAAAACCCAGAGTCCAGTTACTTTCGACTTAACCCTACTAGATACTGTATGATTACCATCTGTTGCAACTATTACTAGTGATGCAAGCCACTTTGCACACGGGAACTATTTTACAACTGGCCACAGTAACTGTACATGGTTCCTCTCTACTACACTGACCTGTTATTTTGTATGAAGCTGTGTACCTCCTGTAAAATATATTTTCAATAATAACAATTTTTACCATCTCATGCTTAAAATGTGCACCTAAATGTCGAATTGGTGGTTAAGGAAAATAATCTATTGATATTGTAATACAAATCAAATATTAAATCCCGGTTGGCAAATAAATGCTGTACTGCATGGGTCTGGGGTGTCTAATTATGTAATCTATTAACATTGATCTATTGATATACATTGCATGATTCGCTTTATTTTCTTTTTATCTTTTATGAGACTGGCCACTCTTGCCAGGTAGTTGGCATTTATGTGGCATTTAATCAGCAATTTTAATACCTGATTCAGGTCAGTGTTGATTTTATCCATCTACCCCTCCCATTTACCTTTAGGGTCATTACACATCTTTCTCCACAACGTTGCCTTATTTATCCCAGTTATTGTTTATAGATTGCCATCAGTGTATAGCTTTAGCATTTTACAAAATATAAAGTAATCAAGCTCATATATAAGTCAGCTCCTATTATAGAAGACTCTAAAATAATACAAGTAGTGTAATTTTGTTTTTCAAACATCACAAATTCTTGCTAGGCATCTTGAGTGTTACAATGACTTACCTGGGATTTGATTTCATCCAACAACTGTGTTTTCTTCTTCAGATCATCTAGAACATTACGCAGTTCATCCTGTGTTTCAATTGACTAAAACAAAAATTACATTGGTAAAAACAGAGAAGCAGACAATAGACACTTCAGTAACCTAAAATAATTATCCTACCATTTCAATATTGTCTTGAAGATTAAGCCTAAGCTCATCTCTCTCTGCCCTTAAACTACCAAGTATTTCTTGCAGTTCTTCCTTCTCCTGAACAGTGGCCAACATTTTCTCTTGTAGTTGCTTTAACTCAATATATCCTTCCTTTTCAAAATCTCTCTCAGAAAATAGTTGTAATTCTTCAGTCAGCTCTTTGATCTAACAAGAGAAAACCACACATTAAGACAAAATTCCAGAATAAACATTGTAATTCATAAAGAACACTGTGGATAATGAATAAGCAACAGTGCCTAAGCCTGTATTTTGGAATAATGCTTTCCCAATGTTCCCCTTTTTGTATTAAAAATGTAAGCACAACAGCCAAGTATCACAATCTAAAGATTTTTTTTTTTTTAAAGGTAACATTTTATTTGTTTTAATTACAATAAACATTGATAAAACAATAAATATTGCTGATACAGTCTTTAGTCTTTGCGTTTGTTTTACACTACATCAAGGTCATTACTCCATCTTAACAGCTTGGATTATTATGTTAGATATGAGTCCATTACAGTTAGAATTTACACATTTATACTCTATATATCCACGTCTTTAAGTACTGGGTCCTGCTTCCCACCACGGACTCCATATCTTTTCAAATTTACGACT
>CM044431.1:76481878-76508780 GCA_024363595.1 Xenopus borealis | reverse complement strand
CAGGGATTTGTTCCAGTTTATCCTTAGACCTGAGAAATCTCCAAACTGATTCACAATGTTAAGTAAAACAGGAAGGGATTTCTCGGTATCAGCTAGATATATTAGTAAGTCATCAGCGTATAGTGATATTTTCTCGTTAAGTGGACCAAAGGTCAATCCGGTAATTTGTGTAGACTTACGTATGGCTATGGCCAGCGGTTCAATTGCTAGTGCGAACAAGAATGGTGACAAGGGGCATCCCTGACGTGTGCCCCTTCCCAGGTGGAATGGGGCCGATATTAGACCATTCACTCTGACCCTTGCAGTTGGTTGTTGGTAGAGTAGCTGTATCCATTTGATAAATTGGTCTCCCAGATTGAATCTGCGGAGAGTCTCCCATAGGTAGGGCCATTCTATGGAATCGAAGGCTTTGGCAGAGTCAAGTGAGGCTACTGCCCTAGTGCCGACTTTGTCATGCTGAATTTCGATATTGGTAAATAGTCTCCTCAAATTTATATTAGTGGATTTACCTGGCACGAATCCTGATTGGTCAGGGTGAATCAGGTCAGTTATGTAACGTTGTAGTCTCGTGGCTAATATTTTTGCCAGAATTTTGGCATCTGTATTTATGAGAGAGATGGGCCTGTATGAGCTGCACTGGATAGGATCCTTGCCATGTTTAGGAACCAGTATTATCAATGCTTCCTTAAATGAGGGTGGTAAGGCTCCCTCTTCAAATGAGGATTGAAAAGTGGACAAAAGGTGGTGGGGCAAGTGATCCCCCATTGCCTTGTACCAATTTGCTGGGAGACCATCTATTCCCGGTGTTTTGTTGGGGGGGAGAGAGACAATGGCATTCTTTATTTCCTCAATCGTTATAGGTTGATTAAGGACCTCTTTTTCAGTCTCTTGCAGGGATGGGATGGGTATATTACCTAGGAATGGGCAGTGCCTATTATTATGAGTGAATATTGTAGTTTTGTATAGTTCATGATAATATCTAGCAAATTCCTCCACTATAAGTTTGGGGTCAGTGATTACCACATTGTCAGTACTCATTATGGCTGGTATTGCGGTTGTGGGAGACTGCATTTTTGCAAAGTATGCTAGCATTCGCCCGTTTTTATCGCCCATTTCAAAGTATCGCTGGGATTGATATAGCAGGGCTTTTCTTGTTAGGAGGGTATTTTGTCGCTCTAGGGCATTACGTTTTTCAATTAGGATTGCGTGTGACTGTGCAGTTGGGTTGGTAATGTGTTCATGTTCGGCTTGCGTGGATTCTGCTTCAGCCTGCTCCACACCTTCCCGTGCATGGTTACGGGCTTGTCTTATTGCCCTTGACAGGACCCCTCGCATTACCGCCTTAGAGGCATCCCATAGTACTGTCTGTCCAGTTGAGTCTGTATTCGTTTCCCAATAATTGGTATAACCCTCTAGATTGGCTGTTTGCACAAGGTCATTGGCCAGCCAAAGTGGACTCAGTCTCCATAGTCTAGCGGTTGCTGGGGTAGACCAACGGAGAGAGAGTAGAAGTAGGGAGTGGTCAGACAGTCCTCGTGGGAGGAATTGCACTTTTCCTATGAGGGGGAGGATGTCATTAGATACTAGTGCTAAGTCAATCCTTGAGAAGGATTGGTGTGAGGTCGAGTGACACAAGTATTCTCTTAGATCTGGATATTTCCATCTCCAAGTGTCTACTAGTTGCATGGCTGTTGCCCATTGCGCTAGTTTAGTGGGGCCTGCAATTTGCGAGTTTAGTCGATCAGCCTATGGGTCCATTGTGGAATTGAAGTCCCCTAGCATACATATTGGACCTGGTGGGAGAGATGCTATTTTGCCTGTAATTTGGTCTAATAGGTCCCCTGAATATGGTGGGGGCATATAGATGTTGATGATAATGATAGGTTTGTTTTCTAACATACAGTTTAGTATAATATAGCGACCATAATGATCGGATATGACTTGTAGCAAAGTATAAGCAGTGTTTTTCCTGATTAAAATGGATACCCCTCTTGCGTGTGTGGAGAATGAGGAGTGGTTTGACCACCCCACCCATGGGCGTTTAAGGGAGAGGACTTTTTGTCCTGTGAGGTGAGTTTCCTGTAGTAGGAGAATGGAGGGAGCATGTTTCTTAATGTAGTTATGCATTAGGCTGCGTTTGAATTTGGAGTTGAGACCTCTGATCTTCCATGAGATAATATTATAGGTTGACATGGAGGAAGTAGTATTCATGGATGGCCAGTATGGATCTAAGTGACTGTAGTGTAACTTTGTATCTTGATGTAGAACTAATAGCAAAGGCATACATTGACAGGCTTAGTACATAGCATTGCAACACGGAAATCAGCAAATAACATTTTAACATAAACAACAAACCTCCCAACATTACCCCTTTTCCCTCCCTACCCACCCCCTTAAGTTATGGGTACTAGACCCACCCAAGTTAAGACTCTTAAGTGGTCAGTGGTTGGGTGCGTGGCCCTTTAACACAGATACCAAAAACTTTTAGTGTGCACTGGATTAGATTTCCTTCCGACCCAGTTGTGCCATGGACTCATAGATTAGCCCGTTGGGGGGTCCAGACCGTAAATATGTGTCCCCTGGTTACATGCATTAGCTGACTAAATTACTATGCTGGTGTCAAGTTTTACCCTTGTACCTGGGGGTAATGTCCTCAAAAGAAGGTTAGCAGGGTAGATTCTTTACAGTCTGGGCCTTACTATTGTACTGGAACAGTTCGTCATATGCAATTCTCTTATGCCACTGTAGGCTTGTGTGGCAAATTTACTATGGTGCGTGTCTAGAGAGTTATTCACGTCTAGGACTGATATTAGGTGGTGGACGCCGAGGGTCCTTTGCATCAAGCCAGGCAGCCACTTCCGCTGGTGTTGTAAATATGTGTGTTTGACCACCTGCAATGATCCTCATCTTAGCTGGGAACAGCATATTATATTGCAGCTGTGCTTCTCTCAGACGCCTTTTGACTCCCTGGAAGCTTGCTCTTTGTTTCTGGACAGCTGCTGAGAAGTCCGGGTAGAATGAGATCTTTGCTCCATTAAATTGGATTTCTCCTTTTTGTTGGGCTGTTCTGAGGATTGCGTCCCTGTCTCTATAGTTGAGCACTTTAAATAGAAAAGGCCTTGGAGGCGCACCCGGTGGTGGGGCTCTGCCTGGGACTCTGTGAGCTCTTTCCACTACAAAGTTAGCGGAGAATGTGCCTGCGCCGAGTAGGTCCTTCAACCAGGCTTCTGTGAATTGCTCAGGATGCTGGCCCTCTGTTCTTTCAGGGAGTCCAACTATTCGGACATTATTACGCCTGTGCCTATTTTCCAGATCATCTATTTTATCCATAGCTGACTGAAGTTGTTGTTGTATTGCTTGCATGGAGTTTTGCATTGGTGACACTTGATCTTCCAGTCTGGACACTCTGTTTTCTACCTCTGTTGTTCTCTCCCTTACATTTTGTAGATCTTGTCTCAATAGTGATATATCCACTTTAAGGGCTTCTAACTGGGCTGTGGCAGATGTGCGATTTTCCAATATTGCACCCATGAGCTCCGTTAGTGATGGTTCTGGCGGGGTCATGGCTGTTTGGGTTGCGGGTAGTGGAGCCTCCTGGCTATTGTCTGTATTAGTTTCCTGTTGCGAGCTGTGTGCATATCGCTCCAAACGGACCGCAGTCTCGCTCTTCTGTTTTGGGCCGTATTTGCCCATGAGCCCCTTAGCTGTGGTGGTGCTCCAACTGGTGAATTGGTAACAGGTATTGGTAAGTGACTTGAAATTGGTAAATCACAATGACTGGAGAGGCATACCAGGCCGGAATTGTAGGAAATTACAACCACATTACACTTTGAATTATCAGATGCGACCTTGGAGCTGGCGTGGCAGGGTTTTAATAGCTTTCCAGGGATGTTATTGTATTTTCACCCTCTTGTGTTGCGCTATTATTTCCTAAATTTGCCAGTATGGTGCATGGATAATTATGCTCAGAGTTAGTTGTTTGTTTTTTTTTATCCACAAGCACAAGTCTCTTTACATGCAGCTGTCTGGTTTAAAAGTGTATCAGAAGCTGTGCTCCAGCAGAAGGGCTAAAGGTGATTCCCTTAACAAGAGGGCTAGATGAATTTGCGGGACTTTCCCTCTTTATAGATGGGCTAGTTGGGCGCCCCCGGGGTCAGGTATTCACTCACCCAGTCTCCCTGCGTCTCTCTGCCTTCCCAATTGGTCAAGCTGGATTTTTGGGGAGGTTTGCGGCTTTGCGCGGAGGGTTCCGCGCGTCGTCGTCTGTATTTCTCCAAAATTTAGGCCCCGGCTTTACACGCGCCAGTAGGCCGCAAGTTGTCCGCGGCTGAACACTCTCCCTTTTCGCTTGGGATTGCTGCAGACCTCAGCGGAGGCTTAGGAGTTGCCAGAGGACGTCGCCTATCCTTGTTGGGAGTGGGGGGTCTGCCAAGTTGAACGGGGTACCCCGGGAGCGCCTGGAAACGTGTCTTGCCTGCAGCACGGTAGGCCAGGCCCCTCAAAGATTTTATTTTTATTCACAAAACACTAAAACACCATACCGGTCTGCTTAATTTCACACCAAGCTGAAGTCTTTATTCTATCCCTAAGTTTCTGTTTGGCAGTCACAGGTGAAAGAGGAGGTGATAGAATGATGAAATTTAAGAGAAGGGAAACATTGTGTACATACAAACTAAAAACATAAGAATTTGCCCTAGTCACATGGAATAGTCAAGAAGTAACGGTGGGCATGCGAGACTGGAGAGGAGGAACAGGGCATGCAGGTAGAGTCCTATGAGGAAAGCATTTTGAAACCAGACCCAAATTTATCAGCTTGGACCAGCTCATTGACCTGCCTTATTCGCAACCTGCTGACCACCAAGAAACAGGAAGTGCAACTGGAAGTGGCATCATAAGAAATTGGTGGGGTGGATAAAACGTTTTAAAAATGTGTAAGTGAAACTTGCTATAAATAAGTTAGACTTGCTATAGAAGTGTCAGACACACATATATCCGCACCTGTCCAAAGTTCTACAAGCATCCCAGGGTACCAGACCCACTGCAGGTCTCTACATTGAGGTGGTGCTACAGTTCTTACAATACATTGTAGCATTTCTAATCAAAACAGCTTAGTATGCACTACAGAAAAAAACAACTAACCTTGCTACAATATTCATCTGCTTGTTCTTTGAGCTTATTGTTGTCTTCCTTTAGATTCTTTAACACTTCTCTTTCTTCAGATTGGCCCAATATCTCCTTTTCAAGGGCATGGAGTTTCTGTGTGAACTCAAGGTTTTCTCCCTCCACAGATTTTACATGTGCACGAAGAAGCTCCAGTTCTGAAACTAAAGCCTTACAAGAAGTTTGAAGTTCATCTCTTTCACCACGTAGCATTTCATTTTGTTGCAAATTCTCTTCAAACAGTGACACCTTTAAAAGGTAAATAATCCAGTGAGTTACTGTAAATATCAGTAGAGTTTACTAATTTCTCATTGTGTGGCATTTACACCAAAATGGAAGAAAAGATCTAACTTGGATGTGCTTGTCCCATACCAGCACAAACATATAATACTCATTTTCACAACCTATCCTGCAATTCTGTGCACTAGGGTATTCAGTCCACTGCAGGCCTTTCTAACGCCATCTTAGAACACCTTGCTCTAAATTCTGATTTCAGCTATTGATGTGAAATGTTCTACACAAAACCCATATAATTTGTAAACAGTTCTACTTTTTTTTTAACATGTTCCTGTCAAATTGATGTTTGTTAGGTTGTAGGAGACTATAAATGAATCAAGGATAATTTTTGCCTAGTCACACCCCACTATCCGGCTCACTAGGCCATGTAACAGCTAATTCCTCTAAAGGGATTATAATACTACAGGACAGCTAAGGGAGGAGGTTAAAGACAGACTACTAGTGAATAAACGGGTCTTGCACAAGGCTGATCGTGCCAAAATTACCTGTAAAAAAGCTAGGAAAAAATATACCCGACAGGAAATTTATACGTTCACCTCTACAGTATATTTCAACTGCACACAAAGTGGATAGGGATACTGAAACACCACAGATGTTAGGAGGTGCATTCTTATTGTCAATCCATTGAGTATTATATTTAATAAATTCAGAAACTATGTTTAGTTATTTTTCTCTCTCATACCTTCACGATTGCTACTTATAGTTCAGAACAGATAACAGCTATTACCTAAACTCTGAAAAGGCAGAAAGTTTAAAACAAACCTTTTCCTGTTCAGTAGTTGCATCATGGTTGGGTGATGAAATTCCTCCAACACAATCTTCAAGCTGCTGTCTTAAGCCATCAACCATTTGCTTCTGTTCTCTCAGCTCTTCCTGGGCTGCCCTTAATTCATCTTGTGTTTCAATTGACTAAAACAATGCAGAAGCAAAACAAGTAAGTTCATTTTATAAGGACATGTAAAGCCTACATTTTCCTACCATGTAGGTATATTGGGCATATATTCCCCACCCATCCACATAATTTGTAATTCATATACCCCTTCTATTTACCATCACATTTTCCTAAAACAAATGGCAGCATTCAGCCGGCGGCCATTTCCCCTCTGACTCATCATTTGTAACATTAACATCTGCAAACAGCACATGTAAGAGGCTTCATGCAATGCAGAACTGCTGGGTTTGAGCTTACATTAAGCACAGGAGAGGTGGTTAGGACAAAAAAAATAGGATCAGACAGGTAGAGTTTCTATGGGAACCAGCAATGCTATTTTTTCATTGGCTGTTAGACTAGAGAGAGTTTAGTAATCTGGTAATTACTGAGCATGCTTATTAGCAAACAGTCAAAGTAAATTCCTGAGTGAGGGGGCTGAGGGGGTTAGAGAAGGAGGAGGCATTCTAAGTGATTAAGGCGATGTTGCAGCTTTATTTTTAACCTTTAAACAACCAGAGTGGCAGGTATCTAAAGATTTCAACGAGGCTGTTCACAGATTACATTTTTGTGGGGGGTTTTACATGTCCTTTAACTGGATGGACTTTATACATAAACAAGGATTTCCAGTAGTTATAGTAAATGAGGCTGTGGTAAAGGGGCTTCCTAACTTATCTGTGTAGATGGTTCAGCTTATAAATAAGTGGGAAATAAAGGGGGGCAGCATTTACCTGTTCAATGTTTTCACTAAGGTCTTGTTTTAGGCTATCTCGCTCTGCTTTCAGGTCTTCTAAATTGGTCTGAAGCTCATTCCTTTCTATAGTAATGTTTTTCATGTCTTCTTGAAGTGTTTGGAGTTTTTCTGTAATATCCAGATTCTCCAGCTGCAACTTTTCCAAGAATAACGGAGATTCAGTTATGCCTTCCTGCAGTTTTTCCATCTCTGAAATCAATTTAACCTCTCTTTCTTCCAAGTCTTTTTTTTCCTTTTGGAGATCAGACTTTCCAATACTTTGTTCTTGAAGACTTTGAAGTTGAGCGGTTAACTTAACAAAAAAAAAATTCCAAGTAGTTTTTGATCATAGCAAATAGTAAAATCTTAGGTCATTCCTGCTTGTATTTTAGGAGTCAGACAATGAAACTATACCTGTTAAAAACTGTATTAAGGAACACGCTTACCTGTTCACTTTCAAGTGAACAATATGCAATATGTTGGCTCTATAGAAATACATGTTAATAATAATAATAGAACAGCAAACACCCTGATCATTTGTTACAGATCAAGCTTACAATACTTATTCAGGGCTATCCATAAAAAAAATTAAATGGTCATATTACTCTGAATAAACAGATTCAAGGAATACTTACATCATTAACTTGTTCTTTCAGGCTGTTTCTCTCAGTCTCTAAACACTCCATAATGCTGTTCCTTTCTTTAGCAAGGACTTCTAACTTGTGGTAGTCATCAATTTGCATGGGGTCTTGAGACTTTTCTTCAATTAATGTTGAGGGAGGAAGGGAGTCTGAAAGAGGCGCAAGTACAGTCTGCATTGCTTGAAAAAAGTATATTTTCTCATGAAGCAGTTGTTCCTTATCTCTTAGAATTTCTTCAAGTTCACGTTTGGCATCAGCAAGCTACATGAAAAACAAGTTATATGAAAGACAAAAATAAAACACCTGTTATATTATATATCCTGTACAGTTCTAGAGTACCTTTACTTCCACAGACTCCATAGTGCCTTTAAGGTTCTCAATTTCTCTTAAAAGCTCTTCAGCTTCATTTTTGTTTTTGGCCGTTTCTTCAGTTGTACAGATATACTTTTCATAAAGATCTTCATGCATTTTCTTAATCTCCAAGTACTGCTCTTCAGTGTGCTGCACTTTTGACTGTGTGTGTTTAACTTCGTCAGTAAGTTTTAAAATCTGCTCAGATTGCTCCTGCATGGCAAGCTCTTGTTTGCTTATAGTAGATGCAGAATTTTCTCCTTCACACTTTAATAACATTATCTCTTCGGAAGCCTTGCTTATCTAGAAAGTAGATGTTAGAAGATTTTATTTTTCTAAGAAGAAACTCATTCTTTTTAATGAGCCATTTGTGCTTCATTTTTATCTATGAAATTATTGAATGAACTGTAATTAAGATTTGCTTTCCAGGATGGTTGTTGTCAATAACCCCATCACCTCCAAGTAGTAAACTCTGTATAAAAGCAGTTAGCAGTGGGTAAAATCTGCATCATGATACACATGTAGCAATACCACAGAACAGGTCAGGGTAGAAGCATGATCTAGCATCCCCAAGGGTAGTGGTATGACGTCAGTGCATGATCAGCCAAACAGGGCTGTAAATGGAAGTAGCCCTACAAATACCTGGTTTGAAAATAAAAATGAACATACAATTCCTTGTACCAAGAAACTCTTTACGCAAAAAGGGTATTGTGGGTTGTTAAAAAAAAAAAAAAGGCTCACTTTACAAACAACTTACATTTTATTGATGGTGAATTTCTCCTAAAAATTACAAACCCAAGTAAGCAAACTAAAACGGACATTCTGAGTCAGCCATTGCTACCAACTCTAACAGCAAATGCCATTATTGAAATGATCACTAGGCACATCCATAGGGTTATGCATGAGCTGCAGATGGATTATTTTACATTTTCGAATATGTTAAATGCACAAAATATAGGCATTAAAAATTGCCATCAATTGCTGCAGCGAAGGCTGATCTTTATGATACTTGTATGGTATATTTGTACATGTAGTGAATAGGTTGGAGCAAGCTCTTCTAGAGATTGCCAAGCCCGCTCACTTTAACTGTGGTGTACTGCACATCAGGCAACTGGTGTACAGATTAGTTACAGACATATGTCTTGCATGTGGGAAAACTCTGCACTTATGTAAAGGAAATAATAACTTTGCATGCACCAACCTGATCTTTCATGCAAGTCGCTTCATTCGTCAAATAATTTTTTTCTTCCAGGGCTTTCTCAAGCTGCTTTGAGCACTCAGAAACTTTTTTCTCCAACTCCACACGAGAAAGCAAATCTACGAAGGGAAAAAAAGTCCAATAATCCATCATAGTCCTATGATGTTGCACTAAAACCAAGACCAGAAAGTTTACTGTATAACTCAGAAAAGCTATATAAAGTTGCAATACTCTTCCTACGACATAGTTGCAGGTGCCAGCTTTTAAATCATATGGGGATGATTTTAAAACATAGGTAGGAAATTGTATAAGTACAATTGACAGTAACAATTAGCTTCAAGTTATACAATGACAAGAAAAACATTTATTGGATGCTGATCCGGAATGTAGAGTTCAGCCGTAGTGATCATAAATGGCACTTAATTAAATGCCATACACTTCTTGAAGTGGCTATACCTACTGCAGTGAAAAAAGATATTTCCACTTATCTTCCAAATATGATAGGCAACGATTTATAGTCAACAAACTCTAATCACGGATGTCACTGTTTTTTTAATGGGAAATATAAATACTGTTTGTATATTTTATGTAGGCTAAATTTGGTTAAGATATGGGCAAACATATTGAGTGATTAATTTATATAATATGAGAAATAGTATAATATACACATGATAATGACTAGTATAAAGTAAATTCTTTTTATAACTTGAACACAATTAAACACAGAGAGAATAATGGTTTAACACTAGATTATGGTTTTGTAATTTATTGTATACAACAAGAGTAGGACATGGATGTGTAGATATGTATATATATGGTAAGAGTATATACAAGATTAAGTATACACATATTTACATATTTTATCATGAAGTAAGATACACATTTATTTAAATCAAACAATGAGTAAAAATAATTTTGCACATTATTTGTATAGATAACTTATAATAATGGGAAAACAGTATTTTTCACAGTGAGGTGAAAGGTGTGGCAAACTGTCACGGGGTGCATTTGAATGGTTTTGTAGAGATATTTTTGTGCACTAGTATTGAATTTAATAACTTGATAGCAATAACTTGCCCTTTAAATGCAAAAGCTATTCATTTAAAGGTAAAGTATTAAATATACGATGACATGTCTATACGTAGCTATATATACCCAGATGCTTCGGATTACTAATTACTCTGATGAAGTGCCGGGTTTAAAGGCACGAAACGTGTTAGAAAGATGCACACTCTGTAAATAGTATCATGACTGAATAAAGCTGACTTGATGTTACTACGTCCGAATCCCGATTGATTCTCAGCCTGCGCAACGCGGAGATATTGAGGCTAAAGATTTATAGTGACCAGACTTCAACAGAAATTGCTACTAGGGATGCACTGAAGCCAGGATTTAGACTAGGATCCAGCAGTTTTTATAGTCAAATCCATTCAAATCCAAGCACCTGGCCGAACTGAATTCAAACCTTTAAAATCATGAAATTTTTTTGTCACAAACCAGGAATTCATTTTTTTAACTTCATGCCATGTGCACAGTTCTCTATGGCCAAATCTTTACAATCATGGATTCGGTGCATCCCTAACTGCTAGAGTGGTTGACCTTCTTATGGGGGTCAGCATTACAAGATAATAATGATAGACAACTTCAAACCTTTGGGGACCTTTCCTGCCAGAAGGCCATTTAAGTAGTTAATCTCATTAAAAGCACTTTGCAACTCTTTCTGCAAATCAGTTTGCATTTTCTTGTAGTTTGATTTTTCAGTCTCCAGCTGCTTCTCAAACGAAGATGCCGCCTTTTCTTTTTGATTATACCAGGTTGACGTGTCCACCTATGCATTGAAACATAAAAATAACTTGATGGAAAGTCACTTGGGGGACAAGGACAGTGGGGTATAGTTGGCACCACTAAGAGGCAGGACACAATACAATAAAGAAAAACTAGTCCCTCCTCTGCCTGCTATACCGCTCCTCTGCAGTTAGGCTTAGCTCAGTCTGTACCAAAGTCAGAGCAGGAGGTTACCAACTAAAAAACAAAAAAAAAAACTTTGGTCTCATTGCATAAACTAACAATACTTTAATTCTGCATGAACACAATGAATCTTCTTGATGCAGCCTTCATGATATACTAGATTAAAGCACTAAATCCTCAGGGTAATCGTTCATTTTATGATTTTAAAAATGCCTTTTCTGCTTTGGGAAGTTCTGTTTTATTGTGGAAAATAATTCTGCAATTCTTTTTTTACCTGCATGTAATTTACACTGGGGAGAAAGCATCAGTGAACAGAAACATGGAGGGAGCATACTTTGTGTTAATGAGCTGAGCAGAGCTGCTTGGGACCTCACCCAAACACATGAAAACAACTTTTCTTGCCAAGTAAACCAAGCTTATGTGCAAGAAATGTTTCCACAATTTTTTACGAAAATCTGTCCACCAGGAAGATTTATGAAGGACACAAAGCAGTATAGTTTGACAGCCCTTTACTAATACAGGTCAGCATTGGCAGTACAATTCACAGTTTCGAGCCACATCTAGGGATATTAAGTACACACCATTTTCTGCTTCAGCTCTTGATTTTCACTTCTCAGGAAAGCACATTCCTTCTGAGCATCGCGAGTTACAGCTTCAGCATCAGAAAGAGATTGCTTCAGTTGAAACACTTCTTCACAGAGTTTCTCGCTATCACCCTGGAAGCACAACCAAATGAGCGAAGAGTCAATAAAAATCTCATCTGCATTAGAATGCTACAGTTCATAACCTACATGTTTGTTACAAAAACTGATCAGAAGATTTATCAATACCAGATGTTTAGCATTATTAGGTGTTTATTCGTAACTTACCATGGAAACAGAGAGATCAAAATTTCGTACTTTTTTCTGCAAGTTATCTGTGTGTTTCCTTAATTCTGCAAGTTGAATTTCCTGCTCTTTGAGAAGTTTTGTTTTACTGTCTAGATCTTCCTACAATTGGTAGAATTATTGTTAAAATATATATTTAAATGAAAACAAAAACACTACAAAATGGATTACAGATCCCATACACAGACATTGAGAGGGTTTACATTTGTGAGAATACTGTGAGAGGATTTAATTTTGCGAAAATACTGTTTTATACATAAAAATCATGTGTTTTAGCTCTAGAACACCTCTACTTTCTTACAGAATACCGAAGGATTCAATAAGATTTGTTAAGAAGTAGCAGACACCAGAAAAGCTCACCTCAAGATTTTGATTGTACATCTCTGCATTTTCAATTAATTTCTTTAAACTGCCAATCTCATGGATTAGTTGTGCCTGGAATGCAATTAAGCAATACAGCAAGTAGTATTAGCAAGCGTGATGATTGAACAGCCATCACCCAAAGTAGAGGAGAGTGAAGGTGGGGTGATCAAAAAATAAAGGGGTTAGAGGATTTGGAACTCTCTATAATACACCAGTTCCAGTGAAACAGAAAACAGGTTTGCCTCCAATTACTCAGAATTTAAGGAGCAGTAACCTCAAAAAATGTGTTTTAAAGCAACTAAAATTTAATGCACTGTTGGTCTTCAGGGATAAAATTTGTGTGTTTTGCTTCAGAAAGACAACTATGGTTTATAAATAAACTCTGCTGTGTAGCAATAGGGGCAGTCATTCAATCTGAAAAAGGAGAAAGGGCACAGGTTTAGTAGATGTATTCTGCAAAATATGCGAGGTTTAGATCGCTGTGTAAGAACGAATGCCATTGTATTCTATAGTGCTGATCTGTAATTTAACCTGTGCCATTAAGCCCTAGGACTATGGCTGTTCCTATGGCTATAAAAGGAAATTTATGTACTTACGTTAAATCCTTTTCTCTCCAGTCGTAAGGGGGATGCAGGGACCGTGGGGTAAAGGGTCCCGCCCATCAGGAGGAGGACACTAATGATTTCAGAACTAGCTCCCACTCTCCCTTTATCCCCTGTCATGCCCAGAGGGTGCCAGTTTGTAACAAAGAACACAGTAACATAACTGAAAAACAAACTCAACATTTAGAACACTATAGAACGAGTTCGGGGGGGGGGGGGGGGGGGGGGGGGGGGGGGAAGCCCTGTGTCCCCCTTACGACTGGAGAGAAAAGGATTTAACGGTAAGTACATAAATTTCCTTTTCTCCCACGTCTAGGGGGACACAGGGACAGTGGGGATGTACCAAAGCACCCCCACAGCAGGGAGGGAGAACTTTACAGTCTAGGGAACTACTGCCTGGAGAACCTTCCTTTCGAAGGCTGCCTCCGCAGACATGTAGGTATTGAAATGGTAGAATTGTGTGAACGTATGTAGGGAGGACCATGTAGCTGCCCTACACACTTGCTCAGCCAAAGCAGAATTTCTGTAAGCCCAGGAAGTTCTGAGTGCTCTGGTGGAACGAGCTCTAAGTCTAATAGGAGGCGTTCTCTTCCGCACCCAGTAGGATCGTCTTACTGTCTCCTTAACCCAACATGCAATTGTGGTTTTGGAGGCTGGAAGTCCTTTTCGGGCCCCAGAGGGAACCACAAAGAGTATCCGTCTTGCGGATGGACCTTGTATGGGAGACGTAGACTTTGAGGACTCTTACCACATCCAAACAATGTAGGTTTGTTTCCTTGTCACTGGCTGGTTTGTTACAGAATGAAGGGAGAACGATCTCTGCATTGATGTGAAAGGCAGAGACCCTTTTGGTAAGAACCCTGGAATTGTGCGTAGCACTGCCTTGTCCTTGTGGAAAATCAGGAACGGCTCTGAACAGGATAGGGCTCCCAGCTCTGAGACCCTTCGGACGGACTATATTGCCACTAGGAACACTGTCTTCCATGTGAGTATTTACCACACTCTGTGATAAACCTTTGAAGTGACTAGTTTGCGTGCCTTGATCATAGTCTGTATCACATCTTCTGAGAACCCCTTTTGTCCCGGTACTGCCGCCTCAAGAGCCATCCCCGTTAAGGCAAAGAGCTGAGGGTTGTGGTGAAATACTGGCCCCTGGCATAGTAGTTGTGGAGACGAAGGAAGGGTTATCGGGGGTTCCAGGGACAGATCGAGGAGAGCGGAGTACCAAGATCTGCTGGGCCAAAGTGGTGCAACAATTATCATTGTTACTGGTTATGTGGTGATCTTTCGTAATACTTGAGGTAGCATGGGAAGTGGAGGTAACGCATACGCTAGTCGAAAGTGCCAAGGCATTGTCATGGTGTCTACGCCCTCCGCTAGAGGGTTGCCATAAGGTCGATCTCTGGCTGTCCCCAGCTCTCGACTAACATCTGAAAGGCATCCTGGTGCAGTTCCCATTCTCCTGGGTCTAGCCGGTGACGACTCAGGAAGTCAGCTTCCATGTTGTCCACTCCCGGAATGTGAATTGCTGAGATCCGAGTGGACGTGTTTTCTGCCCACTCCAGGATGCGGGCCACCTCTAGATTTGCTAGTGTGCTTCTTGTGCCCCCGTCTGTTGATATATGCCACTGCTGTGGCGTTGTCCGACTGGATTCTTACTGCCTGATTTTTCAGTATGTGCTCCCATATGAGAAGTGCCTTGAGGATGGCTCTCAACTCCAGGATGTTTATTCGTAGGACTGTTTCCTCTGTCGACCATCGGCCTTGGGAGGATAGGCCCTGGAACGTTGCTCCCCAGCCTGTGAGGCTTGCATCCGTGGTTACTACCTGCCAGGTTGGATCCTGGAAATTCCTTCCCTGGTTGAGATGACTTGGGATCAACCACCAGTTTAACGACTTTCTCGCTATCTCCGGTGGGGGGCTATCCTCTGGTGAAGTGATGTCCTGTTCCACCGCCTCAGTACAGCTGTCTGAAGCGGCCGGATTCAGAATTGGGCAAATTGTACAGCCTCCATGGAGGAGACCATCAGTCCCAGAACCCTCATGCAGTCTCGTACCGTTGGAAACGTGGAGGTCCTCAGTGACCTGACTGCTCCTTGAATTCTGTTCTGTTTGTCTATTGGTAGGAATATCTTTTGTTGGGCTGTGTTGAACTGCAGCCCCAGGAAGAGCATGGTCTGGCTGGGTATCAGAGGACTTCTGGAAGTGGATTGTCCACCCGAACCTTTGCAGAGTCTGGATTGTCAACTCGATGAGGAGGTCGTCCAGGTAAGGCATTATGAACACACCCCCCCTCACCAGGAGAAAGGCAGCCATTATCTTTGTGAATATCGTGGGTGCCGAGGACAGTCTAAATGTCAAGGCCACAAATTGAAAGTGGAGGTTTCTGTAGGCGAGCCTTAGGAATTGTTGAGTTTGAGGAAATATTGGGATATGTAAGTAGGCGTCCCGAATGTCCGATTCCATTTTGAATCTGTGGTATACTACCCATTTGTTCAGCTGTTTTAGGTCGAGAATGGGTCGAAATGAGCAGTCTCTCTTTGGACAGATAAATAGGTTTGAATAAAAACCTTGAAACCTTTGGTAAGGAGGAACTGAAACTATGACTCCCGATCTGATTAGTGAGTCTATGATAGATGGGAAGGCTCTTCGTTTTGTTTCCTTCACTGGCATCCTGGACATGAAAAACCAACGTGGGGAAGATGGTGGAACTCCAGTTGGTAGCCAGTGGAAACTGCTTGTGTGTGACCCAGGGATCGTCTATTAGTTGAAAAACTGAAGCCTTCCCCCTATTTGTCCCTCGCCCGGAGGATTCGTGGGGGCGTAGTCAGGAAAAAGAAATCTTGTCTCCTGATGACTTGGCCTGAGGTTTGCGGTGTTGCCTTGATGATTTCCCCTTGTTGGGAAATCGGTTTTTGAAGGATGAGTGGGTGTTCGGTTGTGGGTTCGCCTTGTTGTAGCGAAATCCCTTGTTACAAAAGGAATGTCCCTTCTTGAAGTAGAAGGCCGACTTGGCCCTTTGTTGAGGCAGGAGAGTGCTCTTGCTGCATGAGAAATTATTTTGTCCAATTCCTCCCCGAATAACTTGGAGCCCTGAAAGGGGATAGAGATTAGTGACTTCTTGGAGCTGAGATCCACCGACCACAGCTTCAACCATCGAGCTCGACGAGCTACAACTGAAAGGGCCGATGCTCTTGCGATGACTCTTTCCGCATCAAGCAAGGCATCCGCTAGGAACTGTTTGGCCTCTTGGATATAGGAGGCTAGTTGTATGATCTGGTCCCCGGACCCTCCTTTCTGAGCAATCTGTAGCAGGGAATTTGACCAGGTCTCGACCGCTCACCCAGGCGGAGGCTATGACAGGTCGAAGCGCTGAGCCCATGGAAATTAAGTTGGCCTTGAGTATACCCTCCAGTTTCTTGTTGGTGGGATCCTTAAAGGGGGAGGCATACGGAACTGGAAGGGCAGTGGCTTTGGAGAGGCGTGAGACCGGTGCATCCACTACTGGTGGTGTGCTCCACTTTTCAGTACATTCCTTGGGAAATGGGTATTGTCTGGCAAAGTGTTTGGTAACCTAGAACTTCCTGTCTGGGTTTTGCCACTCTTCCTGGACTATGGCCTGTAGCTGTTCGTGTGCAGGAAAACAGACTGAGGACTTGTGTTGTCTTTTGAACAGAGAAGACGACTTCTTCTGAGTTGTCTCTTCTTCTTGAATATGCAAGGTCTCTAGTACCGCTCTTATGAGGCGTCAACCCCAGGGGCTGCGTCAGCTATATCCTCCTCTCCGGAGTTGGAAGCATCTGATGAGGATACTATATATACTATAACTGGCCTCTTCGTCAGAAGAAGGGAGTGTGGGTGGGCCTTGGGTGCATCCTTTTTGTGTGGTCGCTTGCGCTTGGGAGCGGCCGTGGGCTTGCTGTGATCTGTGCAAACATTTTGTCGATGGAAGAGGCTAGTTGAGGTATGCATTGCAGGCTGGAGAGTGACTGAGATAGACCCCTCTATGAGAAGGCCCAGGAGCAGAGGTCGCTGGGATAGTAAAGTCAGAGGCTATTAGAGATTGGAAGCCTGTGCCTGGATGGGGCTGCAGGTAGAGTATAGGGGATCTACTTGGCCCTCCCGGAAATTAGTGAGGCATTTTGAGCATGCGAAAAAAGTGACAGACTGATTAGAGAGAACGCCTCCCCAAGAGAAAAGTTCCCCCCTGCCTTCTGCCATGCTGAGAGTCTGATCAGCGTAACGCACGCTAGCCCTGATACCTGGTGCTGGGGAGATTAAGGGAGAGAAGAGAGTAGAGTCTGAGCCTGTTGCTGACCCTCACTGGAGCTGCTCAAGCGGGTGGCTCCTTCAGATGGACACAGAGAAGTGTGTATTGAGCCACACAGAACTACAGAGGAGTGGAAGGTGCGCACTGTGACACGTCAGAGTGGCACGAAGTCCCCTCACGCGAGAGTACTGCTCGCGCGTGATAGTACTATGTGCGAATTCACGCCTGTGCGCACTATTGCTGGGAAGGGAGCGGCGGTTCGTCTGGCAGAAGGCAAGGAAGGGGCTTAGTGGTTGCATTCACCTGTCTGGCTGGGGAGAGCATTGATACCGTGCATTTGGCCCTCCCTGTGGTGCTTTGCTGCTCGCCTCAGATGCTGCTTCTCTCCTTCTGGAGAAGTGGCAGTGCGGTGGGGGCTAGCGCAAGTGAACAGACAAGTCTGACACGGCCTAGTCCCTGGTACTGATGCTAATCATCAGCCGATGAAGTCCATTGTTGGGCCTTCTAAGGCCAGTACAACCTCCTGTGTTAGAGGACACTAAAAAACTGGTGCCCTCTGGGCATGACAGGGGATAAAGGGAGAGTGGGAGGGCAGTTAGTTATGACATCATTAGTGCCCTCCTCCTGATGGGCGGGACCCTTTACCCAACGGTCCCTGTGTCCCCCTAGACATGGGAGAAAGCAGCTTATTTATAAAAAAAAAAGTTTCTGAAGCAAACACACCAGTTCTACCAGTGCAGAGCAACAGTACATCGTATTTTAAGTGCTATTGTACAAACTTTACTCTTTTTTGACGTTACCTTTCCTTTAAGGTATAGTTGGTTAACCTGAGCACACAGACCAACTCCACCTACCACAAAATTACTCAGAAGCAGAAGACATGCAATTTAACAATACTTATTTTGAAGTGCCAACACCATTGCAAATGTTAATTAGGTACAGAAGGTTCTGCTATGTAATATCACTTTTAAATCTTGTTTTGTCTATCCCTGAAAGTGGACCCGTCACCCAGACACAAAAATCTGTATAATAAAAGTCCTTTTCAAATTAAATATGAAATCTGATTTTTAGTAAAGCATTTTTAATGTACAGTACTTTATTAACAGGTTCATACAAATAGTACCTCATGTTCTTTTTGAGTTTCCTTCTCTAGTATTTCAAATTCATTGGTTTCTTGATTTTCCTTGAGAGAACGTTCCAGATCTGCAATTTCCCTTTTTAGAGTTTCATTCTCTAGAATAACACTGTCAAAATTCTCTCGCATAAGTTCCAGTTCCTCCAGTGCATTTGCCTATTTGGGTTGAAACATAATCAGAATAAACATTGCGATCTTCAAAATGAAAACATGAAAAAATGGAGAGAATATTACCTTTTCTGCCATTAAAGCTTCGCATAGCTGAATACTCTCCATAAAATCTTGCTCATTAGACTGAGGGGGAAAAAAACAATTAAGTATGACTAGGATAGATCGTCATATAGTATGTTTTATAAAGCATGGGTTCACTTTGCATTATTATTGTCTTTATTCTATGATTCCTATAAATTTGAAGCAGAGTTTAATGGGAAACAAATGTTTACAAAATGATTTGGCTAGAAATGAACCATTGCAAATCTGTTTAGACATAAAATTTAACATTGGGAAACCTCTTCCAGGTGTACATACATTTAGAATACAAAACATGTTTCTCTATGTCTCAGGGGGACACAGGAGACAGATGGGGGGACTCTGGCCTGGAATGCAGAAGACCATTATCCCAACCTTGGGCGGACAGAATGTCCAGGGCATTGCCTAGTGCGGGTTGTTCCCTGCTCGGCCAGGCTGCTCTCATCCATCAGCTTGGTGTTGTCCTCTCCCTTACTGCTCCCCGATAGTATGCAGGGGAAGGAGGGAGATGGGAACAGGCCAGGTGCTGCCGATGCCTGAAGCAGTTGGCGGTGAATCAACTCCCGTGAGAACCACGGAGGCCATTTTAAAAGTCTGGCAGTATAGGAGCGCAGTGACGTCATTGCTTAAAGACTGCTATCTTCTTCTGCATGTACAGAGGTAACCAGTTGCCTTGCAGTCACCCCAGCAGCTCCCTGGCAATACGACTCATTTCTAGAGCAGTACACTTCTGCTGACTGCCAGATCCATTCCTAGCACCTTCTCTGACATGGCAGAAGGTAGGACAGGGGCACTGTTTACCCGGGGAGGAGGAGGATGAGCTGCATCTGCAGCAGAAGGGGCACAAGTCACCTACTTTAATTGCACAAAATGCCAATACAAATTTCAGGTGTGCCAGGAACAACCACTATGCTGTCTTGTCTGCCAGGGGATGAGACGCCACCAGCACAGAGTCGCCAATTAATCAAGGGGGTCAGACTGTGTCACCCCCAATAAGGTACGGCCCAAAACACTAGGACCAGGCCACTTTCAGAGATCTCAGCCCCCTCCTGGGCAGTTCAATTATCGCTGTCACTGGTCTCACTGCAAAAAACATACCCTCTCTGACCAAGCCTATAGCAAACACTATAGCAGATTCCATCTGAAAATCCAGTTCTATGAACAAAGAAAAACTATACTGAGAATATTCCAGAGTAACGTGAAGACTGTCCTCTTGTATGAATGTGAGACATGAAAGGAGCCATTTTGCCCCCACGAGGGCAATGGGGGTCTCATGGGCCTGGGGAAACTCTGTTTCGGTGGAACAGATGTGTAGAGTGGCAGCCTGGGACACAATCATACATTTACAAAGTTCTACCGCCTAGATACCTTTTCATCGGCGGAGGCGGCGTTTGGCCGCAAAGTATTGCAGGCAGTGGTGCAAGCCTAAGGGCAAGCATTCACAACACTTTTGCCCTCACTGCTGTTTGTGGGGCTGCTTTGGTATGTCCCCATCGGTCTCCTGTGTTCCCCCGAGACGAGAAAATAGGATTTATGTACTCACTGTTAAATCCGTTTCTCCGAGTCGTCAGGGGCACACGGACATCCCACCCGGTTCATGCTTGTTTAAAGTAACAATAGTGTTTTGTTCGACCTTGTTTGCCTGGTGGCCAGTGTTTGGTACCAACTGAGGTAAAAGAGGAAGTGCTAGGGGCAAAGCTGGAGTCCTTGCACGCCCTCTTTTGATCTGCCAATCAAGTGTCCTACCTCCTGAAGGATGGTGCTTTACCCCATTGGTCTCCTGTGTCCCCCTGACGACTCAGAGAAATGGATTTAACGGGGAGTAAATAAATCCTATTATTCCTCATTGCTTTTTAGGGTTGTAATCAGCACTATTGCAGACTACTTTTTGGTATTCATGTAGCCATTCACCAGATATCTTAAATTACAATTCATTCTAGCAGGCTTCAAAAGTGAATTGTTTAAGAAGATATGTTGAGGAATTTCTATAATAAACAACAAAGGTACAAGGAGCACCTTTAGTTCCTCCATTTTACGACAATACCATATAAGATAAGAGATGTAGGGGAGTTCTAGAAGGTTACACTTCTTTCTTTAGGGCAAGCTACATGGTTAAATCATTGTATTTTAAACTGCTAAAGAAGACCCATTTTCATGAGATTAAAAATCTAGTCAACATACCATAAAGTAGAATTAACAGATCTAACAGGGGAATTCAGAGGTTTCAATTTTATGATATGCAACGGAATTATTCAGTAATGCAGCATGTGTTTAAATGTGTCAGAATTGAAAAAACATGACTTTGGAAAATAATGTTCTTGAAAAAAGTAACTCACTTTTTGTTTATCAGTCTCACTTTTCTTGCTAATGTTTTCAATAAAATCTTCTAGATCAACTATCTTTTGCTCCAACATTTTTCTGTGTTCCAAACACTCATCATGAGAGCTGCTTAGACGTTTCCCATCAACAGAACTATCCTGTAGGTCACCGCTTGATGCATTGTAACCAGAGTCACCAAGGACTGACATTTCTTTTCTCAGAACTTCCTTATCATCTGTTTGGACTTCAGCATTAATGGAATGCTCTCTTGAGTTTGTATCCATCTCTAGATTTTTAGCTCTGTCCCTAAGCTGATCTTCCAGTTCTGCTATCTTGAGCTGGAAGCTTTGTACAAGTTCATTTTTTTCTTCCTCCTTTGACTGTAGTTGCTCGTGGAGGCTTGTGATCTCCTTTTCAAAAGAAGCTTTTCTGCATTCAGTCATATCACCACAGTCTTTGGGGAGGTATTGTAGCTGATTTTCCTTAGCAGAATCATGAAACTGAACACTGTATGTATAAATAGTAGGTGTTAATAGACTTACACTTGAACATATTTAATTAAAATACTAATCCTAAAGATTACCATTAACAGTGATGTCCAAAAATTCCCTAGTTGCAGGCTATCAACAATTTCACATGCCTGGGGGATGTATTCATTTATTCAACACTCATACAAAGGGGTCAATAAAACTCTTTTATGACTACATGCAGCCTGCAGTCTTGTTGGACAGTCCTGATGTACAGCTTCAGTTTGATCACATTGACGGTGTTCAAGAACTTTTTAGCACACATTACTATTACAGGTATGGGACCTATTATCCAGGTTCTAACTTGTTCCCACAGACTCATTACTATTTAAATGATTTTTTTAGTAGACAAGGTATGAAATCCAAATTACGAAAAGATCCCTCATCCAGAAAACCCCAGGTGTCTAGAATTCTGGATAACCGTTACCATACCTGTAGTTAGTAGAAATTATTTTCATCACTATAATAGGTATCCTCTAAACTCCAACTATAGTGGAGGCTTGGAATATCCGCTTGCTAAATACTGGTAAATATTCTGTTAAAGGTATAAAATTATGAATGTCATGGAATAAAAAAAAAAAAATACATCAGAACACAAATTACTAACAAGGATTCCATCCTATCCCACACACAATAAGCATTCTGTCAATAATTAAAATACCAATTAACCACTGTGCTGCCATTCACAATAGGATAGCACAAGTCGCCAACTCATTCTACCTTACTGCTCTACATCATTGTTTAGTCTCCTCAATTACATCAATGATCCCGACTAACAGGAATGGTGGCCTGTTAAATCTGTAAAGGCATTCAAACACTCCTAGTTATATAGACTTTACCTCTTACTTAGTGGGTGGTTTTTTAAACTGTACCTGTCAGAAATCTGTCCAAAGTCTATCATTGATTGATGAAGGGATGTCTTTTCTCTGCGAGTTACTTTACTGGCCAAATTCCATTCTGCATCTATCCCATTGTTGTCAATCATTGAGAGCGGGTCATCAAAATCAGAAAACTCTGTACAAACAGCTGAAAAAAAAAAAAATCAATGAGAATTGCATTTGGTAAATGATATGGCAAACACATATATATAGCAAAACATCTGTCTTATGGTGATCTCTTCTATAGCGTACTCCCTTGCACACTGCCTGTCTTATCTAAGCCTAAAATAAGCAAGTATTTTGTAAGAAAAAAAAGCTGAAAAAGCCATACCCTATGACACATTTGTACCACCCATTTTTCTGCAACAAAGAGAAAGCTCTTGACTAACCTATAAACATATACATGCTTTGATATGGTCATCGGTGACTTATAATAAATTACAGGGTACATCATCCTATATTTGTATACATTATTATTATTTTTCTTGTTAAAGAAATGTGTAAACATTCAAAATCAAATGTTTCAAGCACATGCCAATACTGGCTTATACATACAAAAACAAAAAAAATCAGCAACAGATTATACGTACAGTCATCAATTTCAGGAAACGAGGGCAAGTCAGAGAACTTTGCCTTCTTGCTAAAATTGCCGGGTAATCTGGATAGCATATCAAAGTCAGAAACACCAGAACCGTGTAAACTATTTTGGATTTTTCCTGGTGCCCACGTAACTCTTCGTTTTCGTTTGACCTAAAGGTAGTAAGCATAAATAACTGTATTCTAAAATTAGTTGGAAAAAAAGTCTAACCATCTTGCCAGTAAAGTAATCTCTGTGTATAATAAACATATTTGTTATATTATAAAAGTGTATATAATCAACAAAGTGCATGATTGTCAAATTCTGAAAAGAAAAGGACAAACTACATCCCCTTATTGACCAGATTGTGATCTCCAGCTGATTTAAAATGCATGTTATAAGTAATGCACCCTTACCATGAAATGTAGCAGAAATCATCCCAGAATTGTTGAACTTATTATCCGTGTATATTATTTAAAGGTTATACATAAACTCTTACAAGTGCACACATATATATGTAGTTATTGATTGTATTTCGAGTTACCCGTTGGTCTTGTTGAGATTCTTGGGATGAAGCAACAACAATATTTGTCAAGTGCCATATTCTATCTTCTCTCTCTTTCTGAAGTTGTTTGATTTCAGCCAGCAACTGTGCATGCTCTTCTTTAGCCATTGCTTGTGCTTTTGTTTCAGATGATGTCTGAAAGTATAATGTAGAAAAAAAAATTGTCATTTGTTCTGGAAGCTTAATACTAAAATGTACATTGGCTGACTGACTACTTGTGAGCGAGAGAATGCACTGAAGCACAACATTAGGGAAGAAGATCTGTATGTTGACTACTAAGGCAATGGGAATGTGGTGGAGGTATTGGGGCTTTCAGCTCTGTGTTAAAAATTTCACTCGTTAATTTTTTCACTATGTTACATCAGTAGTAGAAAGAGAAGCGATGTACTTAAACCATAGCACTCTTAGGAGGTAAAGGCCTAATGTTCTTCCCATATCCCAATTAAATGGCACAACAAATGCTTGCAGGCCACTAACTAGTTAATCCTTGGATATTGGAACACTGGAGGCAAATAGTCATAAGGGTGAGTGAGCGGATGTCTTATGAGTTAAAGGAAAACTATACCCCGAAAATGAATTTTTGAGCAACAGAATATCTTTTTATAGAGACCTACATTGTTCGGGGGGGTATAGTTTTCCTTTAATTGAACCCCTTCTGCCTCTCCTGAGGAGCGTTAACAAGGGAAGCCCCCCCCATGATGTATTATTATGTGGTGATTTGCAAAATGATTTGTGTGTATTTAGTCATGCTTGCAATTTGTGCTCGATTACTGGAAGTGGAGGTTGTGAACAGTGCAGTTAATTAGTACAAAAAGGAATTTTACCACTTTTGAAATGTGCGATTTCAGTGCGTATTTAAACTCATGTGCTCGTTTTAACCTATGCAAGAAGCAATTGCAAGATGTCTAAGAAGGAAACTACTTTAAAAACTATTTTACAGAAAATAAGAACTGGCTTAGAATACAAAGTACCATAGGATGAGCTTTGCAAATAATGAATACATATTGCAGTCATAAAATAAATTATTAAAGGCAAAATTTATTCTTTTAATTCAAAAATGTCTTAACTCACCTCTAAATTTTCTAATTGTTTCTTTAAATCCAAGATTTCCTTCCTGTACCTTTTTAGCAACGCTTCATCATCAAGGACCTCATTAACATGGGGAGTATTTCTAACATGCTTGGCAGTACTGGCAAACTAAAAGAGGGTTTAGAAGAATTCAAATCATGCAGTGCAAAGAGGTTTAGTCCATCATTTAATTGATTTGTAAAAATATATATAAAATGCAAGTTTATTCTTCTGCAAATGAGAAAGAGAAGCTCAGGCCACAACTTTTCAAGCACTTTTAAGTGAATGCCACTCATGTCTCAGCACTAACATCACCAGTGATTTAGATTTTTGATCTTTGACAAGAAAAGAGTATACCACTATAAAACTACATGTTATGGAAGAGAACATTGGAAGCTACCTTTCTTCACATATCAGATGAGGTATTTAACTCAAGTTTCTGCATGGTCTCTGGTCTAAATAAGATTATTAGGTAGAGCAAAATCCTTTTTCAATTTAAAATGCTTAAAAAGCTTTAGCACAGTGGTTCTCAACCTTCCTAATGCTGCGACCCTTTAATACAGTTCCTCATGTTGTGGTGACCCCCAACCATAAAATATTTAAATATTTTCGTTGCCAGCCCAGAGCGGATTGTTAGGAAAGTACAGGAGACAGTGTGGCTGCATTATTTTTTGCCACATCGATTTTGTGGCCACACCCCAATTACCATGTTAATTTTACAAATTTTAAATGGGCAGGGAGTCCCTACTCATATAGAAAGTTGTAGTGCAACTGGCTTCCCTACACAGGTTACTGAACTACAACTCCCAGCACCCACACCTGGAGAGCTACAACCTTGACCCAGGGCTAGTGGGGAGAGATGAACCTGCTCCTGGAACCCCTTTGAAAGAGTCATTCAACCCCCAAAGGGGTCCTGACCCCCAGGTTGAGAACCACTGCTTTAGCAGAAACAGGCAACCAGAAAAGGGGCATTGCAAGACTAAATTGCCTTTCATGAACATACACCATCAAACTTATTACAGTGCAAAAGGATTCACCCCCTTGGCATTTTTCATGTGTTATTGCCTTACAACGTGGAATTAAATTGGATGGTTTGCACCATTTCATTTACAGAATATGCCTACAACTTTGAAGATTTTTCCATTGTGCAGCAAACAACAAATAGGACAAAATAACAGAAATCTTCAGTGTAGATAACTGTTCTTTACTTTGTAGAGCCACCTTTTGCTGCAAATACAGCTGCAAGTCACTTTGGATAAGTTTCTATGAGCTTTTTTTACCCATTCCTCAAGGCCAAACTGCTCCAGCTCCTTCATGTTTCATGGTTTTTGCTTGTGAACAGCAATCTTCAAGTCCAATGTGACCACAGATTCTCAATTTGATGAGGTCTGGACTTTGACTAGGCCTTTTCAACACGTTTAAACGTTTCCCCTTAAACCACTCGAGTGTTGCTTTAGCAGTATGCTTTGTCCTGCTGGAACCTCTGTCCCAGTATCAAATCGCAGGCAGACCGACAGGTTTTGCTCAAGAATATCCCTGTATTTAGCACCATCCATCTTCCCCTCAACTTGGACCAGTTTCCCAGTCCCTGCTGCTAAAAAACAACCCCACTGCATGATGCTGCCATCACCAGGTTTCACTGTGGAGATGGTGTTCTTGGAGCGATGGGATGTGTTGGGTTTGCACCAGACATAGCATTTTCCTTGGTGACTGAAAAGGTCACTCATCTGAGCAGAGCACCTCCATACATTTGGGGAGTTGCCCCACATGCCTTTGGCCAACTCAAAACGTGATTTCCTAATTTTAAACTTTAAGTAATGGCTTTTTTCTGGCCACTCTTCCATACAACCGAGCTCTATGGAGTGTATGGCTTATTGTGGTCCTATGGACAGATAATCTAGTCTATGCTGTGGAACGCTGCAACTCCTTCAGGGTTACCTTTAGTCTCTATGCTGCCTCTCTGAATAATGCCCTCCTTTCCCGGTCTGTTGTATTTTGGTGGGAAGCCCTCTCTTGGCAGGTTTGTCGTGGTACCATGTTCTTTCCATTTGAAGATGATGGATTTGATGGTGCTCCAGGAGATCATCAAAGACTTTTTTTTATTTTTTTTATAACCTGACCCTGACTTCTTCTCAACAACTTTGTCCCTGACTTGTTTGGAGAGCTCCTTGGTCTTCATGGTGTGA
>CM044431.1:76450272-76471806 GCA_024363595.1 Xenopus borealis | reverse complement strand
AAAAAAAAAAAAAAAAAAAAAAAAAAAAAAAAGTCATCCTCGCTGTTTAAAAGGCAACGCAAGACCTCAGTCTGTTACCCTGCACACGAGCAGCTACAGGCCATCATCCAGGAAGAGTGGCAAAACCTGGACAGGAAGTTCCAGGTTACCAAACACTTCGCCAGACACTACCCATTCCCCAAGGAATGTACCGAGTGGAGCACACCACCTGTAGTGGACGCACCTGGTCTCACACCTTTCCAAGGCCACTGACCTACCCGTACCGGATGCATCGGCCTTTAAAGACCACACTGACAAGAAACTGGAATGCAAACTCCGCCTGGGTAAGCAGAGCGGTCAAGACCTGGTCAAATTCCCTGCTGCAGGTCACATAAGAAGGTGGGTTGGGGGATCAGATTGTGCAAATATCCTCCTACATCCAAGAGGCCAACCAGTTACGAGCAGATGCCTCACTTGATGCAGCATCGTCTCTATCAATCGCAGCCTGTTGAGCTCTATGGCTGCAACTGTGGTCTGCTGACCTAATCTCAATCCTCTTTCAGGGCTCCAAGTTGTTTGGGGAGGAATTCGACAAAATAATTTCTCAAGCAACAGGGGGCAAGAGCACCCTACTGCCCCAGCAAAGAGCCAGATCGGCCTCACACCTGGTGCTGATGCTATTCATCAGCCAATGAAGTCCCTGTTGGGCCTAAGGCCAGTCCAACCTCCTGAGTGGAGGACACTGAAAAAACTGACGCCCCCTGAGCATGACAGGGGATAAAGGGAGAGTGGGAGGGCTGTTAGCTCTGACATCATCAGTGTCCTCCTCCTGATGGGCGGTGCCCTTTACCCCATGGTCCGTGTCCCCCTAGACGTGGGAGGAATCTAAAAATTAAATTTTACCTAAACAAAACCTGTTAGAACGTCCTTAGATTTCAGTACCAGCCCAAGGCCAGTGAAGAGGTCACCCCATTGGCTCCCCATCTTCTTTTCTACTGTTTCACAGCATATGTGCACTGTGAAATACTAATGGCATACAAAAGAATGCTCTATAAATGTACTTTTTCTCCTCTTTTGTGCATGAGCTTGGTCCTGAACCTCTACAATAGCCCTTAGGGACCCTTCACAAAATGGTGGCACTGTAAGAACTATACCCTGGTCCGGTACTAAATTCAGCAGAAAGGTTAATAGCTAGCATCTGTGGTCACTTGTGGGGATGCCAGCTCATTCACAGTGCACAAGCAAGTGAAAATGATTGTTCAGTGGGTCCCATGATCCTACGCTCTGGAGTTTCACACCTCTAAAAGAATTCTTGTTCAAAATTCTATACCCCCTCTCCACAATCATGGGACACGCAATACCAAGAGACCCAAAGCAATGCCTTCTGGGTATGACTTTTTCCCCCCTCTGTTTTGGATGAGCTTGGTCCTGAAGCTCCAGAATGGACCTTAGGGACCCTTCATAAAATGGTGGCACTGCAATAACTATACCCTGGTCCGTTACCAGCATCTGTTGTCACTTGTGGGGGTCCCAGCTCATTCACAGTGCACAAGCAAGTGAAAATTATTCTTCCGTGTGTCCCCTGATCTCTGGAGTTTCACACCTCTAAAAGAATACTTGCTCAAAAATTCTACACCTCCCCTCCACAATCAAAAGACACTCAATACCAAGAGTCCCAAAGATATGCCTTCTGGGTATGACCATCTCACTTGATTATCCTCCACTAGACACTCTTGTTCTACATAAGGCACTATAGCCAAAAAAATGGGTTAGCACTGTAATGGATAAACTCCAACAACACAATTATACCCCCCCAAACAATGGAGGTCTCCATAAAAATATATTGCATAAATCAGCTCATAAGTAAAACCCAGTTTCATGTAACTAATCCATTTTCATAGTAAGCTTTTTTTGTAGCATGTGCCATTGGATAATCCTAAATAGAAAAGTGTCATTTAAAATAAAAAAATAAGGGCTGTCCCTTGGGATCTTAGTATTTACAGTACACACAAACCATACATGTTAGGTCACAAGCCAATAAACAAAGTTCTGTCTTTTGCTTCCAAACTTCTTCCTGTTACAGTTAGAACTGCAGCATTTCTAGTCAGGTGATCTCTGAGGCAGCGCAGAGACCATCAAGAAATGGTGGGTCAAGGGAAGAGATGTAAAAAGGCAATATTTACTTAAAGCTATACCAAAATGTTCCCATAAAAATCATAGGAACGGGTCCATATCTAAGAGCTGCTGCACGCCGAATATTTTCAATTAAAAGCACCAACCTGTTCTGTGAAAGCTTGTTAACCTAACCCTCTGACACAGCTAATGGATCTTCTGCATTGCTTCAGTGACACTGCGCTGGGTATGAAGCGATCCTTCCATAGGAGCGCAGCAGCTCCTGCTATTTTTATAGGAATGTGCATCTCTTTAAACAGATATTCCAGTTTGACAAGATTCTTTAATATGCCACTTAATTTGATACAAACTGTTGCTTAAGTATTCATTTTGGGGGTTTAGTTTTTCTTTAATGGCAAAACTCTGCTGGTGAAACATGTCCATGTGTAGAGGCCAACACTTTAAGTTCTGCGACATTTGTAAAAAATGTTCTATTAACTTTTTCTATTTTTGCTGAGAGCATCTGTAACTTTAGAATACATCTGTATTTCATCACTTACTAAAAAAAAAAAAAGTCTTGGTTATGACATTCATAGTCACATTCACCCTTTTGTTAACAAGACATCCAATAGAAAGCTACTAAATTATGAGCCATTAGTCCCCAAAAAGCTCATTGCACAATGTCTCCATTCAGCAGGACTTGCAATTTCCTAGTTTACTGATAAATCAAGGACAAGTGTGTTAGGAAAATAAAGGAGTAGTAAGAATGTTATGGCTTGCTCACCGAAACTGAAAGATTTTGTTCCATCGACTTGGGAAATTGTGTTGTTTCCAGCCTTCCATTGCAAGTTGGCTTGATCCCCTTGTTCTCTGTAAACAAAATGAAATATCAGATATGTTATTATAAAAGATACAGACCTGTGCCTTAGCTTCCATTTTGCCAGTGAATCGTGGGCGCTGTTGTACAGCAAACACCAGACGTCAAATTGTAAATAAAATAAACAGGAAGAAGCAACATATACACCAGCCACCACCCAATTACCTCTGTATAAGCGGCCGAACCCTCACACACACTTTAACTGCATCTCCCTCGGACATTTTGAGTCCGATTAGAGGAGAACTCGGTACCGCCACGACTCCCTGTCTCTGTCACTTAGTCCCTTATGGCGGCGGTTCAAGTTTCTTCTTTAACCAGTTTGAATTTCCCTCGCCCGACTAGCCTATTGGACCTTCTTGTTTGAAGTCACGCCCCTAAGCCATAGCAAAAGCTAATCGGCGCTCCATAGTGCGGGGAGAGGGGGCGGGGCGACGTTCGGAAAACGTCACTTCCTTCAGCGCTTATCCGCGCGCTTGTACGGTCTCTTGCGAGGGACAATTGTTGCGTTAATACTGTGGAGGGGGTGAATGCAGAGACGTTTGTTTATAAAATGTCTGATAGTCAAGATGCAGCAGACTCCATTTTTTTTAAAATCTATAGGTTATGTTAGGAATGTGGTAAACTTAAAGCAATATAATCCACGTGTCGGGTGATTCATACCTACGTTCTCTGAAAAGTAGAAAAGATCTGTACGGCGGTAGAATCTGCATAAGATTTCTTTTTCTGAAGTTCCGGTGTCTCTTGTAGATAGCCCTTTATCTGTGATTTTATCGATGCCGATGTTAAAAAAAAAAAGATGATTGCTTCTTGTAGGTGTGCAGAGCACATGGTGGGATTCAGACTGTCCCAATATACATTGACTAATAAGAATGGCCCTATATTGGTTAGTGTTTTTTTTTTTGCTAGAAATCACTGCTGTATACACTGCAGTGCTATGATAACTAACATGCATTCATGCATTAGATACTGTGTTTTCAGGATATTATAAAAAGGGTTGGTTGATAACTGGCAATCTGAGCTACTACGTGGCAGATGAGTTTTAGGGGGAGGTCACATGAGGTGTTTAAGTTGAGTAAATACTCAAGTGAAATCACATTTGCATGATATGTGTTTTTCAGCCTGTAGTTTTCTTCTTCCAACATACTGTTAGGACTTACCCTGTTGCGATAGTGTGTGTGGGGGTGGGGTGCAACAGGGATGCCTGTCGCACTCACAGCAGGGACTAGGGTTGCCACCTTTTCTGGAAAAAAATACTGGCCTTCCTATATATTTATCTTTTCCCTATTAATAATATTGGGATCAACCATTTAGTAAATTACTGGCCTAGTGGCAACCCAAGTGGGGACGCCAGCTGCATCCTCCTTACAGGCACGCTCTGTGAAAAGAAAGCTGTGCCACTTACTGGTTTGAAGTGGCCGGACGTGTGATGTCATTATGCTTTGGCTCGAGATTCTTATATTTAAAGATTTATATATATATATATATATATATATATATATAAAGGTGCAGGTGCTCATTGCCCAACAGTAGGTCTAATTAGGGCCGAATTTGTGGAAAGGCCACCTAGGCCCGGGCCTAGGGCGGCAGGATTTTAGGGGGTGGCATCCTGCCCAGTCACACCCACATTGGTTCTGAAACACTGGGGAAACGCAGGACATACGATAGTTTTTGAAATTTTCGGAGAGGAGGTCTTACTAGGGGTACATAATGTTTTCGGCCCTTGAGTTTATGCCCTTTTTTTTATGCAGGACAGAACCCTATTTGCTTTAGTAGCTACAGAATGACACTGCCCAGAATTAGACAACTTATCTATAAAAAACCCCAAGATCCTTCTCACTTAAGGAAACTCCCAACACACTGTATTTAGTGTATAGCTTGCATTTATATTATTTTTGCCAAAGTGCATAACCTTGCATTTATCACCATTGAACCTCATTTTCCAGCTTAGACAAATCACTCTGCAAAGTTGCAGCATCCTGCATGGAACCTATAGTTCTGCACAATTTAGTATCATCTGCAAAAATAGAAACCATACTTTCAGTGCCCACATCCAGGTCATTAATAAACAAGTTGAAAAGCAAGGGACCCAGTACAGAGCCCTGCGGTACCCCACTAAAAACACTGGTCCAATTAGAAAATGTTCAATTTAGCTTTAGCAAAGTCCAAGTAAATCACATCCACAGCCATCCCATAATCGAGGTCCCTGCTTTCCTTCACATAAAAAGAAATTAAGTTAGTCTGGCAAGATCTATTATGCATAAAATCATGCTGGCACAGACTCATAGTATTGTTATTTGCTATGAAGTCCAGTATCATATCCTTTATTAATCCTTTGAAAAGCTTTCCTACCACCGACATCAAACTAACTGGCCTATAGCAATTCGCCAGTCTCTCGGCACCATGCCAGACCTCAATGAATCCTGAAAATTTAAGTAGAGAAGTTTGTAATCACAGAGCTAGGCTCGCTAAGTACCCTGGGGTGAATCCCATCTGGCCCTGGACCTTTGGTTATCTTAACATGTTCTAGTCTCTTTTGAATTTCATCATGTGTGAACCATGCATCATTAGATGTATTATTAGAATTGGGGCTATTAATAAGGAAACCTTCATTAGCTGGTTCCTTATTTGTGTAGACAGACAAAAAGTATGCATTCAGAATCTGAGCTTTTTGCTTGTTCTCATCAACCAGCGCACCCACTCTGATAAATGTCCTACCCCTTCCTGTTTTTTACTATTAATATATTTGAAAAATAATTTTGGATTATTTTTACTGCAATATCCTTTTCCATATCGATTTTATCTTGCCTGATCACTTTTTTGCATGATTTACTGGCCTCCTTGTACCTTATATATGATTTGGCTCTCCCAGCTAACTTGAAAGCCTTAAAAGCACGTATTTTCTTACCTACCTCAACACCTCAACATCAACACTTCTATTGAACCAAAAAGGTTTGCTTACAAGCTGAATATACTGAGGTATATTTATTAAGCTGCATTTTAAAGACGTCCCATTTTTGTTCATTGTTTAACCCTGTGAAAAGCATTTCCCACTTCATATGTTGCAGAGATGCCCTTATACTGTCAAAGTTTGCACACCTGAAATTCAATGTTTTAGTTACTCCCCTATATAATTGCCTCTGCAACAGAATCTCAAAGGAGACCATGTTATGATCACTATTCCCTAAATGCTCACCCACACAAATGCTAGAGATGAGTTCAGTATTATTAGTTATTACAAGATCCAAAAAAGAGTTATTCCTAGTAGGTTCTTGAATGAGCTGGGATAAAAAGTTGTCATTTAGCATATTTACAAACCTACTAGCTTTCTCTGTCTTGGCAACCCCATTACCCAAGTCAATGTCCGGATAATGGAAGTCGCCCATAATAATAACTTGACCTAGTGGTGAAGCCGCTTCTATTTGTAAAAGTAGCTGGGCTTCATACTCGTCACTTATACAAAGTGGTTTATAGCATACACCATTGAAAATGTTCTTTGTAACCTTACATGATGATAAATGTAAGGTTATTTACTTGGGATGTAAAAATATGAAAGCCATTTATACCCTTAATAGGACTTCACTAGGCAAATCCTTAATGTAGAAAAAATCTTGGAGTCTTTATAGGTAATCAACTTGGCTGTAGCAAGCAATGCCAGTCAGCAGCTGCAAGGGCAAACAAAATGTTTAACTTCACAGAGCGCTGGTAAGGCCCCATCTAGAATATGCCATGTAGTAAAACGCAACTAAGTTGGTAAAGTGTATGGAAAGTCTAATTTATGAATTAAGACTGGCCAAGTTAAGCTGACTAAAGCAGAATATAATAAATATATATAATTAATATATCAGAGAACCATAAATAGGCTCTCTAATGCTTAATTTACCACTAGGTTTTTCCGGGGACAAGGTTATCCATTCTAATAAAAGTAATGAAGTACTTCCTTAATATTCAAAAAGGGTTTTTAGTGACAGTGAGAGCTATGAAGTTATGGAATTGTCAGATACATTACTGTAGGTAAGAAGAGGTTGAATGTTTTTTTGCATGTGAGATGCTATAGGGCTACTGAAATGTCATATTTGAACAAAGTAGAGCAAGGGACTTTAAAAGTCAGCAAAGGGGTGCCGTGCCCATGGAAGGTATAAGAGCTGTGTCTTTGGGTTTATTTATTTCATGAGAAGAAAGAAAAAAACAACTCTTGTTTTAATATTGGTACAATAAAGTCCAAAAGGGAGCACACACTCTCACCTGTAAACCTGCACTGGTGCTGACAAATATCTAGGCCACCGGTCAAGGCTGGTTCATACGAAGCTTGAAAGTTGATTTTACGGAGCACTCAGTAGGTTTTTGAAATTAAAATCTTCTTTTATTTAATAGCATTCAAATCACACATGAGCGTGTGACATTTACCCCACACTTGACGCGTTTCGTGGCATCTTGCCACTTCCTCAGAAGATTTTAATTTCAAAAACCTCTAGTTTTAATATTGAATTAATTAATAATTAAAATTATCCCACATTAAAATAAACAGGGTTGTTCAATTAATTAGACTTTCATAGGAGTTAAAAACAACGTGCAATGGCAATCTATTGACCTGTGTATATTTCAGTTAATAGAACTATTATTTAAAACAGTTTCATGAGCTTATTTTCTGGTTTACTTAACTGGTCCCCTGTTTCAACAAAGTTTCATGAGCTTATTTTCTGATTTACAATATTTGATAACCCTATTAACCATATAATATACAATAATAGGGGGCTGTGGGAGCACTCAAAAGGCCATGGTAAACTATATTTAAGTATAATGGAAGTGCTAATATGCAATGCACTTCCCTGGCCCCTGTTTCATAAGTTATTCAGTATAAATGCAAGTGCATATGTTTACAAAACAGGGTTTTTTGTTACAAAGTTATCATAAAGTTGATAAGCCACCATACCGCATCAAGGTGAACCACATACGGTGGTCCCTAACTTGTTTACCTCTGGTCATAGTATAAAGGATCTAGTGCATCTGCATAGTAGAATCAATTGAAGTAAATGTCTGCTGAACCCTGGTTTAATTTTGAAGGCTAAATTTAACCATATACACAAATTCATTTTAAAGTGGCATGTGCTTTCAACTTTGTGTGACTTAATTCATGGTGTTTTTAAAAACAGAATTTAAAAACAGAATTTCATACTGTGTTGTGTTATTTCATCTCTAAGTGCAAACCACAATATTTAAATATTAGATATAAAGTGACACATGCTTAATCTTAAAAAATAGCTGTGCTCCAGTTGTTCGTCTTGATTTCTTATATATCATCAAGGTAGATGATATATAAGAAAATAGTTAGAACCCCCTTAATGAACACCTTGATTAAAACAGATTGAAATGTAAAATGGGAAAGCTTGTGGATTAGTTCCATTAGTTTTTATTTAGATGTTTTCTAATCCCTGGGAATACCACACAGAGGGAGAAGCCAGAGACCTGTGGTCTCAATTTTTACCTTCCTTAAATGTAATGAAGGAGAGGTTACCTGAATCTGAAAAACCGCAAACCCAAAGGTTCTTAGAGGGAAAACAGCTCAAATCAGAGTAAAGGATTTTTTACCCAAAAATATGTAAAACCGCAAGTGGCTGTATCACACACAGTGAATTCCAGTGTTACAAAACTAAAAGCAATGAAAAGAGATATATGATTGCCCTGATTTGCGTTTCACCAGTGGCTTTCTCAAAAGGCTATCCCCTTTTCGATGTTCTTTTAAGGTTGTGTGTTTGTAGCACTGTGGTGCTACGTCACTTCCGGATTCCTGGATGCGTTCTTGAACAAACATTCGGGTTTGTGCATATTTTAGTGCGCACGTTTGTGTACATGTACATGCGTGTATCAGAGATCTAGACCGTCATTTCTTCAATGATTGGATCTTCTTCCTATCTCTCGTGCAGCCCTAATTCACTACAGCAGCCTAATGCTTTATGAAATGATTAGAGAAGTTAATATATGCTTCATATTATGTCTTTCATCATGATCGGGGGATAGTTTAATCACATCTAAAACTTTTTTTGCTGACATATGTAATTAAATATAAGCTGTGAACAAATTATTCTCATTTATACCATGGGTAAATATTGTGTTCGGATGAAATATCTGTAAACGTTCTCTCCTAAGCAGTTCTTGTTCCAAATCACCTCTCCTAATGCCTTAATGATAGATCTTAGATAGGTAAATCTTACTGCATTGTCACTATTGTATTTCTGTTTTTTTAGAGATTGTCTTTCTGTATGGTTTGCTCTATGGTAGGCATTTTTAATTTGCTTGTTGGAATAACCTCTATCCTTCAACCTATCTTTTAATTATTTGGCTTAATTTGAAAAGGGATTGAGAAAAACAATTTCTCATTAACCTTAGGCATTCATCAACAATGGGTAGAACATTTTTTTAAAACACTCATTTGATGGAAGCTTGAATGGTTTTAGAAAGAGTTGGTAGCTGTTTCTTTTTTTTTGGAATTAAACAATCTTGCGTATATTAAATCTAGGATAGATACAGTACTTCTTTGTTAGACACCTGGGAGGTTAATTTTATATTAAGGTTATTGGTATATAGTTCTAGAAAACTCATAAATTCCAAATATGTCCCTTGTCAGATTACCAAGATGTCATTGATATATCTAACAAGAAATAAAATTCACTGCTGCACAACACATACTTACTTATAGGGTGCATTCAATTCCCTCCAAGTCCAACAGTATCCAAGATATGCAAGGGAAGAAGCACACCAGTTCACACGGCTTAAAGGAAAACTATACCCCCTGGGCAATGTAGGTCTCTATAAAAAGATATTGCATAAAAAAATTCATGTAAAACCCTGCTTCATGTAAATAAACCATTTTCATAATAATATACTTTTTTAGTAACATGTGCCATTGGGTAATCATAAATAGAAAATTGCCATGTTAAAAAATAAGGACAGCCTCCTGGGATCATATGATTCAACGGTGCACACAAACATATCAAACAAACTATAAAGTTAGGTCACACAAGCCAATTAAGAGACAGAGTTGTGTCTTTTGCTTCCACACTTCTTCCTGTTACAGTTAGAGTTGAAATATTTCTGGTCAGGTGATCTCTGAGGCAGCACACAGACCAACACGAAATGGTGGTTCAAGGCAAGAGACATAAAAGGGCAATATTTACTTAAATATATATACCAGTTTGATCAGATTATTTAATATGCCACTTAATATGATATAAACTATCTGTTGCTCAAGAATTCATTTTGGGGGTATAGTTTTCGTTTAAGCCTTCATCTTTTTATTGTAGACATTGTGGCACAAGCTTTCGGGGACCAACCCCTTCCTCAGGTGCATATCATTGATATATCATAAGTCATTTCAAAACTTCTTAAATTTATTGCTGAAGACGAAGTCTCTTCCCATAGACCTAAGAACAGGTTGGCATAGGCTAGCACAGGAAGTTCCCATGGCAGTACCCTGGATCTTTAAGAAGAACTGCTCTTTAAAAGTAAATAATTATAATATAAAACAAATCTTTAATAACTTACATAAAAATTCTACTCGATCCACTGTATTGTGATCCGATTTTGATAAAAAATATCTGCCAACCTCAATGCCTAATTCATATTTGATAGAGGTATAAAGTGACTATATCTAAGGTGAGTAGTAAATTGAGTCTTGATTGACTGTAATACTTCACATTTGTAGAAGCACATCCATTGTGTCTCTAGCATATAACTCATGGGTTTCCACCATATGTTTTAAATAGATATCCAAATACTAGCTTTTTCTGTAAGATTTCCAGAGACTATTGGTCTACCCGGGGGCTTAGTCACATGTTTGTGAGTTTTTGGGAGCGAATAAAAAGTTGCAATTATTGGATAATTCGCCTTTAGGAATTCATATTCCTATTTATTTAATAATAAATCTCTCTGAGCTTCACCTAGGACCCTTTCATATATTTTTTTAAAGTTATTAATATGGTTACCTAAGAGTTTCTTATAATTATCTGACTTGAGGTGTTTGTCTGCCTTTTCCAAATACATATTAGGCCATATGACAATGTCCCCCCCTTTGTCTGATTGTTTTATCTGTGCGTCATCCCAAGTTTTGATCTCATTAATTGTTTCAAATTCCTCTTTGTATAGGGTTTTTTTTCATAAACCTTCTGAGGTAATTTTAAAATATCTTGAATCACCAAATTAATAAAAATATTAATATCGGGACAGATGTTAGTGGGAAGGGTAAATTTTGACTTCACCTTCAGTTTTTTTCTCAATTTATTTCTTAAATATCAATTCACCATTGTTTACCACCTCATCTAGCCCCTCTTCTAGTAAATCTTCCAAGGATTCTGCTTCCTACAGAACCTCTGTATTCAGATCACTACTATCCTTATACAACCCAAAATGTTTCTTTATTTTCTTTCAAATAAATTGGTCTTTTACTATGTCAAAACATGTCTCATATGAAGGTGAAATAGTGAGGCCCTATTCAAAACCTCTATACGTTATTCTGTTAAAGTGTGATCAGATTAATTACTTTTAATGTTTGCCCGATTTCCGGTATGATCTGACTGGAGCATAATTGGGTCTGACTTTGTCCTTTAATCTCGTTATTTCACTTTTCTCCGGAATTACAGCTTTCCCTTGTTTTATTCTCCCACCTCAAAAATAGGATAATTAGATTGTTTGCTAGAGTAGGGGAACTTCTTCATTCTGGGCATTTGAAATATTTTTTATAACATTAAGTTTTAACTTGTTTGAATGCTCTGGTCATTCCTTCTATACCAGAACCTTCCCCAACCTCCCTTTGGGTCTAGATCTTTTTCTTCCTTACGGCCATCTGTATTTTTGATTCATAGTATAATCTCTCTATACAATTTTCCTTTTTCATTGTCTAGTTGGGAGACCTCTGTCTTTTTTTTTATGTCAGGATATGATAGATTAAATGTATCATCATTTTTAAATCATCCATATTGAGTTGTATGGATTGTATCCATTCGTCAATATACTTTCCTTTTTGTAGTTCCTCTTTATAGTAAATATCAGTTTAAAGGAATATTCATTCAAAACCAATTCCCATTTGTCTTTGAATCTATATTTGTAGTTTATATTTTTTGAAGAACTGGAGATTCCACCAGGATCGACATTGCCTTGTTAGTAAATGTTTAGTTTCATATAAGACTTCATTGAAATCAACCCCGTTCAAACCCTCTCTGGATGTTTCTAGCTCAAAAATTGATTCCAAATCTAGTCTTCAGAACTGCGAGTAATTAAATCATTGCTTAAATTAAAAGTTGCGGTCATAATGATTTAAAAAAAAAAATATATATATATATATATGTATGTACATGTGTTGTCATGTAATCTAATGTGGATTTTATAGTTTTTGTATTGTTAAATACAAACTTTCTCCAACTCTCCAGAACCAGTTGTTGCAGCTAAATAATCCTCAAATAGAATCCCAGTTTATCTGTTTAAATCTGGATCCATGATCTTTGTCCCTGCAGCTGGAGTTGGAAATATTAAAGGGGATGTAAATGCAAAAATAAAATCCAATACAAATCTCTACACAGTTCCCTTTACAGGGAAACAAAGCTGTTGGAGTTCTAAAAGGCCGGGAAGTAAGGGAGGGGCGCCTCATATGCTGTTCATAAATTTGATTGTTTCCCTGCACAGCAGTTAGGAACTGTCTGACAATTCATATCCACAGCAGTAAATGAAGGAAGAATCAGAAAAGATTTATTTTTCATTAAAGAAAGTAAAAATGGGATTTTATTTTTTTGCCTTTACATGCCCTTTAATCTGAAAAACCGCAAACCCAAAGGTTCTTAGAAGGAAAACAGCTTAAAGTGGACCCGTCACCCCAAAAAAATATTTAAAATCATATTTTATCACATTAGTCAAGCAAAATGAACATGAATTACACTATATAAATTATTTGATTCTTGTTTTCTTCAGTTTGGGAATTCATAATTATAGCAAGCAGGCAGGAGCCATTTTGTGGACACTGTTATTAAAGCAAGCATTATATCATCTCAGAATCTTGTTTGTGCACCAGAATGGGGGACCCGATATCATCCCCATGTCCTGGCTACACAATTAAATGGTTAAGAGAACTGGGGGAATGTGTGGGGAGCAGTGACATCTAGGAAGTGCTGAATGGAAAGTGAAAGTAATTATCTGCCCCGCCTCTATGCCTAAGGCATAGAGGAGTGGCAGACAATATTTGATTGACAGCTGAGATTTTTAAATGAGCTTAAAACAGCTATGAATGTTTTAATAAAAATTTGAAATTGGATTTCATGTTTAATTTGAAAAGGACTTTTATTATACATATTTTTGTGTCTGGGTGACAGGTCCACTTTAAATGAGATAAAGGATTTAGTACCCAAATATATGTAAAACCACAAGTCGCTGTATCGCATGTAGTGAATTCCAGCGTTACAAAACTAAAAGCAATGAAAAGAGCTATTTGAGTACCCTGACATAGTGCCATTGGAAGGCAGATAATGATATAAAAGCTGAAAAAACTTTGTCAACAGTGGCACAACATTTTAGAAGAGTTCATAATTCTGAACAAGATAAAATTTCATTTTGGGCAATTGAGAAAGTGAGCCTGGGCATTAGAAGAGGTGATTTGGAACAAGAACTGCGTAAGAGAGAAAGTTTATGGATATTTCGTCTCAACACAATATTTCCCCATTGTATAACTGAGAATAATTTGTTTACAGCTTATATTTAATTAGATGTCAGCAAAAAAAGTTTTAGATGTGATTAAACTATCCCCAGGTTTTGATGAAAGACATAATATGAAGCATATATCAACTTCTCTAATCGGTTCATAAAGCATTAGGCTGCTGCGTAGTGAATAAGGGCTGCTTAAGAGAGATAGATGATTTGATCATTGAAGAAGCGTCCGTCTAGATCTCTGATGCATGCAAGCGCATACATGCACATGAAAATGAACGCAAACTTTCCTTCGGGAAGTGACATAGTGTCACAGTGGGCTGTCCCACAAACAAGCGACCTTAAAAGAATGCCAGAGAAGGGAATAGACATTTGCCTTTTGAGAAAGCCAATGTGCTAGGGCAATCAAATAGCTCTTTTCATTACTTTTAGTTGTGTAATGCGGAGTGACTTGCAGAGACCGCAGCCCTCTGGCTCCTGTCTTCTCCCCCTTTGTGGTGTTCCCATGGATTAGAAAAAATCTAGATAGAAACCAAGAGAACAACTCCACCAGCTTTCTCATGTCACATTTCATTCTTTTTTAATCAAGGGGATCTACCTAAGGAATCTTTGCTGATATATAAGAAATCAAGACAACAAAACAACTGGAGCACAGCTATTTTTTAAAGTGGACCCGTCACCTAGACACAAAAATCTGTATAATAAAAGTCCTTTTCAAATTAAACATGAAATCCAATTTCAAATTTTTACTAAACCATTCATAGCCGTTTTAAGCTCATTTAAAAATCCCAGCTGTCAATCTAATATTGTCTGCCACTCCTCTATGCCTTAGGCATAGAGGCAGGGCAGACAATTACTTTCACTTTCTATTCAGCAATTCCTAGATGCCACTGCTCTCCACACATTTCCCCAGTTCTCTTAACCATTTAATTGTGTAGCCAGGACTTGGGGTTAGACATCGGGTCCCCCATTCTGGTGCACAAACAACATTTTGAGATGATGCAAGGCTTGCCTTAATAACAGCATCCACAAAATGGCTCCTGCCTGCTTGCTATAATTGTGCATTCCCAGACTGAAGAAAACAAGATTAAAATAATTTATATAATGTAATTAATGTTCGTTTTGCTTGACTAATGTGATAAAATATGATTTTGAATATTTTTTTAGGGTGATGGTCCACTTTGAGATTAAGCACATGTCACTTTGTATTTATTATTTTTAAGTATTGTGGTTTGCACTTAGATCAATTAACACAGTATTAAATGTGTTTTTTTTATACACCATGATTTAAGTCACTGTGACAAAGTTTCAAGCACTTGAAAATTAATTAGTGCATATGGTTAATTGGGTTATCAAATATTGTAAATCAGGAAATAAGCTTATGAAACTTTCTATTTTTTTTATTTAATAGTTCTATTAGCTGAAATATACACAGGTCAATAGATTGGCATTGCACGTTGATTTTAACTCCTGTGAAGTATAATTAATTGAACAACCCTGCTAATTTTTATGTGGTATCATTTTTTTATACAATCATAAAACAAGATTTGCTTTTCTTTGTTCTTCTGAAATACAAATTTTTATTGCCTTATAATGTACTGTTGCTCTCCATTGTTAAAACTATTGTGTTTGCTTAAGAAAGACTACTATAGTTTATATAAACAAGCTGCTGTGTAGCTATGGGGGTAGCTATTCAGGCTGGAAAATATTATAAAAGGCACAGGTTACGTAGCAGATAACAGATAAAACAGGGCTTATCTGTTATTTTTCCAGCTTGAATATGTGCCCCCATAGCTGCACAGCAGTTTATTTAAATAAACTGTATTAGTCTTTCTGAATGCAAACAAGCATTGGAGGGTTAGTCTGAAAAAGATCGATATTTTTCCTTTCCCCCTACATTTCCTAACATATGGCAACACAACTATACAGGGGGCACATGTAGGGCAATAGGACAACTTAATTTAATTTATTAAAGGTTTCCTGGGCTTGTGTAGTGGAATGTAGTGGCTGTTACAAATACTTCTATTATACGCTTAAGTTCCCGCCGTATGCAAATTAGGCATCGCTAGCGTAACTGCGTTTCACCTGGCGAAGTAACACTAGCGCAACTATGCTACCGTTCGCCGACCAGAGCGTAACTTTGTACTTTAGTGAATTTGCGTAGCGCTGGCGAAAATTCACCTGCGAAGTGTGGCGAACGTTAGCCACCTGTAATTTAATTTAAATTTAATAATTTAAAAAAAATTTTGGGCACCCGGTTTCCTCAGGGCCAGATTCCATGGTGCGGTTTTTTTTATGCTTTTTAAATTAGGGTTGAGATTTCTGTATTATGAGCTACTGTGAGTATTTATTTTTGTTGCAAATGTTTCTTTCTGATGTTTGATACAAAACATTTTGTAATTTGTAATGTTGGTACAGTATATAAATGCATTCATGTATAATCATTGATTATACACATTCTACTGCTAATCAGTTCTGTATATATTTATTATTTGGTGATGATTTTATATGTTCTTGGTACAGGGCTCTGTGTATATGCTTGTGGTCACATGGTGTGGGTGGATTTACTGGGTTGGCTGAGTGCACCCGTTTTTACCTATTTATTTATTATTTTTAGGAGTCCTGAAATTTCTTTGATTTTATATATATATATATATATATATATATATATATATATATATATATTCTAGTTATGCCTATCTGTGGAGTCAGTAGTGTCATAGATCCACAGTATAAGCAGATTTTTGTTACTAATACCAGCCAATAAGAAATTAGCTGTAAACACTCCAAGTCCAAGTTACAAAATGAAATAAAAATCTGATTGATTTCTATGGGCAACTTGAATGAGGAGGTTAAGAGAATTAGTGAACTGGAGATCTGTTTCCTAGAGTTTTCTTAAACCTAAAAACTATAAAAAAAATTTGATTATGAATTACAGTCTAAGTTATTGATATAATTTAATACACTGATATTCAGTAGTGATAGGCGAATCTCCCGCGTTTCGCTTCGCCGAAAAGTTTGCGAATTTCCAGAGAAATTTGCGAATTGGCGAAAAAATTCGCGGAACGAGTCGCGCGTTGTTTTTGACGCCCGTCACTAATATTCAGCACTTAAAGGGCAAGGAGAGTCTAAAATAGAATAAGGCTAGAAATGCTGTATTTTGTATACTAAACATAAACATGAACTTACTGCACCACAAGCCTAATCAAACAAATTATTTATGCTTTCAAAGTTGGCCACAGGGGGCTGTTATCTTGTAACTTTGTTATACATCTTTGCAAGACTAGACTACATACACATGCTCAGTGTGGTCTGGGCTTCTTAGGGATTGTCATAAATAGTGATGGGCGAATCTCCCGCGATTCGCTTCGACGAAAAATTCGCGAAACGAGTCGCCGGACGCTTTTGACGCGCTTCGCGTCATTTACTCGTTTTTTCGGCGAAATTTCGCTGGTGATTCGCGAATTTATTTCAGCGAATCGCGGGAATTCGCCGCGAATTCGGCCCTGACGAATAAATTCGCCCATCACTAGTCATAAATGATCAAAAAACAAAGCTGCTTGAGTTCTGCATGGCTGGTAATTAAGGCAGGGGCTCCCCCTGCTGTTCAGAAGTGTGATTGTTTCCCTACCAGAAGTAAGGGACCGTCTGACAATTCCTATCCACAGCACTAAATGAAGGGAGAATTTCACTTCATACAGTCAGGTTTCTTATAAAAACGGTACACATTTTTTAATTAAAGTATATTGGAGATAGATTTAGTTTTCATTAAAGTAAAAATGGGATTCTATTTCTTTGACTTTCCTTGCCCTTTAAGTCCATTTTAAATAAAAAAACTCATCTAAAATTGTTTCCTTTGTTTCATTATATTTATATATATATATACACATATATATCATACATCGTTATAGGTTATTAGGTTAAAGGGGTTGTTCACCTTTAAATTAAATTGTAGAATGATGTAGAGAGTGATATTCTGAGAAAATTTGCAATTGCTTTTCATTTTTTAAAATTTTTTGTTTTTTTTAGTTATTTAGCTTTTTATGCATCAGCTTTCCAGTTTGCAATTTCAGTCATCTAGTTGCTTGGCTCCATATAATCCTAGCAACCAAGCACTGATTTGAGTAAGAGACTGGAATATGATTAGGAGAGGGTCTAGAAAGATGAGTAATAAAAAGTAGCAATACCAATACATTTGTAGCCTTACAAAGCATTTGTTTTTAGATGGGGTCAGTAACCCACATTTGAAAGCTGGAAAGAGTTAGAAGAAGAAGGCAAATGATTAAAAAATGATAAAAAATAAATAATGAAGACCAAAAGAAACGTTGCTCAGAATTGGCCATTCTATAACATACTAAAAGTTAACTTTTAAACCTTTAAAATGTTTTCAATAGACTTAAGAGGATAATGTAGTGGCTGTAACATATACTTCTATTATACTTTTAACTTCGCACCATATGCAAATTCGCTAGCATATATGCGCTTTGCCTGACAAAGTAATGGTAGCGCAACTTCGCTACTTTTCACCTCCATGAGCGCAAATTCCCATTTTAGTTAATTAATGGTGGACTGGCGAAAATTCGTCCTGGCGAAGTGCAGCGAGTTGCAGCGAAGACGTCACAAGTGAATTTCCGCACTTCAGTGAATTTACTCCATGGTATTGTGATCAAATTTGCAGAAAAAAACCCCGGAAAACACAAGGTCACAAGCATTCAGGATAATAGGTCCCTACCTGTATTGATTTTCATACTAGTGCCATTCTAATATTATAATTATTATTAACAACGATTTATATAGAACTAATATATTCCCCATTGCTGTATACATTAAACATACATATTACATAGAAAAATACAACCAATATAAAAGGTAAAGCGGGCCCTGCTGAAAAGTCTTTACAATCTACAGAGATTAGGCAGATATGCAAACTGTGGGGAGCTGTACCATTACATGGAAATTTCCAGCAGTGCTCTAAATCTTTAAAATAAAGGATATTTAGTAAAATATAGTTTTGTTTGAATGCATTAATAGCCAAGTTACATTTTTGCAAACCTGTTTCTTCATGCTTTATATTCAACCTGATGAGGGCAGTACTACGCTTTTTATCATTTGTGACTACTTTTTTCATATGGTGAAGAAATGAAAAAATTCTGTTGGAATGTTGATCATGATCAGATGTATGGGATGCTGCAGTAGTAAAATAAAGTAGTAAACCATATAGAGCTAAAATGTCACAGAGCATGTCTGAATAAACGATAGCAACTGCAGAATATATACAATGTTTATAGTTTATTTAATGCACTGTTTTGATTGGATGTAGGGGCATGCTGACCTTATTTGTTTTTACTCCAGCACTTGAGGGCAATAGTGATGTAGTGTGAGTTTTTTTTGTTACCTAGGTGATTATCAGCTCCACTGGCAAGCGACAAAACACTTGGGATCGATCCCCATAGAAAAGCAATTGCCTTAGCAACTGCATTGGTCTACTCGTTTATCAGATGTCAGTGTTTCTGAGAGACACCCATGATTGTTGTTTAAATCAATAAGAGGACAAAACACACAGAATTGTTATTTGTTTAACTGCGCTAATAGAGTGTTTATAATATGCTATGTGGATGTAGTAGATCCTCTTGAATACCGAAGTGGTGGAGATTTTTCCACACAACTGAATACATTCTAGCCACTGAGTTTTATTGATGACTGCTTTATTTTTGGTTGACTAAAGCCATACTAGAACCAGAAACACTGACTAAGCCTAAATTATTTTTCAGAATGCATTTACTCATCATAATGCAATGAGTTAAATTGCTTCCCTTAGAGAAGTATGTCATACAATGGTATACGTATGTTGAATGTATTACAGGTACATGGAATATAATACCATGTTAAAATAACAGGTGGTGATGCAGATTTGCAAATATTACTATATTAAGTATTCTTAACAGGCCAGTTATGTGTGTATATTTTTGTATGTGACTCTGATCTATTCCAGTGGGCTAATATATATAGATAGATAGATATGACCAATCATAAGTTGAGTAATCACAACAACAATATCCACTGTAGACACTTGACATTATATGTAGCCCACTGACTGCAACCACAAGCATTACAAATAAAGTAGGGATCTAAGTCCCTACTAACTCCCCTTAGCCACAGATTATTTAGCCTATTCAGTTGCATTTTTACTTTACGATGCCCCACAGAATCACTTTCGGTTCACAGTTGTGAACGAATGTTGTTATAATAGACTACAATATTGTCATTAAACTGGTAATAAAATATCTGAGAAGGATATAAATAACAACAGCTTTATGGGCAAATAATTTACTACTGAACGAAGGCTGGAAAATGATACAATCCTTTGTATGTACATTTCTATGAAACTCATAGCAATCAAGGTGCCACGAATTGCAGACAAGGCTTCATCGCTATAAATATTTGATGACAGCAGCCCAGTTACGGTACTGAGTAGGGCAAAGCCATAAAGTGATGTTTTAGAATATTGACTGTAACAACAGCATTGCCTGCAGACTTTTATTGCTTGTTATTATTGAAGCTATAAAATGCACAGTTGGCTTTTGAAAGCAAGCTAAAAGTCCAACAATAACACAATGCAAGTTGCCTTCATACGGTAGAGAGTATGTTGCAAAACTGATATTAAATGTACAGTTAAGTTAATAAACCTATGGAGAATGTTATTCTTGCATTTTTAACTTTAATAACTTTAATGTACAATTAATGTACAGCTAGCCATCTTAAAGGGGATCTAAAGACAAAAAAATACAATTTTTACTTTCTTTAATGAAAAAGAAACATATCTCCAATATACTTTAATTAAAAAATATAAGAAACCTGACTGTATGCAGTAAAAGTCTCCCTACAATAATTTGCTCTGATTGCTGCAGATAGGAAACTTCAGATGGTCCCTAACTGCTCTGCAGATTTTATAATTGAATGGTATTTTATTTTTGCCTTTACATCCTTTTTAATGTTTCTGACTCCAGCTACAGGAAAAAAGATAATGGAGGCAGATTTAAACAGATAAACAGGGATTCTATTTGGAGTTTCATTTTGCTGCAGCCGCTGGTATTAAACAATACAAAAACTATAAAATCCACATTAGATTACATGACAACACAAGACCCAGTGCAGTCTGTATATTCTGATTATTAATCAGTCTTGCTGATATTATTTGACTTTGTGCTGTTTTGATAATTTATGACGATAACTAAGCTTAAAGGGAAACTGTCATAGGCGGATTTTCATTAAGGCATGGGGAGGCTAAGCCTTCCCAAAACTGTTTGCATGAAAAATTTAAAGAAAATTTCAAAGAAAAAAAATTACAAATCTCTGACCAATGTGTCTTTTGAGTTTGTCTGGGGGAGGGGCAATGGGTGCTGCTGGGGTCAGGGCCAAGAGACAAAGCAGCTTCTAAATCCTCCATCTGCACCAGGTTCGGCACCTACATGCGTTCCTGTGAGTACAGCCTCATTGAAAAGCACTGAGTGCGTCTATACCTGCACTCCCCTGTGGCTGAACACAGCAAAACGGAACGCAGGGGAGCACAGGTACGTGTGTAAGAGCCCTTAGACTTAGCCTACCCAAACAAAAAAATCACCCTCCGCCTATGGAAACTGTCATGGGAAAACATGTTTTTTTAAAAATGCATCAGTTAAAAGTGCTGCTCTGCACTGAAATCCATTTCTCAAAAGAGCAAACAGATTTTTTTATATTCAGTTTTGAAATCTGACATGGGCAAAAAATAATAGAATTGCAAAATAAACTTACAGAATTGGAAAAACAAAATAAATATAAATATTCCCTAAAACATATTCGGCCATAATAGATACTAAAAGGGAACTAGATATATGTTATACTAC
>CM044431.1:76434023-76448438 GCA_024363595.1 Xenopus borealis | reverse complement strand
ACTCACAAAATGGTCCAAATTACGAATCTCATGGTTTGGTAGAATAAACGCTGTAAAAATTGACCTTCTTCCAAAAATGTTGTATTTTTTTCGAGTTCTCCCAGTTGAAATTCCCTTTCAGCATTTACACTAGGTACAAAGGAAAATTATGAGATTTATATGGGGAAATAAAAAAGCTCGATTGGCTCATAAGATGATCATAAACACTAAAGGCAAGGGTGGCCTAAGTATCAAACCTTTAACCCCTGCAGTGTTACCATGGCTTTCAAAAGAAAATAGGCCAAATTCTACTACCCCAATAACAAAATTAGCCTTGGCCGTTTGGGACCAAGTGGGAAAGAAAATAGCTTTAAGTTCTACTTACCATCCCGCAATACCTATTTGTGGCAACCCTAACTTTCCCCCAGGACTACAAAAATTGGATTTCGAATGGTGGCAGAATCATAATATGAAATTCGTGAATCAGTTTATAAGTCCTCAAGGCATTAAAAAATGTAACATTCCAGAAACTGAATATTTTAGATATATACAAATTTGTCACTATCTCAAAGAACTGACGAAAAACTCCATAAATATAGACACCTTAACTCCCTGGGAACATATATGTCTAAAATTTCCATGTAGCTCTGGGGTGATATCCCTGTTATATAAAGAGATAGTAAAAATGTCTAATCTTTCCCCCCCCTTCCTACATTAAGCAATGGGAAAACGATCTAAACACTACCTTTGACGAAACTGAATGGCTGCAAATTTGGAAAAATACGACTAAGAATTCTGTTAACATACTGGCCCAAGAAACTCTATATAAGGTAATAAGTAGATGGTACATGGTCCCCGTCAAACTGAATACATACTATCCAAATTGTAGCCCTCTTTGCTTCAGAAATTGCGGAAACAGAGGCACAATGATGCATACATGGTGGGAATGTAGAGAAGCTGCAAGATTCTGGTCCAGGATATTTACTTTAATAGACACAATAACAGGGATTAGAATCCGAAAAGATCCTACTCAGGTGCTTCTTAATAGAACAATCCCTGTTACTGATAAATATTTACGAAAATTGATTCAATTCATTTTTATTGCTGCTAAGCAAACTATAGCTTCCTCTTGGAAAAAATGCTCGCTCTCTATAACTATGTTCCGTATTAAAATGAACTGGATAATGGTGAACGAAAGAATGTTAAGTATAGTCGAGATAAATATAATATCTATTTAAAAATTTGGTCCTCCTGGATTAGATACACAAGCCAGTAACGGGAAGGTCTGAGAAATATGCTGAATGGGAGAACCCTTAGTTAATATAATGTGGACACCATAGACATAACGGTAAAATAACTGTGGAGACATTAAACAATAAATGACAAAACAGAAAATCGGAGGTTGATATAAAGTAACAATTGCTTCCATTTGTTGAATTTGTTAATTAGTTTATTTTTTATGAATATTGTATAATGTTTATTCACATGATAATACGACAATGTCAATTTTTTACATTATGCTTTCAAATAATGTAACAACTCTACTCTGCGTAGGAGTACAATCTAGAGTTAAAAGAAATTACCAAAACAGAATGTCAATATTGTAAAGAAAATAAAAAATGTTTGAAAAGAGAAATCTGACATGGGGATAGCCATTTTGTCAATTTCCCAGCTGCCCCTGGTCATGTGACTTGTGCCAGCACATTAGGAGGGAACTGCTTTCTGGCAGGCTGTTGTTTTTCCTTTTCAATGTAACTGAATAGTATGCAGTGGGACATGGGTTTTACTATTGAGTGCTGTTCTTAGATCTACCAGGCAGCTGTTATCTTGTGTTAGGGAGCTGTTATCTGGTTACCTTCTCATTGTGCTTTTGTTAGGCTGCTGGGTGGGGGAAAGGGAGTGGGTGATATCACTCCAACTTGCATCACAGCAGTAAAAAGTGATTGAAGTTTATCAGAGCACAAGTCACATGACTTGGGGCAGCTGGGAAATTGACAAAATGTCTAGCCCCATGTCAGATTTCTATATGAAATATAAAAAAATCAGTTTGCTCTTTTGAGAAATGGATTTCAGTGCAGAATTCTTCTGAATCAGCACTATTAACTGCAGCCCAGACTACACTGAGCATGTGCATGGTCTTGGTCTTGCAAAGATGTTTAACAACTTTACAAAAGAGTGGCCCCCTGTGGCTAACTTTGAATGCATAAATCATCTGTTTGATTAGGCTCCTTGTGCATTAAGTTTATGTTTAATATTAAAAACACAGCATTTTTAGCATTCTATTTTAGACTTTAGTTTCCCTTCAAATACTGTGACTCGTTAATTTGTAACACATAAATCACAGACTGGACACAGTGCAATATTGCTCTAGATAGGCGTGACTAAGTTTTGTGAACAAGGCTTCTAACCAACCTTTCTGTATGTTTGCTTTGGGGTTCCACTGGATTGGAACCAGTGTACTCCAAATCTATCTGTGTGTGTGTGAGAGAGTTTTTGTGGTAGGGTGTTGCTGATTAGAGAACCTGCCACCTAAGAACAAAATAAGTAAATGTCATGCTATATCTCTGCTAATATGCCTCATCTAATGTGCAATTCATTTTATTGGTGCACTAGCAAAAGTAAGCTACATTGTGTATTCTATGACTGCATTAGAACTGTGAGGAATATAATTTACTTAAGACTGATTTAATAAATGGGCAAAAGGGGCAATGGGCCTGGGCCCACCAGGACTGGGGCACACCATCCGATATAAAATCTGCTATAGTAAATTGTGTTTTGTAGTCATCAATAAAGCACCTTACAGCAGTGTTTCTATTTATTTTCCTTATAAAATTAGAAGGCTTCTCCTAGGCTGCTGAAAAGCCATTGAAGAAGTAAAAATTATTTTAAAAAATATACTATTAAATATGAATAGGAATTAGCATTACAAACCAGACTGATGCACCTGGTAGACATCAACAAATCAAACTTGCCTGTTGCTTCCATTTGTTATGCTTCTCTTAATGATTGCAAAAAGACTTGTGTTGGCAGAAGAAGCTGCCAACATATTTTCAGTTTCACTGGTGCTTGTCACCACTGGTACATACGGTTTTCAGGCTGACCATTTCCATTTCATTCCGTAAAGAGCAGCACAGTAAGTCTTGGGTGTAGTTTTTAATTTTCAAAAAGTTTTGAAGTAAGCAGCATATTACTTACATTGATGTATAAACGGTTTTCATGCAAAGGGGGTGCCAAAGGGCAATCTTTTAGTATAGATTGTACCTTTTTCACCTTTTGTATTGGTTATAAGTGGTTTTGTGTGTTTGTATGTTTAATGTGTATATCCATTTAGTCTGGTTTTGCTTCCAGTAAGGATTAATGATATCTTAGTTTGGATCAAGTGCAAGCTGTTTTATTATTACAGAGAAAAGGGACATCATTTTTAAAAATCTGGATTATTTGGATAAAATGGAGTTTGTCAGATAGCTTTTCTGTAATTCAGAGCTTTCTGGATAACAGGTTTTCGGATTACAGATCCCATACTTGTACTTCTATTATATTACTAGCTCTATTAAAATCTGCTACATGGGTTTATGAACATTATGATAGCGACAACACAGATGAATTAGGTACGGCATAAATAGCACACATAAAGTGGCCCTTTTCTGTGGAAGTAATAGGAATTTCATGGGGTCAGTTAATGCTAAATGGTTACTCTAATGGTAATTCTGATGTCTCCTACTAGTCCTATAACAAACGTGATTTCTCCACCGCACACCTTCCTTCCACTGACCTGCAGTAGTGGTGCTTCTTCACGGTCGACCCCGCCGGGTCCCCTAGCAACCGTACAAATGTAGAAACGGTCCACACACACAATTATTAGTAGTCGGGGAATGTGCCCCTTTTATTTATGCTACCATAACATCAACGTTTCGGGGAGATAATACCTCCGAAGCTAATAATTGTGTGTGCGGACCGTTTCTACATCATTCCTACTAGTCCTATGTCAGATAATCCCTTCAAGGGGTGTTACAATTATAGATTTACAAAAATATAACCGGGTGCTTTTATACTAGGAAGATTGCTTGAACACAAGTAAATAAATCAAAGAAAGGCTTCTAACATTTTATAATTTTGTCACTTGTATCTTGTTTTAAAAAGTCTGCAGTGGTATTAGTTTATCTGGGCAGATGATGCAAAGGTGCACCTGCTATAAATATTGCATCTAACATATATGCAGGGAAACAAGGATCAACAAAGCAGAAGAAGGATCTGCTGAAGGCTGAACCATGAGTTTATTGAATTTTATTGTTAGTGCACCTACTATATACTGTATATTATCACTTATCTCTATGCAAGAAAATAAGGATCAACAAAATAGGAGGCTGTATAAAATGAAGTGTTGTGAGCCATGACTTGCATTGCATTGCATTTTCATGGTAAGATACAATGCCTGCAGTGTGTGGAAAACATTGCACCTCACCATGCATATGGAATAAAATAGCAATAAAATCTGGATTGCAACAGCCTTCTCCCTGTCCAGATTATATTAACTGGCTGGTTACACCTACATTATTTTGATATGTTTTATTGCCCTCAAAAGATGTGCTATTTCAGCTCCGTACTCTGCCCATCAGAAAGCAGGTGCAGCATGGGCCTGTTTTTCATGACTCCATAAATGAAAAAGACTATTAAAAAACAAAGTAAGGCTATTGCAATATTTGTATACATTTAAACCACAAGATGAAGAGGATATTTTATTTTAATCACATATCAAGATGGATTTTTTTAAATCTGTGTATTTTTCATTGTTTTGACAAATAGAGCAGTTTATAGTATTGTGTAGTATATGCATACACATACTTATAAAGGTCTGACAACATTTTGTCTTGATATTGGAGAAAACTGCCATTCACTCTGGTAGTGACACCAAGGGGAATATTTACTAAGGTTAGAGTTATGTTTACGGTTAGAATTATGTTTTCCACGACAATCCAAGTTTTTGAGGGGTTTTTTTTTTGTCAAAAATCAATTTTTCGACATTCATTCTATCCCAACCCTGGAAATAGCTCAAATCCAAAAAATACTAAATTTAAATACTACATCTGAAACCTGTTGAAGTCATATAGGAGTCAATGGCAGAGGTCTCTTGAACCATTTCGAAAATGTTAGCCATTCGAAGCCTTCAGGATGTTCAAGTTTTTTTCGGTGGGTTGTTAGCCCTGAACTCGAGTTTGATTCAAGTTTTTATCATTCAGGTTTTTTCTTAAATTTGAAACCATTCCAGTTGCGAGTTCATTCGAGGAAAAAAAAAAACTCAAAAATTTGAACTTTGATAAATAACCCCCAAAGTATTCCAGTTCCAACAATAAAACAAATAGGAAAATATAAATTAGGTAAAGGCAAAGAAAAGTGGGCTAAATCATATCTGAATAGCTATGGAACATCAAATTATGAAGATTCAGTTCAACTCCCCAATATTTAGATTGATAAGTAAGAAGAGCGAGTCTCTCCAAACCTGTAGTCTATACAGGTTTGCAGTGCTTTAAGATATAAGGGGTATTTGTCTAATGCAATTCTGGTCGACTTCTCATCTATGAATATCCAATCAATTTCAGATTTAAGTAAATTATAAATTGTGGATGGAGACTTCCAAGATCTCACTAAAACGTGTCTAGCAGCTAAAAATATTTGATTGATTATCCTTTTTAGTGCCTTGTTGCGGTACCTCATATTGTTTGTTTTGTAAGTTAACATTCTTTACCCTTCTGGGGTTTTCCCCAATTCTTTCTCCCAGGACTGAATATATCTAATAATTACTTGGAGGAATTAGTATGTTTAAAGAAGAAAGTGATAGCTTTCGGGGCTTTTACACCATCAATGTACCATTTCTCAAAAAGGTCTAGTCTGCAGCTTCTGTGTAACAAAATGTAGCAATCAATATGCACCGAGAGTGTAATTGTCTCGTAAGTAATCTAAGGTAGCTGGACCTCTCACAGTGAGTCCCTCATACGAGCAAGATTCTGGTCATTACACATTGGAATGGGCGACTCTGATGCACTGGAATGAATTGTGGGTTATGAAAGAACAGAATTACCGGAGTTTGGGAAGAGTACAATGTATAGGAGTGTGCATTCGTTTCTCAGACCCTAAGAGAGCGCCACAGAGTGGGGCTAGAGATAAATGGTTTGTGTTTTTCCTGTGTCCAGAGTAAGAAGTCTGCTGTATATGGGGCAACAAACCAGTTTTCTAAACTTATCCAGATGGATCTGCATTTTATAGGGTGAAAGGCAAATGTGTAGCATGGGAATGTACTTCATTACTTAAAGGAACAATAACAAAAAATTTTAATAGTTGTAAATTAATGAAAATATAATGTAAGGTTTGGGAGCTACTGGGGCATCTTTGGAGACACAGATCTTCCCTGCTAAAGGGCTGTGGTTGCCTTGGACTGTTACAAAAACTCAAAACATAATGTAAACATAAACATTTCTTGCCTACATGTTTAGTTAAGCTTTAGTTCTCCTTTAAGACATAATTTTTTTAGATATTACTGTTCCTTTAAAGGACATACTGTATAAATGTATCCACTCTGCCTGCATAGGTCATATAAAGTTGTGCAATATGTAATGGATTTCTCTTTTTTTAATATTTAAAGTTTTTTATTTCTTTTTCAGGTTACAAATGATTGAGATCAGAAAGAGGTGAAAATATAGAAGGTGAGTAGAGTATAGAGTAAAGGGGGAAGTGGGGGGGGGAAAAAGTTTGTTCCAGGTCTTGTTTACTAGTCCGTATCTCCTGGGTGTTGTTTAATAGCGTTGGTAGGTTTGACTTTTGAATTATTATTTCTTCTGTTGATGAGATTTTTTGTGAGTCCGCTTTGAGGTTCGTACTTGTCCCATTTGTTTTTCTATGTGGTGGATAAGGGTTATATTCTTTTATTAGAATTTTTCCATTTTTCCCAGATTTTGTAAGTTTCCAGGTCTCTTTTAATTTGTGTTAAGGTCGTATTTGTGTACTTCTCGAAGGTGAGGTTTGAGTCAATAAGGTTATATAGGTTTTCTTTATTTGGTGTTTCCGTGGATTTCCAATATCTTGGTATGAGTAGTCGAGCTGCTGTGAGGATATGGAATATTAATTTCCTTATTTCTTGGGGGTAATCTTGTAGTCCTAGGTTAAGTAGAGCTAGGTCTGGTTTTAGCTGTACTGATGTAATGGATTTCTCAACGGAATTTAAATTTAAAAAAAAAAATTATGGCAAGAAATAAATTGAAGAGATGTTCTTTTCTCTGGGATATGCATAATTTATAATTAAGTGAAAAACAATGACATGGTTTATTTTATTATACATTACAGGCAGTGAATAAGAATGCAGAACTTTTAACATGACTTGGGGATTTGGAGAGCCTTAGAAGTTGCTCATGCCCAGATAATGAAAACTGTGTCATAAAATTCACTGTCAGACAATATTATTCCTGAAACATTAATGTGAAACTTCCGTTTCACGGGTGGCATTCATTTATACATTACCGACTTTATATATTTCCATCAGGCATCTCCACATCACCTTTAGCCTTTAAAGTGAAATGTGGAAGTTCAAAGATTTGATTTAAAAATTAGATATGATCTGCATGGTTAAATCAAAAAGGTGAAATTAAAATATTCGACCTTAGAAATCTAAACTGTATGACAGAGTGAAAAGGAATGTGAAGCAAATGAGGGTTGTAATGGATTGTTTACATACTGTTAACTGCAAGAAATGTCTTCAGTCATTTGACAAGTGCATCATGCAGGTAATTAAGGAAAATCCCTGCAGTGTTTCTTGAATTCTTCTGTAAAACTTTCCCATGACCGAGACAAATCTCTTTATTTTTTGTCCATCTTTAATCCTCTGCAATCAACTTGTGTAATCACAATGCATAAAGAACACGATGGAGACGTACATCTTCAAATTTAAGCAGATTTGTTCATACTCTGAACTTGAACCGTACGCACATTAACCTAACTATAAAGAAATGGGTCCATCGACAGCCATTGATTAAAGGAGAATGAAAGCTACCAAGGCATTTTATTGCCAATAGATTAATCACAATAGTGGAAGCTACACTGCTATATTTATTTTGTAGAATGCTTTACCATACCTGAATAAACGGCTCTAGAAGTTCTCTCTGTTTGTTTAGGATAGCATCTGCCATTTTAACTTGGTGTTACATCACTTCCTGCCTGAGCCTCTCCTTGCTCAAGCTCTGGTCTCAGATTACATCAGGTAGGGAGGAAAAAGGAGAGAGAGGAGCAAACTTTATATAGACCTTTCTGATAAAACTTACTTTGTTTTAACCTTTCATTCTCCTTTAACTCAACATGTAGAGAATAGCATTTAGGGAACTATTTATAAAAATTTAAATTTCTTTTTTTCCCACAAATTACTAAAAATTAATTTTTTTCTATATTTCTTTAAAAACTCAAAAAAATTGAGATCCACAAAAAAAACTGTAATACAAAAACTCACCAGGTAAATGGTGTTGAGTAGTGATGGGCGAATTTATTCGCTGCGAATTCCCGCGATTCGCCGCTGGCGAATAAATTCGCGAAACTCAAGCGACGCGACATAGGACGAAAGTGACGCGTCGAAGTTGACGCGACGCACGTCAAAAACGTGAAAATTTTTTGGCGAAACTGGCTAGATTCGTCCATCACTAGTGTTGAGGTCCTATAGAAGTTAACTGGAACTACACTGATTGTATTGGGCAATTTTTAATCAATTTGGATGTTGGTGCTATAGAAATACATGTTAATAATACATTTTTGTTGAGGTATTCATATTTTTTGGCACATCTCTCTCTCAACTTTTTTTCATTTGTACTCTATATATTCAGATCTTTTAAAAGATTCCATGGCATTTGTGGTTTTAGTGAAAGTGAGTTTATTTGTGGTTTCAGCAGCCTCTAAAACCACTAAAATTAGACTGCTGATAACTAGGCCTCCGCATATTGTAAAACATTTTGTTTTGGTAGCATCAAAAATATGATCTGCTTAACTGGGCTTAGTACAAGGGAATGCTTGCACTGTATTTAGTCATATGTTCTGCTTTACTGTAGGCTATGTTTTTGTGTGCCGTTTATATGTCATATTTAGTCATGCCCCGGCATCAGACTATTTTTCCATCCTCAAGTCCATACCTCTAGCTATTATATTGTACATAAGTATTGTATATTATAAGTTATTATTTTACATTAATGTGTGTGCCCTCTTCATTTTCTTGTAGTCTATTACCTACTAAGTTTTTTGGAGCAGGGATCAATCCCAACCTGATACAGAAGCTTCTAGCACTTAAGTACAGGTATGGGATGCGTTATCCAGAAAGCTCCAAATTATGAGATGACCATCTCCCATAGATTCCATTTTTTTACATTTATTTTTTATTTAAAAAAAAAAAAACAGATACAAACAATCCTGGATGGACCAGGGACTGCAAGGTCTGGACAGGTCCCAGCTTGCAGAAATGTAAAGGCACAGACATCGTACATTTGATTTCCTGAACCATTTAACAAAATAGCAATAAACACTTATAACCATCAATACTGTAATTTCTTGTATTTATACCTTTATCGGCTTTGTGTTTGGTATCAAAGTGGGTAAAAGGTGGACTCTGGTGGTTCATATGATAAGGTCTCTCCTAGCCTATGTCATTCCTTCTGTTTTAGCTAAGGTTAACAGTAGTTTGTAGTTTATCACCTAGGTGACACGTTTCTGTAGGTTATCCATGTCCAGACCTTATAAAAGTACCATAGATTCCATTTTAATCAAATAATTCAGATTTTAAAATTGATTTCCATTTTCCTGTAGTAAAGGAGCCATATCTTGTAATTGATCCCAACTAAGATTTAAACTTTATTAGGGGCAAACCAATCCTGTCAGGTTTATTCGTTTTAAGTAGATTTTAAGATTCAAATTACCCAGTGACCCCTTATCTGGAAAACCCCAAGTCCTGAGCAGTCTGGATAATAGGTATATACCTGTTTGTGTCTAAGTCTTGTGAAGCACTTTTTACATTTTCAAATAAATACAATACAATTATCACATTCCACAGACATGGTGGGCATGTTTAGGGAGGAAAAAAATTACATTTGGAAGAGATGAAAACAATGATTGCTACAGACAAGGAATTTGCAAGAAGATATTAAAATATTTTCACAGAAGCAAATCAAAACCTACATAAGAATGCTTTGTGCTTTGTTTTGTTTAAATATAGAGTATCTCTTTGACACATACACACACACTAACGAATTAAAATGTTACATTTCACATATAATAAAGTTATGTTGCAAGAGAATTACTTGTATGAAAATTATTGAAAACAAAACGATCAGTATACTTTGTATATACCCTTTATATACCGTTTATATACACTCTTTGATGCACAAGGATTATCTGGGAATTTAATTATCTATCTATTTAATTATCTATCTATCTATCTATCTATCTACTGTATCTATCTATCGATCTATCTATCACTGTTAACCATCAATTTCCCTGTTTGCCCAGTTAGCTAAAGCAATAACAAAAACCTTGTGTTTTTTGTGATTAAAACAATAGGCAAATGGCATGTTTGGCAAATGCACATATTAATTTAATTGATGTTTAACACAGGGGTATGCAGCCCCTTTAAAGCAGTATTAATAATAAACTACGAGGATGATAATGTGAATACTTGGAGCTCAAAAAGTAAGTAGTCAAAGTTCAGATGATCAAGACTTTTTACAGACAGACAAATACAAAAAGGAGGACTCTTTTGTGTGTATTTCACACACTAATGGGGTGGATGAAGCATAGAAGAAAGGGAGTTTTGAGGAGATAGATGAAATGATTGTATTGAATCTGTCTGATGAAATATTGACTCCGGCGCAGAAATAGGGGCTATTTTACCCCTTAAAGTATTTGTATATTTTGAATAGAATATGACTGGCAATCCTGGCTTCATAACTTGATGTAAAGCAGTGATTTTCAACCTTGTGCCTCCAGCTGTTAAGAAACTACAAGTCCCACAATGCATTTGCCTGACTGTGGCTGTCAGACTCCTTCATTGCATTGTGGGACTTGTAGTTCCTTAACAGCTGGAGGCACAAGGTTGAAAATCACTGATGTAAAGCACACCTTGTGATTTTATATGGTACGTTGCTATCTTGGTGATTTTTAGGGGATTTATTTATTTATTATAGTTAGATCAGTTTTCCTTGTAACATTTGTGCTTTTCGTTAAATACAATCTAAACTTAAGTGCCAGACTGTGTTTATAGACTCACTGAACGTCATTTTACTGAATGTTACTCTTTCGCCAGAGTTTACGTTGCCACCTCAGACTAGGCGAACTGATAAAATCAATTAACATCTTCCTTAATCTTATGTCAGTGACGTCATATCCTTTATGCTGGAAAGGTGTTAAAGTTGTAAAAAATGCTGGTGACTTGTCTTTTTTTAAAGTGGGAATTTGAGGGGCATTTATATAAGGATGGGCTCATGTCTAGGGCATTAGAGGATCTCTTTTGTCTTTATTATGACTCATTGGATGTGTTTGAAAAAGTGTCCACTTCAAGTATTTGCACCAACATGACTATTAAAGATGCCCATACGACTTTTAGGTGCCCGCACTATTCAAATTAACCCAAGAGCAAGAGTGCTAGCGAAGTTTCACTAGGCAGAAGTGAACACTAGCGAAAATTCTCCAGTGCCCGGCTGCTGAGACACAACTTTACATTTTAGTGAATTTGCATAGCGGTAACATATTTGTGCTTGGAGCGGAGTGTGTGGTGATGCGGTTGCTGGTGAAGATTCACCCTTTAGTGAATTTTCCCCATAGAGTCAATTTCAGCAAATAAGGATTCTGGCCAATATCCTATATCTGTAATTCTATAGTAATATAGCAATTAAGTTTCATAAATTTTTAGTATACAGGTTTGGGACCTGTCCATAATTCTTGGATACTGTCGCTAGCATTTGTTCACACTCTATTGCCAGGCGACTTTTCGCTCTGGCGAACTGCTGAAACGAAGCATCATCTTCCTCAATTTGACATCATATCCTGTATCCTGAAAAGTTGTAAAAAAACGCAGGCAACATTTCTATCTTTTAGGGCTAGAGCAGACGGGGAGATTCGGGGGCATTTTGTCGCCTGGCGACTTGTAGCCCCCGAACCTCCCCGAATAGACAGGTCCTGGGGCGCACCGGCGTTACTTGAAAACGCCTGCGCCTATTCACACGCAGCGGCGCGATTTGTGGAATCGCTCCAAATTGACTTTCGGGGGCTACAAGTCGCGGCTACAAGTCGCCAGGCGACAAAATGCCCCCGAATCTCCCCGTCTGCTCTAGCCCTAAAGGAGGATTGCCTGCAAATGTCCGAACTATTTTTTTTAATTATTTTAGGGTGGGCTCACGTCTAGGGCATTAGAGGAGCTTTTATGTCTTTATTAAGCTCCCTTGGACATTTACAATAAAAAGTAGCCACTTTAAGCATTAATACCAACATCTCTCAATAAGATGTGTATATGACTTTTATGTGCCTCCCCTGTTCAAACTGACCTAAGTCTAAGATTACTAGTGAATCAGTCACTGGCGACAAGTCACCCTTTAGTGAATCTGCCACTTTGTGTACTAAACATTCAGTTAAACATTTAATAAATCTAATATAATTGTTTTGCTTAAGATCAAGTACAAGGTACTGTTTATTATTTATTATTACCGATTAAAAAGAAACAGCGACAAAGAAAATAATTTTAAGAAATGTAATTTAATAATGTGAGAACTTTCTGGATAACAATTTTCCAGATAAGGCCGCAAAACTGTATTTACTATTTCATTATTAAAATAATAAATTATTACTCTATTCTACTTTTTTAAATTAATTAATACTATTTTTTTTAATTATAACTCTAGAAACACTTTTTATTTTTTCTATTTGCCTGAATGGATCTGCTTTACATTTTTCTTTTTACTACTGTTTTCTTATCCATCATCTTATTGTTCTATACCTAGTAATTATGCTCACTTTTTGCCTACGGCAACATTGTGATAATTAATATTCTCCAGTCTGCTCACTGATTTATGACAAGCTGAAGCAACCTCATTGTTACCAAATTTTCATATTAAATTCTAAGAGAGTCCCAGCAGACCCTTCATTCCATTGTTTCTGAACCAGTTTATGATTAATGATTAACCTCTTGCATCTATGTTAATTGTTTGTAATATCCAGGTGAATAATATTCAGTTCTGAATGGGTGCCCAACACGCATTCCCAATTAAACTCGCACTAAGTGTGAAAAATGTGCTATGAACATTATGCTTTTGACCCATAGTAAGTGTACTCCCTACCATGTTCCTAATTTAAATGACAACAGTTTGTCTAATTCTGCAAAAAACATTTTTAATAAGTGTAAAAGTGGCCTATCCCCTGGGAATATATTATGTGTGCATGGTGTATGATATATTTTGAGATTGAGTGGACATGTGCAGTCCCTATTTCAAAAGAAACTTTTGTCAAGTAGTGTATTTTATATTTGTCTGTCAAGAATAACAAGCAAGGTGGTTTAGAAAGAGAAGGTTAGAGGTAAATTTACTGAAGGTCGAAGTGACTAACGCTGGCAATGATTCGCCAGTGTTACCATTTTCAGTCACTTTGCTGATTTACGGGTCCAGGTGTCACTTCGCTAGTGAAGGAGATAGTCGATAGCGTTGATTCGCATGCTAACGCCAGGCAAATTTTAGCTCTGTGGAATCTTAAGTTACTTACATCTAGTGATGGGCGAATTTATTCGCCAGGGGCGAATTCGCACGATTCGCCGCTGGCGAATAAATTCGAGAAACGCCAGCGAAAATTCGCCAAAAAAAAACGAGTCGCGCGACTCGTTTCGCGCATTTTTCGGCAAAGCGAATCTCGGGAGATTCGCCCATCACTACTTACATCATCAATTTTTGTGAAATATCTTCTAAGTACAAAAAACGCTGGTGTCTTTTAATTTTTTCAGGGTGTTACGCTGCAAAAGGCATAAAAAGTTTCTCCCAGGGCCAGATTCCATGGTGCGGCGCTCTGAGGCCGCATGGTCCCGTAGCAAGGTGCACACACACCCCTCCCCTGGCACATGGTCCTAGCACCCTAAAGCTACTGCGCGCAAACCCGCCTCCGTATGCACGTCACCGTGCTGACAAGCACCAAAGCACTGAGTCCCCAGTGCTCCTTAGGACGCCAGAGCAAAAATTCGTCTGGTGTTAGAGAGCGCTAGCGAAGGGGCTCCTGCGCTAGTTAATAATTTGGCAAAGTAACAAAATTACATTATGCTGGCAAATTTTCGATAGCGTTAGTCACTTTGCCCTTTAGTGAATCTGCCCCTTTGTCTGAATATATGTATTTTAACTTTTATAGAAGATTGGAATAATCAGCTTCAGGCAGTCTTTGGTTAACTGCAAA
>CM044431.1:76403156-76432142 GCA_024363595.1 Xenopus borealis | reverse complement strand
CCCCTGAGATTTGTTAATTGTCATGGCAAAGGCTAATGTTACTGGAAATTGTCGTCTTCGGTAAATCAGTTGTTGATGGAGCCAAATGAATACGGGGAATAAAGACTTTCCTTCCGCTGAACCTGTTATTACTTGAGCAATGATGAGGTTTCTTAAGTTGTTTGACGATGAGACCGGTGCCATTGCACAATCCTTTTTTAGTGTTTAGATTTCTAAGGAGCATAATTATAGCGCCCTCTTTAAGGTTGAGTTTTCTTTTGTTTTTTTTTATTTTTTTGCTCGTCTTTGTCTTACACTTTGTGCCTTTTGTTGTCGTAAAGATTGTAGTTCTTCAGGAGTCAGATTTTTTCCTCTTTGTTTTACATTTAACATTATTGTTTTATGTTCATTTTCCTGTTCTTCAATAGATCTATTTTCTATTTTTTGTCTGTTGGCCTTTGTACTGTTTAACTCTTTTAACTCATCTTCCTGAGTTGAACACTGTTCTTCTGAATGTTCTATATATGTATCTGTTTGGTTTAGTCCTATAGCCTCTGTCATTTTTGTTAAAAAAAAATTTTTTAAGTAGATATAGTAAGATACAGTTGTGTTTTGATACTACAATCACTTTTCTTTTGCAAAAGAACCTTAAAGGACTGGTGGACACCTAGAGTGCTTCTCAGTAGTTTTAAAAATACTACTGCTTCCTAAAGAGTTTGGGCAATGTTTGTTTATGGTATAGATCACACCAGTGTTTTTTTTCCACAAAAAAATGTTTGTCCTACAGAATTTCAGAGGCGACTCTACCTCAATGTTATTTTTAGAAAAGAGCCGACTGAGTTTGTCAGCTCAGCATCCCTGTTGCTGTAGCAACGTCGGGGACATGCGCTGAATGAGCAGGTCTTGCTTATAACAAAGCGAGATTAAAGATAGGAACAGTTGGCACCGCCCCCGCCTCTTGATCATTCGTGCGTCACGTGCGCATGCCCATTTTCCGCCAATTATATTTTTTCCTTGGCGTCCTGTAGGTGGAGTTGAGTGAGTCAGAGAGCGTGAGGTACTTTCACAGCTATGGGAGGCCAGACAGTAGCTGCTCCTCTGTCACCCGCCAGCCAGCAACGATCTATCCCTCTGCCATTGGGCAGCACAACAAAGAGGGGTGGGGCAGGGCACTGGGATTGGCTGCGGCTCTCCCGTGAGATCGGGGCTTTTAGGCAATAAATAAAGAGGCAAGACGCTCTATGAGGAGCTGGTGGAAGTCTCTCTCAACCCCAACCCCCCATTTACCTTTACTGACTGTGCCGCAGACTCCCCGGGTCACACATCCCACAGCTCGAGCTGCTCCTGTCACATGGTTCTGAAAAATCGCTAGCACATTTGCCTGTGCTACGCAAATTCACTAACGTGAGAATTTACGCTCTGGTCGGCGAACGGTAACGTTTTTCAGACTATCACCCACAATGGTAAAACACGACACAGCGTAAGGGTGCGAAGTTGTGCGTCTATCTACTTTGCTAGCGTAAATTCGCCAGAGATGGTCCGTGCGGCACATGCGCAGTAGCGCAATTCCACGGACACAGGGACTGGACGCAGAGACACTTGAACTTTATTATATAGGATGGTGTGTATTCCAGACTGTTGTATATAATGTGTTGGGTCAGAATCCTATGTATGTATATATTTTTATTGATATTTTTAATTAAATTTATGGGTTTTATTTGGATTATTTATTATCTCATGTAAATTACCCCAATTACTGATGACAAAGGGGAGCCATCTTAATCCTATGTATGATCCCAATTTACACATTTGTGTGTGTAACCAAAAACAATTAATCTTGGATGAGAGCTTTTATTCTGTGTAAAAATGATTTTCAATTTGATAATAAATTACTGCATGAGTCCATCATGGGTGGATGATATGTACACATTCTTTTACAAATGTTTACATTTGTTTGGAAAGGCATTTCCATTTGCAACAAGAATAAGTGGAAATAATCATATATAAAGGTGAAATAGGTAATAACTGTTTGGTCCTATAAAAATATAACAGGTTGATAGTTGCATGGTTTCTCAATTATAACTACACTTTTATGTGATGAACTATATTAAAACAAATGTTGACCTGTCTACTGTTGTGAGAAAGGAATGTTGTCAGAAAAAAATTTCATACCAAGAGAAGCCAAACGTGCCAATTTGCAGGGGCAGATTTGCATTACACCACAATAACAGTTCTTTTATTGACTGAACACATTCGAAGTCAGTTTCAAAGTGGTGACAGACTGTGACCAGACAAATTAATTTGCACCGGAGGGAAACATTTTTGGATACACAATCTGAGTTGCATAATAACAAAGGGATTAAATAAGGATTTGAATCTAGTAACATTCAAGTACTAGGAAAAGGGACCTGCCAATTGAACAGAATAGTAATAAAAGTAAAACTTGGAGGTAAGATTTATCTTTTTATTTTTGTGTAAGTTTACTAAACTTCTTTCAAACTATTGTTTTTCATCTTAATTTTTGCCTTGTATATGCCTTACGTTTGTTGATGTCCTGTTTTATCTTTTTGTCCTCTTCTCCAACATGCTCTTATGCCTCTCTGACTGTTTTTATAATTCTTTTCTTCCCAACTTTTAGGAAGCAAGGAAGACAGAGCAAACATTAGGGAGAAGGAACAACAAAGACATGGAAAGCAGAGAGTGTGGAGACAGAGGACAACAGAAAGGGGATGGATTGAGGTGGGAGAGTATATGGAGGCATAAGGGGAAGCAACAAACTTGCCATACCTTTATACTGCATTGTCAATGTAGCTCAAATTATTGCACTTGTCAGGCAGTAGTATATACTGTGTGGGCCAAATTGGTTGTGTGTCTTTATATATTTTACAGTAATTTTTTTTATATATACTATATATTTTTTATATATACTTTGGTATTTTTGTGCTTATCCATTGGTTTTATATTTGTGTGTCATAAAGGTGGACATAGGCCCTTTAAGTGCATGCATTTCAAGTATTGGCCCTTAACCACTTGGACCATGCATTCCAGACCCTTAAATGTTGATCCAGAACCAGTGGAACCTGGTGCTGACATGTATGCCCTTATCTGTTGGGTATATATGATTAACATGAACCCTACTCCATTGGTCCTCTGTGTAAGTACCCAGCACCTTATTATAAGTTAATAGAAGTTACAGCAGAATTCTCTGAGGAATTATGTATTTTTATTTTATTGCTAAAGGATGCTATGATATAAAATTTTACACAGATTGCAATAGGCAGGCCCCTAAGTAGTGGGAATAGAGACTACAATTAAATTAAAGTAGAGGCTACAATTAAACTGACTTCCATGATATGGTCATGCAGTATTTAGCAACATTGCTTTAGTACAGGTCATCATAGATGGTACTGTACATTTATACAACTTGTTTTAGCTGGAAGTGTCTGCTTTACTAGAAACTTTGAAAGTGCTTCACAGATATTAAAATATGTTTGATAAATTTAAACCATGAAATTAATGAATTATAAAAAATTGCTTGTGGAACAAGTAGCTTTTCAATGGCTATTTCCATCATTGCTGAATTTAAGAAAGGAGGGAAACAGATCAGTTTGCTAGGGAAGGTTAATGTTATAATATGTTATTTAGATGTTATTTACAGGCTCATGATAATGAGAACAGATCAGTGCAAACTTCACTGAATAATATCCAGGAAACTATTGTATCTAAATACCACAACACATCTACCTTGCTTTGTACTGATACCACAATGACCGTATCTCATTGTAGAACATCTGGATTTCTAAAACTGGCCATAGACACAAAAAAGATTGTCATGTTTGGTTGCTGGTGAATGTTCAGCAGTATGGAGCCTATATGCTGGATAACCCAGGTGACACACATTTACTGTAGGATTAACAGTAGAAGCCATGATATCGTGAAGGTGATTTAATGGAGAGAATGAAAATAACAATAAACAGAAGTGTAAGCTGAAAGGTACAATCCTGGGTAATGGCAAAGCAAAATCCAATTAACAGGCACAAAAGGTCTGGGCAGGCGGCAGGCAAGCAAGGTCCAAAGAGTAGGCAAGGTCAGAGGCAGGCAGCAATCAAGCAGGGTCGAAATAACAGGCCGAAGGTCAAACCAGGGAATCCACAGAAAACAGGAATCAGGAACCAGGTGGGCACAGGAACAGGCAGGGAACACAGGAACCAGGCAGGAAACACAGGAACCGGGAATCAAGAGTCAGGAATCGCAGAGTAAGGGGCTGGATCGGGCTCAGGAGCTCAGATGATCAAGCAACGATCATAGGGCAGGGACAAGCTTATAAAGGGTCATTAATTGGAAATAGCAAACACATGTTGTTAATGAGGCAGGGGAGAAAGAACATATTACAAGTCTGTCCAGAGCAGTGTCTAGCATGAGTACAAAGATCCTCCCTGGTAATGCAGAACTTCCTAACACCAGGGACCAGGGTTCGATTCCTGGCTGTTCCTGACAAAGATCTATCTACAATATCAGATGAACAATTGTACATCCTCATCCCCTGACTAGTGATGGGCGAATTCGCGGCGAATTCCCGTGATTCGCCGCTGGCGAATAAATTCGCGAAACGACCAGAAAAATTTGCCGCCAAAAATTCGCCGCGCAAAAACGAGTCGCGCCGAAAACGACGCGACGCACGCCGGAAACGACGCGACGCACGCCGGAAACGACGCGATGCGTCGGACGCGCGACTCGTTTCGCGAAATGTCGAAAAATTTTCGGCGAAGCGAAACGCGCCCGTTTCGCCCATCACTACCCCTGACCCACCACTAACCATTCAGATCAAACAAAGTAGTAGTTCTGCCCCACAGCAATAGTAGGAAAGTTTTTGTCTAACAAAGCTGACAGTGACAGTCTTTCACTATAAATCAGCAATACATGCAGAGATGTGATCGGCAGCTGACAGAAATCTTTTAACCTGTCCAATTGACTGAACTACCAATCTGCATGGCAAGATAAATGTCGGGACACTCCACACATGATCTGAAAATTGAATGGCTCTTTGCGTCTATGGACAGTTTAAGGGTGGGCTCATGTCTAGGGCATTAGGATCTCTTTTGCCTTTATTTTGCTTTCTTGAACATTCTTAATAATAAGTGGACACTTCAAGTATTTCCACCAACATCTCTAATAATCTATACGACAAATATGTACCCACCCTATTCAAATTGACCAAATTGATTCAAAGTGTAAGTATAGTAACAAAGTTTCGCTAGGAAGAAATGAACTTTATAGAAAATTCTCTATTGTCACAGTTGGCACCCTAAACCAGAACCAGTGCTAAGCACCCTGTTCTCGGCTCTTGCTTCTGCCTCTGACAGCCATCTTTCACCTCGGGAGGAGAGTTGCAAAGCGAAGGGTTCTGGATGAGCAAAGGTGCATAACAGTAAAGAAAAGTCTTTTGGGCAGAAGGTCACGGTACAAGGTGTAGACATAAAGCGTAGTCAAATCAGGCTGGGTCATCAATTTTTACATCCTATCTTGAATTACACCTGCACCCCCAACTACTCTTACATTTTCCATATACTTTCTTGACATCCTCATGTGATCCTTGTATTTCTTATATATCCTGTGTACCTCTTGCTTTACACATATACTGCCAAAGTATGTACCATATTTGTTTTACTATTTATGATGTAAATAATCCCCTAATTGACCCAAAGTTCTTTATAGAAATTAAGGCAATCATCCCTGGGAGCTATACACATGCTGGGGCAGGCTATATAGGTAAATATAGATGGATAAATATACTTGTATATAACCTTCCTTTTATAATTAAAAGGGGCCCAAATAAATAATTCCAAATCCTATTTTATGATGCTAGCCAAGCAAAGTAAACTTCATTCACACTATATACATTATATCTTGCTTCACAGGAGCCATTTTATGGGCACTGTCATTAAAGGAAAACTATACCCCCAAAATGAATACTTGAGCAACAGATAGTTTATATCAAATAAAGTGACATATTAAAGAATCTTACCTACCTGGTATATATATTTAAGTAAATATTGCCCTTTTACATCTCTTGCCTTGAACCACCATTTCATGATGGTCTGTGTGCTGCCTCAGAGATCACCTGACCAGAAATATTTCAACTCTAACTGTAACAGGAAGAAGTGTGGAAGCAAAAGACACACCTCTGTCTGTTAATTGGCTCATGTGACCTAACTTTATAGTTTGTTTGGTATGTTTGTGTGCACCGTTGGATCCTAGGATCCCAGGAGGCTGTCCTTATTTTTTAAAATGGCAATTTTCTATTTATGATTACCCAATGGCACATGCTACTAAAAAAGTGTATTATTATGCTAATGGTTTATTTACATGAAGCAGGGTTTTACATATGAGTTGTATTATGCAATATCTGTTTATAGAGACCTACATTGTTCGGGGGGTATAGTTTTCCTTTAAGGCAAACTTTGCATCATACGAAAATATTTTTTATGCACCAGAATGGGGCACCTGATGCCCATGCCTTGGCTACACAATTGTTTGGGAAGGATGCAGGGGAAATGTGAGGAGAGTAGAGACATCCAAGAATTGCAGAATTGAAAATTAAAGTAATTGCAGGGAATATATGATTGACAGTTGAGACTAAACAAGATTATAACAGGTATGGAAGTTCTAATAAGAATACATTTTGGCTTCATGTTTAATGTGAAAAGGACTTTTATTATACAGCTTTTTATGTTTGGGTGATAGGTCCCTTTTAATAACGCAATAACAATAACAAGTGGATAATAGCCAAAGAGCTACTAATGTTATGATTCATCCAGTGTGATGGAGATTAAACAGATACAGGCCTTGAATAAATCATCTAAAAGTAAGCACATTCTGTGGTGATTGTTCTATAGGGTACCCAGATGGTGACATTTTACTTCAGCAGTTACAGTCACATCCTATACTCTTGATGTTCTGGTAACCACTCCATTTTGCATATATAACTTTTCATTCATTTTAGATTATAGCTCTTTTTCCTTCAACCTTTTTTTAATGTCACGCTCTTTTAGAACATTAATCCCTGCTACTGCTGTTGTATTAGCAATAGGTTGTTGGATGGCAGTCATTATCTTAAACTTTTCTTTGATAATCATATATCTGTTTTAACTGGATTAATGTAAAAGTATACATTTTCAAATAAAGTTTATCTAAATAATGGTATAGGTATAGGATTTTATGTAACAATAAATTATCCAGAAAGCTCCAAATTACGGTAAGGTCATCTACCATAGACTGTATAATGGGAAGTAAATAATTCACATATTAATGTGTGCTAATTAAACATTACCTTGTACTTGATTCCAACTAAGACAATCATGCTTTAAAATATGAAAAAACTCCAGCGTTTTCTTATGAACGTTTATGACTTTTCAGCATACAGGATATGATGTCTTTGCTATAAGATTGAAGAGGATGTGGCTTTATCTTATGAGTTTGCCTGGTCTACGGTGACTAAGGAAACTCTGGTGAAAGAGGTAATGTTCTGTAAAATTCGCACTTTAGTGAATTTATGGAGTAACAATTGTTAAAATAGTTAAAATACGTCTGGCTATAGGGCGGGAATCTGTGCTAGAAACATTCTCTTTCACTAAAGAATTGTCCTTTATGCCTGTTAGTAAGTTGGCGGTGTCCCTGTAGATTTAGTAAATCTGCCTCAATTAATCATAATTGGAGGCAAAACAATCCCATTGGGTTTATTTAATATTTTTTAGGAGACTGGGAAGCACATTTACTAAAGGTTAAATCAGAGCTTTTTGAAAGCACGATTGAAGTATATTTCTCTGAAACTATGGGGCAAATTCATTAAGCGGCGAAAAACGCTAGTGTTGCCTTCGCTAACTTTTGCCGCACTTCGCCAGGCTTATTTTTGCCAGCGCTACGCTAATTCACTAAGGTGCAAAGTTACACTCAGGTCAGCGAACGGTAGCGTAGTTGTGCTAGTGTTACTTCGCCAGGCAAAGAATTAGCGCTAGCGTTTAGACGCTTCGCGCTTTAGTGAATCTGCCCCTATAAATGCCATGAAAGTTGTTCTGAATATAAAAAATGCAAAGGAAAAAAGTGCTGAACTATACTCCCCCCTTGTTTTCTCTTGTAATTGCCCAAAAAACTGAAACTTTTAGAGATACTCATTTTTTGGGCAATTACAAGAGAAAACAAAATCCTCAACTGCTTTTGCTTGGAGAACAGGAGTGGAATTATGGGGGTACACTCCCTTGAGAAAAAATACGATCTGCGAAAAAAGGAAATCCGAAATCCAGATTTATTGCTATATGATCCTGGACCAGTGTCAGTTGTGGGATTATTTATCAGATTTCAAGTGAAGAGTTGAGATGCACTTGAAACTTGTATTTTATTTAAAAAAAAAAAAAATTCTGCAAGTTCGAGTCCCGCAAACTGAAAACTCTAATTGATCGAGTTTTTGTTGATATAAACCTCAAATCGCACGAAGCATTACAATTTTTAGGCAAAACCTTCTAAAAAAAAATTGGACATCAAATAGGCTGTTAACATCCTCAAATGGTTAAAGGGACCTCTGGCATTGACTCCTACATGACCTCGACAAGTTTTAGATGGTGTATTTCGGATTTGAGGTTTGTTTGTTTTTTTACCTGAAAATGTGAGTTTTGAAGCAAAAAATGCCACTGAAAAACTTGAATGTCATGGAAAAAACTCAAATTTCATGGAAAAAAATGTAATCCTTAAAGCTGCACCTAGGTGTTACTACAATAAATTACAATTATTAATTAATAAAGCAGGACCAAGGGACAGAAAACATATATGATGTCAACACAAGTATTCCACTCCTTGATGAAGACAATCAGAAAAACATAATCCAAAGAATATTGTATTATATATATTGAAATTGTGACAAATTAGGTACTTTTTAATAGTAGTTGACAAACCAAGAAAATATCACCAGTAACATGGAGCATCTCTTTCTTTTTGTAACAGCTCTGCATTACTAATGAACCAATCAAAGTGTTGCTAACAGAGGTTTCATACAATGTTCTGCTTACATTTCATCACCTGTGATTCCATTTTCCGGGTGGCTCTGAGTTTCATATTGAACAGCACAGTCTCTCTTCCTGTCATCGCCAGAGCCCAATATAGTTTTAGGACATTGGGGATTTGTAAAGCTGATATAATCTGTAAATTGTGATTACACTTGACTGAATGAAAAGGGCAGTCAGCATCAGTATGGTGCCACAGATTAGACATTGCTATGGTTACAGTGCCTGCTCATGATAAAAGCAAAGGACACTGCTGTTGAAACATTTTATCCAAATAATCCAGATTTTTAAAAAATTATTTCCGTTTTCTTTCTCTGTTATAATAAAACAGTACGCTGTGCTTGACCCAAACAGCTAAAATGTATCCTTATTGGGGGCAAAACTAGCCTTTTGTGCTCAATTAATGATTACATGATTTTTTAGTAGACTTAAGGTGAAGATCCAAATTATGGAAAGATCCATTAACCAGAAAACCTTGGTCTCAAGCATTCTGAATAACAGATCCCATACTTATACTTGCTTCTTACTTGCTATGAGATACATGTAATCATGAAGCATATTAAGACATGCTTTTCCCTAATTATTTTGCTGACTTTTTTATATATTGAATTTATCAAACATACAGTATTTCACAAAGAATAATCAGATCACTTAAGGTAAATTGGTTATAACATTGCAAAAAATCCTTTTTTTTTTCACAGGAGATGTGAAATCATCCATATATTTTGAGATTGGGTCAGGGTGAATGGCCAATTTAAAATATACTGCTGGATATTTATGCCATCTCTGGAAGATACAAACATATGATTTCTTCCCAAAAATATTGTTTTGTATATGCAAGGTCATTGTGCTCTCCCTTTAAGTAACATTATATAGATAATTCCACATGGGAGTGGCTGCCTGAAAGTAGATGGAAGTTTTTTATGGTATTGCTGATCAAAACACTTGTTGCAGAGCTGCTAATCCTAATATTCTTGCAGCGAGAGTGGTGCTGAGTACAAACAAAGATGCTTAACTTTAAGCCTATATAACTTTATTGCAGTGCTCTTGTGAAAAAGCCAAAGCCATCTTTTCTAAGCAGTGTCTATTTATAACTGCCATTGGCAGAGTATTTCCAGTTTATTGCCAGATCAAAACGTACATTCACAGGTAATTTAGTGCTCTTTAGTTTCTGAGCTCAAAGGGATAATAATGGTAGGGCTGGGTATTGATCAAAACTTTTAGATATGTTTCAAAGAATTTATGGGTATAACGTTAGCGTTTCTGTAAGAATAGCAAAAATCCACCATGAAATTTGCCATCCCTACCCAAAAACACTGTTTGAGAGGATGGTGCCGATCTGCTATGAATACCCTAGTGTACCACTCTTACAGAAGCAGATACTGCATCTACTGTTCCTTTAACATTGTCTATGTCTTCCATGTTGTTGCTCTTTTACACATTTCCTGTTGCTATATTTATGTATTCTGCATTTGGATAATGGATAAAATGGAGAATGCACAAATATTTAATGATACATACTTTTTTAGACATTCAATTTCCTAGAGTTACTGTAATAGCACTTAAATGCTGTGGTGACATCATGGGTGCCATTTTCTGCATAGCAGTCATTGGCAAACAATGAACATTTTGACTAGGTGTCAAATAATTTTAATATTCACACTGCTTTTCACTAGAATAGGCCAAACTGCAGATAGGTTGCTATAGGTTACTAGACTAGAGTACTGTTACTATATCTACCCTGTGTTTTACAATACACCATGAGAGCCCATTGAAGTCACTAAGCATTCCATACTTTCTTTTTTTTTTTTTGTTAATTGTATGGTGCGAGTTGAGAAAATAGTATACTGGTAGGCTTGCTAGCTTTCCAAACGAATGCAAAAATTACCACCCATGGGGGCAGATTCACTAAAAGGCGAAGTGACTAACGCTAGTGAAAATTCGCCAGCATGATTTATTACTTCACCGATTTAATAACGAGCAAAGGCACCCCTTAGCTAGTGAAGGAGATTTACTCTAACGTTGCTTCGCACTCTTAACACCAGGTGAATTTTTGCTCTGGCGAATGGACGTAACTCCGCAAATTCACTAAAATGCGGATTTTACTGAACATTACCCCTTTCACCAGACTTGACTTTGCCCACTCGGACCTGGTGAAGTGCATATCTTCTAAGTACAAAAACGCTGGTGTATTTTCAATTTTTCAGGGTGTTAGCCTGCAAAAGGCATACAAATTATTTTCAGGCACCCGGTTTCCTCATGTACATTTTCAACCATATGGCATATTAATTAACTGTGGGCTTATGTGTAGGGCATTAAAACAATTCTATTGACTTTATTAAGGTTCCCTTGGCATGTCTAGTTATCAGTGTAATTGTGATGTATTTGATGAATCATTTAACATAAATAGCTCCATTCCACTTTAAATTGCCCGCTGTATGCAAATTAGCCTGAGCGCAAGATCTCTAGCGAAAGTTGCACTAAGCAGAATTGAACACTAGCGCACCTTCGCTTTGATTTGCTCGCTCTGCTGAAGTAACGCTAGAGAAAATTCGCCAGCATTTGGCGCCCAGGATGCAACTTCGCACTTTATTGAATTGGCATTGTCTGAGCGAACTTTCGTCTGGCGAAGTGTTGCGATGGATGCAAAGCCATCGTTAGTGCAATTGCACTCTTTAGTGAATTTGCCCCATGGCTTCAGAAAGGTTGGTAATAAGGACAACTAGAAATAAATTCATCATAGTCAATTTTGATATTAAAATTTAAAAAAAAATTTTAATTTGAAAGGGGATCTAATTCCTCTTTAAAATTGTCCCAGTACGTCCCCTATCTTAAGTGGACCAAGCCCATTACAGATGGAAACATTTATGATATTAGGAATTTGATTTGGCTTTTCAGTGCACCATCAATGTTGTCCTGTAATAATAAAGACAGTGAAAGAGATATTTTGGCTTTCCATTACAGTATACAGTAACTGAAATCAAACATGGGGGGGGGGCATACTGCTGTTTTGTTGTTACTCCAGTAGAAGAAGTTTTCATTGAAGCATTCTCATTCATTGGGTTAGCGAATGTGAAGAAACTGAGAAATGTTTTATTGAGTGATATAGCTTTAACAATTCAAGATGTACTTAAACTACAGCTCACAACATGCTTTAGCCCATGAGTATATACATTTGTTGGTGGATGCTGGAGTTGTGATCCACCAAAACTTACCCATAGTTAGATTTTGGAAAGTTATTACTAATTGGCAATATGAACATCTATTCTATTCAGACTTTATAGAGAAATTTAGTTTACTTTTACAGATGGTGGGCAAGAGAGAAACCGTTAAAAATGTATGAGTTTCATCCAAGGCTAGAGGAAAAGATACACAAAAGGATTGACTGTGTTTTTGCAGATGTCTTGAACGTGCTTTTGTAATGGCACAGTCATTATGGTTGATCCATTATCTTGTTTAACTGCAGCAGTTCCCTTCTTGCCAAGCCTGAATTGCTGCCTTTTTATTTATTGAACTTTTAGATTTCAGTAATCTTCTCAACATCATAGTGATATTTTCCTCCAAAGTTATATTTCCTGTTATGCTTTATATATTATTTTTGTTTAGTTTCTTTCCATTTTAAAATTTCTATGCTTTTTACCCCCCGCCCCTGTAAATGCTTATCTTCTGCATACTAACAATGAAATATGTTATCAAGTCCTATAAGTCCTGCAATTTGAGCTGAACTTTTATGCCATATATGTAGGGAATATCAGTCTTTCAAAAAAGAATATATTTAAAATTTTAAAGCATTATTGTTAGCAGTATTGGGGTTACTTTTTACCAAATAAAAAACCTCTTAATTGTTTCTGTTTAATATTATCTACTTCTTATGTCCTCGTTGGATTCATACTTCAGGTGCCAGTTAGTTTGGAGCCACAAGCCACATTTCTTTTGGCATTTCTATAGGCGCTAAGTTCTACATGCAACTTGTTTTCCAAGGTTAAAAGTCCCAAATCTTAGCCTTTTTTGTTTGGCAACACAGAGATTACCTGACTGAAGATGGAAAGGATGAGAGCTACAATATGGAGCTAACCACTACTCCTGTGTAGATTAGTTGAGAGTCTATGCTCGACTGACCAAATTTGGTGTGATTTTGATGTAGGTGGTCAACTTGAATATATTGCGATAGATATGGCATGAAGCATTTATTCACAAAATGTCTTGAAGCGATATCAACATGTTCCTATGAAAATCATAGGAACGTGTTAGTATCAAGTAGGTTCTACACCTGGAATAGTTCCCCTCAAAGCCACCCCGAGCCTAGCAAACCTGTGTTAACCGGACCCTCCTACTCTGCTAAATGATCTTCAGTGATGCTGGGCTGAGGGTGGAGGGATCCTTCCATAGTCTAATTACAAATGAAAACAGGACTTCAGCCTATAAAATGATCTCTCCGAACCCAGCCCAGCATCACTGAAGCAACGCAGAAGATCGGTTAGTAGTGTCAGCAGGTCAGCTGCACAAAGGTTTGCTGGGCTGGGGGCGGCATTGATGGGTACTATTCCACGTGCAGCACCTACTCAATACTGACACGTTCCTATGATTTTTATAGGAACGTGCCAGTATCACTTTATTATTCTAAATATATTGTTATGGGTGAGGGAAGAGGATTTCCTGTCTTTTGTCTGTATAAATTTGTGGTTTCACACTCATTGCACCCTCACCCTGCTTAATAAAATCCAAATTAGAGTTGTTTTGCTATAGTTTCTGCAGAAGAATTGGCCATCTTTTGTTAGTCTTTGCACCTGTTTTCAAAGCTGCATGCTATTGTGACATCTGTTAGTGTGCATTTTTTGGAACTTGTGCTAACAACCTTAAATAAACATGCTCATTGTGAAAATTATAATTAAAAACTAATTTAGCCATTTAATGTGCAGCAAGATGTGCCTGTAACCACAGTTTATTCTTATATACTGAAGCACACTCTTCTTTTCCAAATGCTTTTAATATTAACAATTAATTGCATTTTAAAAACACACACACATGTATTTACATTATTCTAAAATAACATTACTACAGAATATAATACAGACTTTTTGCCGGTGAAGGAATTCCCTGACCTTTAGAGCTTACAGTCTCTAAAGGTCTTGTCATGGCTATAAAGGATCAGCAAAGGACCTGACACCAGAATAAAATCCACTATTCCTAAGAAACTATTGGTAATTCCAGATCAAATACTGAAATTTATGTGCCTCACTGCCCACGCACAACTACTGGAGGTGCTGTAAGTATTGCTTGCCCTGTGTGTCACCTAAACTTGCTTGGAAATAAAAAAAATCCTTGTGCACATCCATAGAAGGCTACTTTCATAATTTTAACATTGCAGTAATGTACTAAATAGTGGTTGTCTCCTGAATTGACATTTTCTCCTCCTATTCTTTTATTTTCTGGTTGCAAGTTCCAAGCACCATCCTTCTCTTCCCATTTAAGGTTACGTATTGCTATATTGTAGTGGGAGTTTGTGGTGACATTTTGATAAATTTTCTGTCTGCTAGCGATATTTTCCATGTTCCATACATTAAATAAGGTATTCTCTTTAGGAGCCATACAATGGCACTATTAATTGATCATAATACAAGTGTTTCTGTAATGTCTTAGAATGGAAGTATACCCTCAAAATTTTAAATAAAAATATTAAAACTACCAACTGAACAACATTTCATTGAGTTCAGTGAAAACCAAAAATGAAGTCTTGCATGAGGTCTTAAATAGATCAACTTTCTTAGGATTGCCGGATGGACATGACACAAAATGCCACAAAGTCACCACAGGTTATATACATTTATATAAATATGTGGCCAGCACAGATGAAGAGGATTTTTGAGAATGTGGGCATTCTACACATACTGCCATCCAGATAAGGTTCTGCTACATGCATCTCTATTGCAGGAGTAGTGGGGGAAAACTCACTTTTAGCTATCGTTTAAGGCACCATTTTTTAACAGTTTTCTCTGGTTACAAGTTGGGTAATAAGCTTAGAGAGCCCAGCAACTAGTTTATATTTTTCTTTACTGTGTTCTGTTGTAGAAAGAGAAAGTTCACTGTATTCAGGGGGATTATGGTGAAATTTTAGATTGCAAAACTTACTTCTTTATACATTTTAAACAGAATACTTAGTCCCTTTGTAAAATGTAAAAAAACGAAGCATTAGAATTCTTAATGAATCCAGTTAAAGTGTGTGTAGGACTGGCCAGACCAGGGATAACGCTGACATAGCATATTGCAATATATGAACAAACAATCCTTGTTTTGTTTAAGGGGGAGGTAATTTTTTTAGTAGCTCAAGGCACACATGTCTTAATGTTCTTAATATATTGATAATATTGATCCGAGTCCGCCCACCTCCTCCCCTCTATTTATAGGCAAACACAGACCTGCAAGCATGAGCCTATAAAAACAGAATCAGGAAAGCCAGCAGTGTAAGGTCCCAGGCAGGGAGAGCAGGCAGAAGAGCTTAATCCAACCCCCCCCCCCCCCCCCCCATGGCAGGCAAATTTAGTTCGAAGGTTGGCCCGAATATATACAGTATGTATATATATATTCATGCCATATTGTATATGCACAAAACCTACTATAGATTGCAGGCTCTGCAGGGTTGGACTGGGGGGACTGGGGCCCACTAGGACTACTACCCAGGGCCCCCCCTGCTGTGGGGGTGTGTGCGTGTATGTCGGCGCATGCATGTCGGCGCATGCTCTCAATGCTGTGTTTTGGCGCATGCATGCAACAGGTTGGGCGAGTGCGCATAAAGGCTGTTTTTCCGTGACCTCCAACAAATGGGTGCGGACCAGGGCTGGCGGGGCCCGCAAGAGCCGGGAGCCCACCGGGTTTTTTCCGCTGGCCCAGTCCGACCCTGAGGCTCTGTATAGGAAATGTAGTTAGTCCTAAAAATGGTAATTGTAAAAATTCAGAACATTTGCAACATTTGCTTCAAAGTATGTTCTTCTTGCACTTCCATATAATTGTGCTCAATGCTCAGTTGTTCCTTGTCTCCAGTTCTGAATCGAGTATGGTTTGGCCTGTTGATGCAGGAAAACTCTGGCGCTACCACCATGTCTAAACAGTTTTGCAAAAAGAATGCTGTGCACACATCACTGCAATTGCTTTAGGTGCAGCTTATGCGGTTACTACAATGGCATTGCAACTGTGGACAAAATTTCAATTTGCAATTTCAGCACTCATTGACACAGGACACTGATGGAACCCTGTAGCTACCACCAGGTCCAGAAGTGGTTGTATATACAAGGTTCCTTTGTGTCAGTTGGTTCAGCAGAGCTCAGTTTGGAGCAGGAAAGCAAGTGCAAGGGGCGAATTTTGTACAAGTATCTTTAATGAATACAGTTTTACACGCAACTAAGGGGAAATTTATACAAATATAACTGCTTGTGGGCATAAATGAGCCTTCTTTGTTTGTTTCTCTTTTTCTATATGCAAAATCTGTATTTTAAAAATTATTTTTTTATATTAACTGTAACATTGTTCAGGGACAAAAGCTAAAAATAGCTGGAACTGTAGTTAATGGGGTTATTGCATTTTAGCTAAATTAAGTTAGTTGCATTGCAACCTCACCCACCTAAACTTTATCTCTTGGTGCACTGCATGATCTATGACTTTTAGATTTACAGTACAAATGCAATTTAGTTATTTTATCAGTGTTTATTATCATCCTTAAATTACTCACATACAAAGAGGCAGAAGAAAGATGAAACAAAATATGGTTTCATCTGTCACAATAACTAAAGTTATGGAGTGTGGACTAATTACATTACTGTTTTAGCAGGTTCATTTCAAATTACGTATATGTGATTAATTTGCATCAACAGATTTTGAAATGGATAGTTTATTTAAATATACAGTATGTAAAAAAATATATTTCTTTGTACAAAGAATCCTGGTGAATATGGTCAGTTTAAACAGATTTGATTTAAAAAACATTTAAACCCAATATGTACAGCTTTTTGCCTTCACACTAGGCAAGAACAATATTCACCAAAGCACACCATATTTCCAGTTTTGATTATTAATTAAAGGGGTTGTTCACCTTTAAATTAACTTGTACAGTAGTATGATGTAGAGAGTGATATTCTGAGGCAATTTAAATTTTTTTTGTGGTTACTTAGCTTTTTATTCAGCAGCTCTCCAGTTTGCAAGTTCAGCTATCTGCTTGCTAGTGTTCAAATTATCCCCCATTTGAGAGTTGGAAAAAAATCAGAAGAAAGCAAATTTATTTAAAAACTATAAAAAAATAAATAAATAATGAAGTTACTTAGAATTAGCCATTCTACAACATACTTAAAGTTCAAGTAAAGGTGAACCATCCCTTTAAGCTATAAATGTAAAATCAATGGTTACCCTTATGATATACTTTTGGGTATATAAGTCTTGATATGGGGGATAAACAGTTTGGGGCAAGTGCAAGCACACTAAGGGGTTCAAGCATATCTCGCAAGCACTTGTGTCCCCCTCTAAATTGCACCATGCACTGAACACCAGATGAAAAATCCAGCATATAGAATGACGTGCATGGTATCAGAGGGAGGGAAAGGTTCCTACTTGCCTCCCTCCACCTGTCCCTTTCAAAAATAGTGAAGCCTGAGTGCAGTTCACAGGTCTCTGTGCTGTGGAACAGAGAGCAGAGGCCTTCAGTTATTGGAAAATGCACCACATGGATCATCAAGAGTACAGAGCACTTTTAGCTTGGTATTTTTGTATGATTTTGTGTATACTCTACTCTTATTTCCAATCCTGTGAAATATAAAGGCATTTTATGTGGTAATAATAATAGTGATAAATAATAGGGCATAATAGTTAAAATAATCAATAGGACAGCATTCCGTATGAATCATAAAAAAAATTAGGGTTCCTAACTATCATTGGCCAATGGCATGTTTAAAATTATAGGTTTTTTTGTGTCTTAAATCCCTCTGCCTTTCACCTTGTGCCTTATTGAGAATTAAAAGGTGCAACAGATACAAGACAAACAGCCTTTATTTTGACATTTCAGTGTACTCGCTTACAGAACATGAAGCTTTCAATGTTAATGTTGTTTAGTGGATTATTACTTCATATACTAAAAAATCCAAAATTACATCTACATTTGATTGGATAATGAGATCAGATTGAGACATATCCACTAGCTGTGTATGAGTAAGTATTTCTGTGTTACAAATTTCTACTGCTCTCTGTTTAGAAATGCTTGTGTCTCTATATCCATAGACTCCATAATTTATCTGTCATTTTTGAAACTATGTTTCTGGATTTTTGTCCTTCACAAGGTCTTTTTCAGCAGTAATAATGCAATGAGACCTCATCAGTAGTGATTTTGTTCTGCCAGTTATACTTTCACATCAATTTATTGAGGTATACTGGTATTTATATGCTTATAAGTAAATCATCATAAATTGCTTGACCATTGCTTACAGAAGGCAGACGCCACAACCCCAGGTAAAATATTGTGTTGTAGTCATCATGGTAAAAAATCAAATTACTGTGGAACATTGAGTGCCCATTGCAGATACTGTAAGTATTGTCCTTGACTAGATACTTATAAAAATAGAACAGAAAGAAAAGAAGAAAAGCAGCCGCTCTTGAGGGCCGATTCAACTTTGTACACAGTCCATTTAATAGCAGGCCTATAATAGGTTTCATCTTTTACATGTTATGGTGCAATGTTTCTAATGTTTGTTCTAGCGATGTTTGAAAATTGTGTTTTATCGCTTTTAACCTGTAGCTAGTTTTAATTGGATATGAGCTAAAGCTGCTTTGAGAAGTTGTAACCTTTTGCCCAAATAGTTCTCAAGAAAATATACCGCTGTTTGAGGGCGAATGTAAGCCTGAAATATTTCCTGGTTGTCTAATCTAATAAATTCAAGTTTTCACTTTTTGCAACAAAGAGTTGCTGCGCCAGTATCTTTTCTTGTATGCCTATGCAAACCCCTGGAAAGGGTCTCTGGACCGCTTTTGCACCCAACTCAAAAGGTTAAATAAGGTGGTTGAAGCACACACAATATCAACTACTCCCAATAGATCTCAAGCACATGACTGGTCTCTTTTCTTTTGGGGTTTTATAAGGAAAAGTATTAGGAAGGGTTCACAGGACCATTAGGAAACAGGCGTAGATAATTGAGGCAGAACAAAATAATTCATATTTTTATTATCAGAATGGGTCATATTCATTAAAAGGTGAATTATCACCAGGGACCGATTTGCACACTTTGCCAAATGAACGCTGGTAACTTTTTGATAGCGATACTTTTTGGTGCAAGCACTTCTTAGCAAAGATTTGCTAGCGTTTGTGCCTATCGAAAATTCGCTTGTAATTAGTGATGGGCGAATTTATTCGCCAGAGGCGAATTAAAGCGACGCGCGTCAAAAACGCGACTCGTTTCGCGAATTTCGCGAAACGGGGGAGATTCGCCCATCACTACTAGTAATCTTACACTTAGGTCTATTTGAATAGGAGAGGTGCAAAAATCGTATACACGTCTTTTTTAGAGATAGTGGAAATGCTTGAAGTGGCCACTTTTTATTACAAATGTCCAAGGGAGCTTAATAAAGACATAAAAGCTCCTCTAATGCCCTAGACATGAGCCCTAAAATATATGTGGCAGGCCCCTGCCACATATTCACACAAAAAATCTTTAATAGTTCGGACTTTTGAAGGCAATCTTACTTTAAAAATAGAAAAGTCGCCTGCATTTTAACACTTTTTATGACTTTCTTGGGTACAATATATGATTTCAATGGCATCGGATTGAGGAAGATGTAGCTTCATTTCAGCAGTCTGAGTCTGGTCTGAGGTGGTGAAGGATCCTCTAACATAATAGGTACGTTCAGTAAAATATGCATTTTAGTGAAATTGCGGAGCAACGATGGGTAAAAAAGTCACTAGCATTAGCCACTTCTCCCTTTTGCATTGGTATTTCTTCCAAGCTAGATCATTCTAACTGCCCCACATGTTGAATCAATGGTCACATTTTAAGTGGTCCTTTATAAAATCCCCTGCTGAGCACTTATGAGGGGGGGAGCAAAACATTTACAGATCACTTGCAGCAGGAGATTTTGAGCTAGCATAAGGTGCAAAGCCCAGCACTGTGGGAGCACCACAGTCATCATTGTCATAGGCAGGTGCTATGTATAGAGCTTCAAAGGGCCTTGTATTTGTTGATGCTATTGAAATTGCATGTCTCAAAGGTGTGCACTCTACAGCTTAACCAAGCGGAGACCCACATGCTACCAGCCAGCCCTCAAGAATATAGCACCACAATTGTGGCCTTTTTTTCACGTTTCACACAACATGGTGCATTGTGAACGACCCCTCATTTCACTTTAGACTATTATTCAGTTTTGGTTACTCACATTCAATATCATAGCTTAAGTAGGGAATCTATATACACCAGATGTGTTCCTTAGGTAAAATAAACAAAAGCCAACACGTACAAATGTACATATTTTTTGCTAAATACAGATTATGACATATACGACATCTTCACCAAGATAACTTGCATGTTTACATTATCTTGTTTTGCAGTGTCAGTCTCTTTTTAACTCAAACTGTATTATTCCCTGCAGAGATAAATAGTCAGAAAGCAGAAAAACGAGAGAGGTCACAAAGGTGGTCTGACTTAAGGGACCTTTGGCATGACCTGTATGTAGGACGAATGTTACACTTCCAGTAAAGTTACTCAAGCCGTATCTTGAGAATGATAAGATGTAACATGGTTATAGAGTTACCTTGGGCTAATATTGCCATCATGAAAATGTTAACGTCAAGTAGGTATACTAGAAACAGGAGTTTAACATCATTTGAAAATGCAGGTTTTTTTATTACAGATATTTGTTATATTTTATTAGCATATTCTAATTCTTTTTTTCTATATCTATAAAAAGATGATGGGTATTCAATAATAAACATCAGTATTATGGGATGAAATTGTACAAATTTAAAAAAATCAGTGCTTTGTTATCATTTTGGTTTGTGGTCAAAATATCAACCTATAGAATGCATGTTACTATAGCAATTACATTTCTTCAACCACTGATTCAGACCCTCTCGGTAGGAAATCTGAAATATAATCTAATGATCCTTCTATGATGTTCCATATCTTAGTCAGAAAGGATAACTTCCCAAAACCGATAAAATTTTTGCGTGATAGTGCTGTAAAATGGACACTATTCAGCGTACATATTTTATTTATGACATTATGCCTCCATCCCCACATTGTACCTATAAAAACAAGAATTATAAACCGTATACTATAAAGGACTCAGCAGCATCCCAACTGAAAATAGGAATGCTTAATCATTAAAAAGATTTAAAAATAAATATCAAAATACCCCCTCTAAAATTCTAAATGAGTAGCATGGCAAAGGTGCATACACACTTAAAGTAATCTGTATAATAAGTCAGGAGACTGGGTATTGTAAAGACACAACACATTTATACACAATGCTCCACAAACTACTTCAGATCTTTGACCAATTCTTTTGTTTTACTGAATATCCACTCCTACAATTACATTTTTAAGGCGTAAGAAACAAATTCTGTTTTACAGTTCTTTGAAAAAAAATATAGAGAAAAAAGAAAATTGTTCAATCGTCTGAATGCTTTTGCAAGACAATGTATAATAAAGTAATGTCTCATTCTCATATTGAAGCTAAACTCCATATAGCCTCTTTGACTATACACAATTTGTTGGTGCTGCTCTGAAAGTAAGAGTTCTATTTTCTAGCTCTAACAATGTCAAAACCACCTCTATTGGGAAAATACCACTTTAAAGAGTGCATAAATTCAGAAACAAATACAGTTATGGGACCTGTTATCCAGAATGCTAGGGATCTTTCTGTAATTTGGATTTTCATACCTTAAATGAATAGAAAATTATGAAAACATTAAATGAACCCAACAGGCTGGTTTTACTTCCAGTAATGATTAATTATATCTTAGTTTGGATAAAGACCAAGGTACTATTTTATTACTATAGAGAAAAACGAAATGATTTTAAAAAATTTGGATTATTTGGATAAAATGGACTCTATGGGAAACAGCCTTTTTGGTAATTTTGAGCTTATCTAGTGGGTTTCTGGCCCATACTTCAAATACCAGGTATTATAACAGAACTTGAATAAACTGTATCAGTAAGTCCAGTCAAATGCTATCTGCATGCAAAGTGAAAAATATGGATTTGACCAAAACACACATCAAGTGCTTTACAACCCCATTCTTAAATTCTCCTATTTTAAGCTCCTCATAGATGCAAAGATCTTTCTCTGCCGACCAACTGTTCTTAGCGAAGTTAGTGGGATTCAAACGATCATAAATCTTTATCGGTCCCCATGCAATCTACCTTTGTTTGCAGGGCCAATCAGGCAGCGAACCTTCAGTTTTGCTGGCAATATCAACTGAAATAGTCTTTATAGTTGATGGACACATTGGACATTTAAATGATTGTTTTGATATAATTGTGGTCTCACGATAACCATTGGATCTTTTAAAAATCTTTACGTCTATGGCCAGCTTTAGTTTCTTTGCATGCAGATATAATAGAAATAGGCACAAAGGAACCAATTAGTGAGTGAGACAATTCATTATTATAGATAAATTTTTTGCACAACTCAGTAGCCTGGGTGGGGGTGTCAGGAGATTTAGGCTGTTTCTGGCAGCCTGCCCTTGTTAGTGCCCATACCTGTGATGATAGTAACAAGGACAATGTGCTTTCAGAGCAGTGTTTACAGCAAGGTGGTGTGCCTGACCTCTGAAGAAATAAGTAGTGTTTTCTGCCATGACAATTAGACATTTATGAGGATTTCATTTACAGCGTGGTGAATTGTGAAATATCTATATTTAGAGCATGGTTATTTGATATGGAATTTAAAATCTAATATTAATTGCTGTCATGATTTAGCCAATACATCATTGTATACACTAGCTGGCTTGCAGCTACTATTATACCATTACTTCGTTCATAAACAGTTACTGAATGAGTTTTTATTCAGTATTTTCCAGCTGCAAGAGTCATGTTCTCATTATTATGGCAGTATTATTTAGCTGCAGTTCAGAACAGGTGATTCTGTCTACAAAGCCGAAGACATGAAGCCGCGAATGGAGCCGAAACTGAAGACCCCAAGCTGCGAATGGAGCCGAAGACTCAAAGCTGCAAATGGAGCCAAAGACCGAAGCCAAAAACAAAGGTAAAGACCCAAACTCGAAATGGAGCCGAAATAGAAGACCTAAAGCCACAAAAACAAAGTTTGCCAAGAACAAGGAAGAAGAATGTGATGTAAGTTCCACTGAATTTTTTTTAATTAAACCCCTTGCCACCAATGTTTTAGTTTAATATCCCATGGACCCCTGGCCACATGTTTTTTTTTAACTTGTAGGGGGGGTTCTTGCCACCTATATTTTTTTTTACCTTGGAGGGGGGACCCTAGCCGCTAAAGGGTTTTTCAACTTGAAGGGGGGCTGGAAACCAATGAATTTTTTTTAACTTTTATGGTGCCCCTGACCACCAATAGTCTTTTTTTAACTTGTAGGGTGGACCCTGGCCACTAAAGGGTTTTTTAACTTGATTTACTGGGTCCCGTGATTTCCTGGATTCGATGCATCCCTATGTTGTATAGAAAAAGGTGATCTTTTTTTTTTTTATAGAAAAGGTGATCTCATAGGTGTAGTGTATCTACCAACTGGCAGTAGCTAGCAGTATTTTATGACTATTTGCAGTTGGTCTTTGTTGGGTATTCTCAGGTTCAAATTTTAAATTCTATCGTGTGACTATAAGCTCAGAAAAATAATAATAAATAATGAAGGCCACAATAAAAATGGAGGCAGTTACAAATAATATTAATAATAATAATAATAAAGCAACTTTAATCTACAGTAGTTACCATTGTCCCTGGCAAATCTATAACATTTTCAATTGCATGCTGGAAAAAATGCTTAATGTTTCAGCTTCTCAATAGCAACAAGGATCCAGGACTTCAAATTAGTCATGGGGTCACCATCTTGGAAAGTGTCTGTGACACTGACATGCTCAGTGGGCTCTGAGCACTTGAAAAGAAATGGTTTGTCTGCAATATAAGATGATGCTACGTGGCTGATTATTGAATTCTGATGCTATTTGCACTGGTTTCTGTGCTTCCATGTAGTAATTTTCTGTATTAATTACTAATCAGCCTTATATTGTACTGTATATTGTGAGTGAGTCCCTAAGCTCAGTAAGTGACAGCAGCACAGAGCATGTGAATCAGTGAATCAGCAGAAAAAGATGAGGAGCTTCTCGGACATCTTTGGAGACACAGATCTTTACTGATAAAGGTCTGTGGTTCCCTTGGGCTGGTATAGAAGGGCTGGTATAGAAGTCCAAAACACAATGCACAATATTTCTAGCTACTTCTTTAGTTAAGCTTTAGTCCTCCTTTAAGGCATACTTAAAAAATTCTCAGTTTTGCTAACTTTTCTGTGAAGTGAAACAGGACAGATTTACTTGGATCACTAGCTATCCAATATATATATATTAATATTGTAAATAACACAAGTGATCCCCAATATTAAGAAACAACCACTATCTTCCTATCGATGTTCTAATTGAAAAAGAATCTGCATTATTCTAAATACATCCCAAAACAAGCTACCCACTGCATATTTTCAGTACCATGCTGGTTCCTGCACAAAATTCATACCTGCCTATGTTTGCTTAATGTGACCCACATGAGAGTTTCCTTTCTTTATAGTCTGTCTCTTTTGAAGGCACATGAAAGAGAATCCTGACAGCTTATGGAATAAAACCATTTGGAATATGCAGATGTTTATTATCAAGCAACAAAATCCCAGTAAATATGAATTTGTACAAATTTTTTTGACAAGATGTGTTTTAAACATTTAATGACTTTAATATATCTTTGTACAGAACAGCCTAATTGTATCTAGAAAGCAATAGTTTAACAGTGTACAGCTATAGAGGCTACAGAGACATGGATGTAAAACAAATTATTAAGTTGCAAAAGGGACCATCCTCACATCTGGGGAAGGTCAATGAATACTTTTGGCTCACAAACATTTTGGTCACCCTGCCTACAATTCTTGCCATTCTATCTGACTCAGATTTCAGCATACACCAGGCTACAGAACATGTACCAAAGGGTTTTTTCAATGTTACTGAGCTTTAATCTGCAATCTTGTGCCAAAATACCACTCTCGCACATCAAAACAATATGTTATATATTTTTTTTTTTCATTTTATTCAGTAAACATGAAGGGGCAAATTAACTAGAGTGCAACTTCGCCAGCGACGGCTTCGCACCTATCGCAACATTTCGCCAGGCGGAAATTCGCTCAGACAATGCTAATTCACTAAAGTGCAAAGTTTTGTCCAGGGCACCAAACGCTGGCAAATTTTCTCTAGCGTTACTTTGGCAGAGTGAGCAAATCAAAGCGAAGCTGCGCAGCCCACAATATTCAGGGGCACACTGTGATGTGATTTTACTAATGACAATAAACTTCTACTTTTTTAAATGTGGATGTCGTTTCCTCTAGTGCTCCGTATCTCTACTTAGTGTTCAATTCTGCCTAGTGCAACTTTGCTTGCGTTCAGGTTAATTTGCATACGGCAAATTAAAGTGGAATGGAGCTATTCATGTTACATGGTGCATCTAATACATTACATTTACACTGATAACTAGACATGCCATGGGAACCTTAATAAAGTCAATAGAGTTATTTTAATGCCCTACACATAAGCCCATAGTTAAATAATGTGCCAATTGATAGAAAATGTATGGGGGGGAAACTGGGTGCCTGAAAAATGTTTTATGCATTTTGCAGCCTAACTCCAAGCACTCCAATGCAGGTCAGTGCTGGCTAAGGCAAGTCTGGCGAAAGATGTAACGTTCAGTAAAATCCGCATCTTTGTGAATTTAGAGTTATGTGCGTTCGCCAGAGCAAAAATTTGCCTGGCGTTAGAGTGCGAAGCAAGGATAGTGTCTATCTCCTTTGATAGTGAAAGGATGCCTGCGTTCATTAGTAATTACATGACGTCATGCTGCCGAATTTTCACTAGCGTTAGTCACTTCACACTTTAGTAAATCTGCCCCCAAGTCCATATGGTTAGATTTTTCTAAAAGAGAGCGAAAACAACTGAATAAATAAGTCTATAAATTGTCTTGATATTATTCAACCCTATGAATACACAGGCCTGGAATCAGGCCAGTGTAATAAAAAGGTACATTGCCAAGGGTACACCAGGATGGTGGGACACCATCAGACTTATCATCAGCTCTTAAGTTTATTTTATTTTACATTAAGGGATCACTATAATGAAAAGCATTTATCTTTAGTGACAAAATAGTTTTTGTGGTGTCCTGTGTCAGTCAAGATCCAGGCTAAATTTGAATACTGATTGCAATACAGATATTTTCTTGTAACTGGTCTGGTTTCATAAATAAGTGGTGACTTCAGCTTCTGGATGTATTTACACGGAGAATAGAATAATCATCCATTGCTTGTTGGAGAAAATTATTATTATTATCTCCAAGTACTCCATTGTACTTCTCCATTAAGGCTTACTCTGTACCATTAAGGGTATATGTATTTTGCATATTTTATGTCCCAAATGCAGAGCCTTTCATTTATCACTGCAAATTTCATCTGTCACTTAACTATCCCAGATCACCATATAGCCAATATTTCCTGCAAGGATGACACCTCATGAATAGATTTAATTGATCTGCATAGTTTTTATCACCAACAAATACATTTTTGTCTGGACACAATTTTTAGGTCCCTGATTAATTAACAGCTTAAATAAATGTGAAACCAATACAGATCCCCTGTAGGGATACATCTAGAAAATGATTAATATAGTTTTAAAGGAGAACAAAGCCCTTAGTAATAAATTAATTCCCTTCCAGAGCCTTCCCTGTCCCCTCCTGAAACTCTTATAATTTGACCCACTATACCTCTACCTTGTTCTATAAAGCAGATTTGTGCAGCTTTTTGCCATTCTTCTAACAGGAGCATGTTTATTTGAAGCCTCTACTCAACTGCACATGTTCAGTACCAGAATTATCCAACAGTAGTGCCTTAAACGGAAACTGTCATGGGAAAACATTTTTTTTTTTTAAATGCATCAGTTAATAGTGCTGCTCCAGTAGACTTCTGCACTAAAAAATCAATTTCTCAAAAGAGCAAACAGATTTTTTTTATATTTCATTTTTGAAATCTGACATGGGGCTAGCCATTTTGTCAATTTCCCAGCTGCCCCTGGTCATGTGACTTGTGCCAGCACTTAAGGAGGGAACTGCTTTCTGGCAGGCTGAAGTTTTTCCTTCTCAATGTAACTGAATAGTACACAGTGGGACATGGGTTTTACTATTGAGTGCTGTTTTTGGATCTACCAGGCAGCTGTTATCTTGTGTTAGGGAGCCGTTATCTGGTTACCTTCCCATTGTTCTGTTGTTAGGCTGCTGGGTGGGGGAAAGGGAGGGGGTGATATCACTCCAACTTGCAGTACAGCAGTAAATAGTGATTAAAGTTTATCAGAGCACAAGTTACATGACTTGGGGCAGCTGGGAAATTGACAATATGTCTAGCCCCATATGTTTGCTCTTTTGAGAAATTTCAATGCAGGATTCTTCTGGAACAGCACTATTAACTGATGCATTTTGAATAGATTTTTTTCCCATGACAGGATCCCTTTAAGTCATGCAAAATGGTGACTGCCAACCCTCTGCAATACTCTGCTTTACAGGACAAAGTATATAGGGGGTCATAACCAATGGCATAATACAGAATGTTCCTGTAAACTGCTCACTTCTTAACTTGAATAATATAGCATCAAAATAGTTTTTAAAAATTCCTGAAAGCAATGAGCAATGTTTAGTGATGTAGCATTCTTATTCTTTATGATGGCGATTCCATCATAAACAATGGTATCTTATCTAAAAGAACTTATTTCTGTACATCCATATGACAATATACCCATCACAAAATCAATCATTTGGATACGAAATGCAACATGGACCATCCTCACATCAGAGCAAGGGCAACAAATACTTTTCGTCACCCTGCCCACAACATGCTGCCATTCTATATGACTTATCAGATTTCAATATACTGCAGGTTAAAATCTAATGTAAGAAAACATAAACCTATGGGATTTCAAATCTGCTGAGCTTCAATCTGATTATATTTTAAATCTTTATAAAAGATATATATGTATAAAAAATATACTTACTGTATGTATATATATAAACCTTTGATTATATAATGTTATTTGTATATAATCTGACAACTGCTGAAGCTTTTAGAATCATTATGTTAAGTGAGAATGTATCTATATTATGGTTCCAGTACCATATAAACATCTGAATGAATGAGAATAACCCCTTTCTTGCTATTACACAGGGCTCACTACCAGAATCAGATGAAAATTAAGGATTTAAAAGCATTACGCAAGATTTAGATGTGGAGGTTGTGAGACAAAACAAAAAGCAACTTCTTTTTTTTAAACATTTTATTTAACACTGAAAATTTACACTTATACTTATTTTGTTCACTTTCTTTCTCTCAATGGGGGGAATTGGCACATGTTTAAACATGTGAGCAGTAACGCCACGTCAAGGCTGTTACTGCCCATTCACACACCTTTCATATCTGCTAAGAGCCGTCATGAGAAGGGACATAGATGGATGTAATTAGATGTAATTAGTGTGGCCCATTTAACATGCCAGTAAGGAACACGGGGCAAATTCACTAAGATCCGAAAATTCGCCAGCGTTGGCTTCGCTAGCGTTCGCCGCACCAAAGTATGAAGTTACGCTCAGGTATGTGAACGGTAGCATAGTTGCGCTAGGCAATGCACAGTTACGCTAGCGATGCCTAATTTGCATACGGCGGGAACTTTAACGTATAATAGAA
>CM044431.1:76334653-76398780 GCA_024363595.1 Xenopus borealis | reverse complement strand
AACAAACAAGGGATCACTGCATTAATAAGTAACAATAATTGCATTATTATAAATACAGTTCACTTAAATATAATTACACAGTGTCGAGGAGCCAAAAGGATGGAGGACCCTACCCCGTGGGGCTTACAGTCTAAATGGAAGGGTAACTTACGGACACAATTTGGAAAAGTAATAAAGTGCTGTAATTTACAGTGGGTGACACTGCCAGTTCCCAGTTCAGGTGTTATCCAGGTGCTCCCAGAGGTAGTCTCTGAGTTTTGTTTTAAAAACATTGAAGGATGATTCTTTATTATAGGAAGCCATAATAATGACTTCAACAGGGGAGGGGCCTGTACCCTTTTGGATGAGAGCAGGATAATTCTGGCAGCAGAGTTTAATAAAGACTGTAGAGGGGAGAGATGGGAGTTAGGGAGGCCAGTTAGTAGAAGGTTACAGTAATCTAGTCTGGATAGGATGAGAGCATGCATGATTGTGTTGGCTGTAGCCGGTGAAAGGAAGGGACGGATTTTGGCAATATTATGTAAGAAAAAGTGACAGGTTTTGACAGTGGCGTTAATATGATCAGAGAAGGAGAGAGAGGAGTCAAAGATTACGCCCAGACAGCGTGCTGAGTTGACCGGGTCAATGAGTATGCCATCAATAGAGATCGTAAAACAGGGAGTAGGGCCAGGCTTAGGTGGAAATGATTAGTTCAGTTTTTGTTGAGTTTGAGGTGGCACTGGTTCATCCATACAGATGATAATTAAAGCCAAATGATCGAATGAGATCTCCCAAAGACAGAGAGTACAGGGAGAACAACAACGGACCAAGCACAGAGCCTTGTGGCACCCCTACATTAAGAGAAATTGGAGATGAGGTTTTGTTAGCACAAGAGACAGTGAATGTATGAAGAAAGCCAAGATGCAGCCTGGTTACTTTTAATCAATAATATGAATAGGAGTTTAAGGGAGCATTAGATCACAATACACATTGCAAAAGAAAACATACATGGTAGCAAGAGATCAGAGCTGAATAATACCTACCGATGAATGATGCTTCTGTCATGCAGGAAATCTAGGCCACGCTATCTCTGCTGAATAGAACCTTTTCAAGGAAAGAAAATTGGACAGAAAAAATGAATCTTTTAGTGTACACAAAGAGCATAACAAAAGGTAGCATTTATTGGTAACCAGAATATTTGGTGTTACTGCCCCTTTATGGCCATGTCTTTTTTCTGCTTTTATATCTTTTTCTTGTTTTCGTCTAACATTTTGTTTCTTTCTTTTACAACCCCAATTTCTTATAAACTTGTTTTTATTATAAGTGATAAAAATAGAATCACATGAAATATTTGCAGAAAATTTTTTTTTTCATAGAATGTAAAATGCAGTGATTATAGCATCAAATGTAAAACATATAAACAATTTTTTCTTAACTAGTCAGTTCAAATAAACAATTTTTAACTGGTCAGTTCAAATATATTCATTATCTTTAGGAATAAATACTATGAGGGAGGGGGGTTTAGGTGGGAAGTCAGCAGTCTATTAATTTGATGACTTCTGGGAGGACAACCCCAATTTCTAATAATAATATTATTTTAAAGTGCTACATGTACTTGCTTTCTTTGTATTACACAATGAAGAGGATGATCTTTCTTTCCCCGTTTCGACACCATATCAGGCCAGATAACCGTAAACTAAGAGACACAAATAGGTTTCACTTACAAAACTCGGCTCATCTCCAGGCACTGCTATTTTACTATCTGATTCCACAGGCTGCCCCCACTGGCAAACTCCATGATGAGGAATGAATGCGACTGGTTACACAGACAAATAAAAAAAATTAAAATAATTTAAGAGAGAACACATAGATTTAAATAATTATGTGTGTGATGTTTAGTTCTGTATGATCTGTTTGGAATGTGTAATGGGATCATTGCATGTATGGGAGGGTTAGTCCTCGAGTTACATACACCCGATTTACATACAACTCTTACTAACAAATAGAGGCTATTACAGTAATGTACTGTGATTTGCTTGGCCTTTATTAGCATTTAGCTTTAATAAACCACCTGCCCCAATCACCTTTGGCATGTATTGTCTACTGCATAACACAGAAAGGTAAAAAGAACAATCCTGCTCACCCAATCTCGTATGTAACCCAGGCACAGTCTGTATACAAAAATGAGTGTGGTGTCTATTAAAAAAAAAAAAAAAAACATTGTATTTTGTGAAGGTTGCATGATTGACCCAAACATATACCTGAGATTGAAATGCCGCAAACCCTTGGCACAAGTATGGGTTTTCTTTGGCAATCCTGAGCACTTTGGATTCAGTCTTGATCTTTACGCAACTAATCTCAGATGTTTTCTTGATGACTTTAATGGCCACGTTTTGCTTCTTGTTGCGTAATGTTGCCAAAAAAAACCTGAGAAATGCAATGAGAGAGTATCATAAAAAGCCCCTTACAGGCAGACAATTTATGAAAAATACATGGAGTTCCTTTGTTGCTTGATTGAAATGGATTTATAGAGATGGGTACAGCATAGTATTTTTACTAACGTTAGTGCTATAATTTAAGTGTAAAATGATAAATCCCTAATTATTTTTCCTCATTCCTTTACCCCTTTTGGAAACTTGTCACTCACCTTGCCAAATGTTCCTTCCCCCAGCTCAGAATGGAATTTGTAGCTGGTGATTGCCAGTGGGTCAGGCAGCTCTGGAGAATCAGCATGATGTTTCTTGCTGTTATTTTCATCTGGTTAATAAAAGGGAATGACATATTAGCCAGTTTACTTAAGGGGCATTACCTCCCACCTTTAACATGAGTTTAATGAATAGAGATTCATGGAATCATATGGACCAAACACAGAGTTTCCTTCCTATGTTTAGCTCAAGAAATAACAAAAACCATAGATTTCTTTGTGATTAAAACAAAAAGTATGTTTAGCACAATCCCAAAGTACAAGGGGGTATACTTCCCCTTTTGTCCAAGAGTGATATTCTAAAGGTGGCCATACACGGGCAGATAAAAGCTGCCGACAGACTGTGTCGGCAGCTTATCTGCCCGTGTGGGGGGCCCTCTGACGGGCTTTCCCGATCGATATCTGTCCGAAAGTCGGCCAGATGTCGATCGGGCAGGATTAAAAATCCCGTCGGATCGCGGCCGCATCTGTACGTTGATACGGTCCCGCGATCCGACCGCCCGTACTGATCCGAACGTTGGGCCCTAGGGCCCACGATCGGATCAGCCCGATATCGTCCACCTCCAGGTGGGCATATCGGGGAGAGATCCGCTCATTTAGCAACATCGCCAAACGAGCGGATCTCTTAGTGTATGGCCACCTTAAAGAGGACCTGTCACCTTGAGACATGAGTAAAATATTTCTTTTCCATCCTTAGTTAAACCCTTTAGTCAGCTGTTTTTGTCTATATCTGAAACGGATTAGAAAATATCCTTCATGTAAAAAGGGCTTCATAGGCGCTGCCATGTTTAAACACCCCTTTGTTTTCCGTGTGTGGGCTGTGCCAAACTGCCAAATCTCATTCATGCTTAGTCAGAGTATACTCTATGATAGACAGGCTCTGTATAACTCATGTCACACCAGGACTTGATATTCTATGGGAATTATCTGAAACACCTTCTATTGTTCTATTCAGATTGTGTGGGCTACTCCAGCCACTAACAAATGCACAAACTGGTGATATCGTGAGAGGAGTCTGCAGTACTGATTCTACCCATGATACTTTGCTCTCCTGACTTTCTGGAAAGTCAGGGCTTCAGTTAGTGTCTCATGCACATTTGAAAAGTAGTTATAAATTGAGAATTAGTGAGATTTGAGCAGAATAAATAGGGGTATGTGGTTTATTATAAAAGTTTTATTTCCTTCCTAGTGTTAACTCAATCATGACAGGTTTCCTTTAAGACAATTTATAATTGGTTGTAATTGTTTATTATTAGTATTAGCTTTTCATTCAGCATTTTACAATTTCAGCAATCTTGTTTCTAGGATCCAAATTACCCTAGCAACCACACACTGATCTGAATAAGAGACTGGATTATGAACAGGAACGTAGAACTGAATATAAAGATTACAAAGATTAGTAATTAAATGTTGCAATACTTATAAATTTGTATCTTTACAGAGCATTGGTTTTTAGATTGGTTCAGTGACCCCCATTTGAAAGTTGGAAAGAATCAGAGGAAAATGGCAAATCTTTTAAAATCTATAAAAAAATAAATAATGAAGACCGGTTGAAATGTTGCTTATAACATACTGAGGTGAACCAACTCTGTAATTGCAATCAAATATACAGTACTACTGTATATTTTTGTATGAGGTATATGGAGATTAATTGCCTCATTAACTAATATGCTGTTTTAATACAAAGACAAATAGGACATTTGCCCAGAGCCCACCAGTTTATCTGATATGACTGTAGAATTGTGACATTCCATTGCATTCAAGAACTTGTCAGACGCACAAATGTTTTGTGATGCAGTGTTTTTATTTTTAATTATATAACTATTTTAAAGGGAAGGTGTAAGATCAGTGTTCCCAGGCAATGCCAGGTAACCTTAGCTAGTAACCTTACAATACTGATATCTTGTAGATTATACCATATAACATATTGTTTATTAAAATATACTTCTAATACCAAAGCCAATCTTAGGTAAAGGTGCCACAGTTTAAAACATTTTAATTAACCATTTAAACCTTTAGTCAATTTCCACTGTTTTGAGAGTAAAAAAAAAATTGATGATAGAGGATTAAAAGTAAGGAGTACAGTAATTTGGCAACTGCAAAGAATAACTGCATGCCTGTTGATGATTACCACTGCTGCACTCATGTTAGTGTACAATGTGGTGTTTAGTCTTCACAAAGAAGGCCAGTTTGATAAACTAATATGCACACAGATTTTCAGTGACACACTGGCATCAGCAAGAGTTAGTGGTATCCTGAAGTTCATAGTGCATCATGGGAAATGTAGTCTTCCTTCAAATTAGTAATGAAATACTACACTAGAGGTGCAGGAGTACCAATGAATTTATGGCATTTACATTTTAACTGACAGGACATCATAGGACACAGTTCACATGTGTCAGGGCTGACAGGTTTGTACCAACCCAATATGACATGGAAATATGCAACATTTTGAGCCACATTTTGAACTACAGAATTAAAAATGTAAAAAGAGCTTTTTTTAAACTGCTCCTCCTTCCAGCCGCGCTGTTGTACTCTCTGCTTCTCTTTTGTGTAATTCTTCCTTCTATTGGGGTGTAATTCTTCCTTCTATTGGGGAGTTTGGACTCCTCCTCTGGCTCTTTTCTCTATCCTTCTCATTTGAATTTGCTATTCCCTCCTCTCCTGTCTCCTTGCTACTTTCCTTGTTCATCCACGTCTCTTCATCCTCTCTACTCTTTCTCCTCCTTTTAGCATTTATTTGAATCCTCTCCTCCTCTTTTGACTCATTCCTACTGATCTTCTCCATCCAAATCTCTTTCTTCTCTTCCTCCCTACTGTTGGTCCCCCTTTTAGTATTTATTTGAATCCTCTTCTGACTCCTTCCGACTCATCTCCATCCAAATCTCTTTCTCCTCTTCCACCCTACTATTGGTCCTCCTTTTAGAATTTATTTGAGTCTTATCCTCCTCTCCTGATCCCGTCCTACTCATCTTCTCCATTTTAACCTCTTTCTCCCTACTCTCTCTTCTCATTGTAATCCTCTCCTGTCTCCTTCCTACTCAACTTCACCCCCTTCAAAAATCTTTCTCCTCTTACCTCCTTTTAGCAATTTTTGATCTATTCTTTTATCTATTTTGTTTGCGATAAAAATCTCACTCCCTAATCGAGCTCCTGCTCTCTAGCTCTCCTCTCTCTGTCACTTTAGACAGTTGAAATGTCTCCTCACTTGACATCATAACCTAAGACTCAAGCCAGAAGATACCATTAACTTGTAGACACAGGTGTGCCTACTGGAAGATACCATTGCATTGTAGAGACAGTTCCTTATCTCTCCAATTTTACTTCAGATGCAGTTACAATTGCTGAAAATGAGATTCTCATGTAACAGTTTCGTTTATTCAGATCGCTGATATATTTATATTGAGTGAGCACACAAGGTATTTGAATAACTTAGTAAAAGTATGTATATTTAAATTCAAGAAGGAAGTTAATATAAAAACATTTGTTCTACGCCACTTGGGTGAATCATTAGAATCATTGGGATAAATTCAATATAATAACGTGTACCTCCTTGGTAGTTGTCAGACTAAGGGCCTTAATTACTTAATTACATTTGCGTATGAAGGGACTCACCATTTTGAGAGTAGGTTAAGCCTGTGCCTGTCTGTAACCATGTACTATATAAATGCAGCATGGCATACTGGAAAGGCTATTTGTGATAGATGGATCTCTTACTCACTCTGCCTGTCTTATTTATGAATAATATAAATACTATCTCTGCTCTACAAATGTCAAAGGACAATAGGGTAGATGTGTGTCTACAAGTGCAGTTAGCAAAGTGCAATGTTTTTCCCTCAGAACTCTGGCATCATTGTGTCTTATTCACCAAACACAACTGTGAACGTGCTTTGTTGCAAATTGGTCACAATTGTGCCATATATTTTCTGTTATCATTTCTGGTGTTCAGGTGACATGTGTGCCCTACTCTTTTGGCTACATTGCAGAGATTGAAGCACAGCGATGAGGGAATCCTGGAGCTAACACCTGGCCTGCAAATGGAGGAAGCTTCAGGGTTCTCCTGTGTCAATAGGCCCAGTAGCACTCAATCTGGAATGAAAGGCAGGTAGGACTGAGCAGCACTGGGCACAAGTGAAAGGTATATATTTTTATGCAAGTCCCTTTAATTAAAATGGTGTTATGTGCAGCTGGCTGCAGGGAAATTCCAGGGACCTCATCTGCACTTGTGGATGTATACGAGTACTAATGTGTCTCCTAAGCCTACCAGACACCTGACACACTCTCGCAGCAATTAGATGTATAGTGGGTCACATATGGTAAAGATTTATATATGCAAATAAGGAGGGGCTGAGGGGTATTGTTCTAGACTGGGGCCCACTAGTAGACAGCAGATCACTTTGTGTTGATATAATATTGAGTCTGTATTGTCTGCTACACATCTTATTGTGTTGTATCATTATGTGAGTTATATTGGTGCAGTTGTATATCTAAAAGTAAAAATTTAATGAAATGTGCTAACGCTTAAAACAATACATGACTCAGATGTGCTTGTTTCTATTGCTTTCCTTTCCATTAGTCATTTTGCTAATCTACTGAAAGGAGGAGTGCAATTCTATCAATGAATTAGTACATTTACATTAGGTTAACTGTGAGCGCAAAGCATTAATGCAAAAGTGCACATTTCAAACAAACAATGATTGAGAAGGGTAGTCAGCTTCCCCACTTGGTTCACATTCTGCTGATGGTTAATAAATTGTTTACATATGTATTTGTATGTATGCATATCCCAGCATATTAGGCAGCAAATTATATTTAAAAATATAATTCATAATTATAAAATCTGCAATACCAATTGCAACTATAATGCTGATTTCCAGCTGCTGTTGAATGAGTCCATTATCCTTGGCCAAGCATAAGGATGGTAAAAGTGAACTGGTAGTTCATATGATTAGATCCCTCATTAACCACCATTCTTTTCCACAGTCACAAATTAATTATATGTTAGCCCTCAAACACATCCATTCCATTCTGTATGCATGACTTTTCAAGGCACATACACATACAATAAAACACCCTCATTACACTTTGTGGCTCTTCAAAGTACATACAAAATAAAAAAAGAGACATTGCTATACAATATAAACTTGTCAATATTGCACTGTGGTCAAACATCAGAAGCATAGAGATGATTCAAGAAAACTGAAAACATGCTGATTTCTCAAGTAGGTTGCTGACCCTGGTAAAAATATTTATGGGCAGCGTCACTGGACTATAACAATTTGCTGGCATGCAGCATCCAACATAATTCAACCCTCTTTAATATGTTAAACTATTTATTATTTGACCAGTTTTGAAAATTGACTCATATACACTAAGCATGGCTTATCGTGGTATCCCAATATAGTTTTCAATTTATCTACAACAAATATATAAGGTATATATAATGAGAACATTGTTCTGTGCTAGAGAAGAGCTTTTGTAATATCTGTGTATTGTTCTCTTGTGCTGTCAACTAGGGTACACTGAAAACTGTTTAGCATGTTCCATTTGGTGCAGCCAAAACCCCCCTAAGCCAGGCATTTTTTAAGAAAGTTGCTTAGAAAATCTATTGAAAAAAATGGGATGCTCACCATGTGACAGTTGGATATCTGCTGCTTGTAATATAGAAACAATGAATTGCTGTACACTAATTATAAGTATAGCCCTCTTCTGCTACTGCCAGAAATCTAATACTGATTTCCTCCCTTGTGGCGCCCCTTCCACATCATGCACCACCCTCTGCCCGGTCTCCACCACGCTAAAAGGTGGCAACCCTATGTAAGCAGCTCCCCTACATAAACATATTAGCTGTTTCTTTAAGTCTGTAGTTATCAATGTTGGGTCTCCTGTATAGTTTTTAGTCATGCTTAAAGGAGAAGTAAAATCCCTCCCCCTCCCCTGTGTTTAAATTTTATGGTAAAAAAACAAGACTCTTGAATCACATGGAAGTCAATGGTAGACGCCCCCTGAGCCATTAAGATGTTAATAGCCTACATGATGTTCAAGTTTTTTACAGGGTTTTGGCCAAAACTCAAATGATTCAAGCAAGTCAAGTTTTTTCCCCTTAATTCGAGTTTTGTAATTTGATTCAGATTTTGCAACTCCAATTTGGTCATTCAAATTTTTTACATTCCAGTTTTCTCTTACATTATATACTGTTCGAATTTATTTGTGGTTTTAAAAAATCTTGCATAACTCTAAAACTCGACCTTGGATAAATATTCCCCTAGGTGTGGGAGCCTTTGTGCAGAATGTTTGGAACCTTGAGTGTGTATACTTCACAAACACAAAGTTTCTTACTGAAAGAGTTCAGCAAAATATGAATCAGACTGTGTGAGAGAGGTTTAATTCCATACAGACAGAAATGACTTCATGGCTGATTGCAGTTGAAGAGGATAGTGACAGTCTGCTGTCCTGCAGTTTTATCCAATTATCCTGCATTGTCACTACCACTCTCTATCTCTCTCTATATATAGTCATAATCCTCCATATAATTTCCCTCTTAAAGGTTTTATATATTATATATTATTATATGATACATTTTTGCATTGCTGTGCCTATGTAATGCTAGTGATTTAAAGCTATCTTTAATTGATTTATCACAATATAGTAATGACGTTTGACATCTAATCACTGCTATTTCAGAGCCCCTAATGATTATTTTTTTCAAAAAATCTTTTAAGCCTGCAAAACTATAATTCAGAGTTTGTTTTTTCTATATGATGTAAGTCTTTAACAGCTTAGTTATTAAATATTGAATAGTTTATTTAGTTGAAAGCTGAAAAAAATGTAACAATAAATGTATAGAATAGGTAGGCCAGTTTTATTATTCATGTGCTTAAATATGAATGCATTCCTATCACTTAAAGGGGATCTGTAACCCTAGTTTATATCATTCTCCACCATTTGAAACTAGAAAAGTTTTGCCTGCTTAATTGGTTTCTTAGTTTCTACAGTTTGGTTTAGGTCATGAATGTTGACATAGCATCTGACTAGCCGTTGCAAGAACTGATTGATGGGAAAGGTATTGCAGTGAAACTTATGCCAATTTATTTACGGTTTCCAACTGTTTATTAGCTCAGAGAATAGCCTTCCCGTAATCATAGTTTGGCAGGATGCAAATACATGTATCGAAATACCTGTTATCCAGAAAACCTCAAATAACAGGAAGGCCATCTACCATAGAGTCCATTTTAAGCATATGATTCACATTTTTATTTCCTTTTTCTCTGTAATAATAAATCAGTACAGTACCTTGTTCTTGATGGTAACTAAGCTGCATGAATCCATATTGGTAGCAAAACAATCCTATTGGGTTTATCTAATGATTAAATGTCTTCTAAGAGACTTAAGGTATGGTGATCACAGTTGTGGAAAGATTCCTTATCTGGAAAACCCCAGATCCAAGATCCCCAGTTACTTTGTTTCTAAACCACAACCTGGTCACTTGGTTTTCTGTGTGTGTATGCGTGTGTATTAGAAAATGCTTTTGCCTCACTGTGTTTTATAGTGTGTATATCACTTCTTGTAAAGTCAGTTATATTCTGGCTCAGTTTCCCCATAGATTAGCAGTTCTGCTTAACAATATGCAGATCGTTCCCAGTCCTGCTTCTAAACTATTCCAATAGTTCTCTCAATAGTACATTTTTCTAAAGCATCAAATATATATACTGTATATATATTTTATATATATATATATATATATATATATAGATGTACTTTTTGGACTTTAATATTACAGCTAGGGAGAACAAATACATTACTATTTGCTTCTGATTAAGTTTTTTTAGATACTTAATTTAGGTCTTGAAAGAAAGAAAATCTCCTCCCTATTATGTGTTATTTTTAAAAAGTTCACTCTCCTGCCTAGTATGATTGCTGGTGGTTGTTGTACAATAGTGTCTAAAGGATGCAGGAGGAAACTTACGGCATTTATCTCAGCAGTACTATCATTTATATGCAGTTATATGGATTTTACATTCATCTCTGAAGATATGGGTAAGTAATGTGCTGATGTCAGAAGGGAAACAATCAGTTCCCAAGGATACATGAATTAAACTAAAACTATGGTATAAGAATGGAGCCTTTCATTCAAAACTATATGATGTCATTGTGTTATGCAAAGTAAATTTTTAGTATTATTTACACAATCTTCTCAAACAGCACTCCTGGATTTATTTAAACTTTGGTCTGCTTACTGGGCTTTGTCAGTAAATTAATTTCATGTAAAACATCTCTCAGACGTGGCGTTACCTTCAAATCTTGTTATTCTAAACAGTGTAGTCTAGGAAATCAGGTTACATTTGGTTGATGGCTTAGCCCCTGACCCCTGTAGATGCCCATGTTGGCAAAAACATCAAGAACAAGGAGTCAAGATCAGGCATAATTCTCTTTAGTGGATCTTCTTGCATCAGCTGAGCTGATAGCCCCCGAGGTTAAGAAAAGGGAAAACTAAGTAAAAGGATAAACCTGTGCTAGTCTAAACTAGCAGTGCTGCACACTGCAAAATCAACCCAGGCCTGGATGGCCTCAAATTTACACCACAAAGATTTTAGCTTTCATTATCCTTTAAATATATTCTGATGAAATTATTAAAAAAAGATCACTATAGTCTAGCTAATGAACACTCAAACTGTCACCTAGGTGGTTGACATGGTTCACTCCCTCCTGCCCATTCTTTGCAACATTTTATCCTGGTGTCATCTTTGGCCTTCTTCTGTAAGGGACTGGCATATCTGACGTGTGTGCAGTTTTCGTACGAACTGCGCATGCGCTAAAAAGCTCCCTGAATTGCTGAAGAAAGGAATAGGATCTGAAGAAGACTGCCGATTCAGAAGATTGTGTCCTTGAGCTCTGCTGCACAACTCTGCATAAATAAGTGAGCATGCTATTCAGGGACACTTTCTGGAATAATGTATTATGCGGGGGGGGGGGCACTATCTAGGGTAGTATATGGGGCTTTTCTTATGGGAAGGGTTTAGTTCTCCTTTAAACCAATAGACCAGTTTTTCTTCCAATAAGGATTATATCTTCATACAGTGTACTGTTTTATTATTACAGAGAAAAAGGAAATCATTTTTAAAAATTTGGATTATTTGGATAAAATGGAGTCTATGGGAGCTTTCTGGATAACAGGTTTCCGGATAATGGATCCCATACCTGTTCAAAGAATGAATCATTATTGTACAGGAAAGGTATTTGGCAGTGGTTTTGGAATGATATGTGTCATTAGCAGTTCATTGATATCAAGAATTAATGAATGAATAAATATTTGCATGAGTTATAAGAATAAAGAGAAACTTTCCATCATATGAAGGAATATTTGGGTCAGGTCATCAGCATCATTAAAGCTATAATCCCATCCTTATGAATGTAGCCAGCATCTATTTCTAAAATGACATACATTACCAGTTTAGCATGAGGTTTATACACAATAAAAGGGAAAGATTTCCTGTTTCTATGTGTGGTTTATTCAGTTATTTATAAATGCATGCCGAGTTAAACATGTTAGCTTTAGCCATTATAATATATCTTTATATGTGTTAATTTGTATTAGTGTGAGCATCTATCTGTCTATCTATATTGTGATATGGTGACAAAAAGGTCCAGTCACAAAAAAGTGATTGATGGTAGATATGTTGGGCCATGGATTCTCAGACATTTTTACTCGGGTAAGACCAGTAATGTTGCTAGCAGAGAAACATTTTGTCTATCTGCACCACAATATATATATATATATATATATATATATATACACAGACATATACTGTTTGTGTTTTATTAGTGTGTGAAGCACTGATTGCTCTGTCACAGAAAACTGTGTTAAGTTGTGTTAAGTTAAGATGAAATGTATGTCCTAATCTTCATGTAAGACTCAATAAAGTTTTAATTACACTTTCCCCTGCTTCCCATTTTTTTAATTAAAAACTACGAAGTTTAAAGGACTACTGTATGAAAGCTGAATTCATTCAGATGACTAAAGAGGGCAACTTCTCCAGTGTACGCTTCGCTCACATCGCAACACTCCGCCAGGCGTAGATTCGCTAGGACAACACTAATTCCCTAAAACGTGAAGTTGCGTCCATGGCGCAGAACGCTGGCGAAGTTGTGCTAGTGTTACTTTGGCAAGCAAAGTTGCGCTAACGTCAGCTAATTTGCATACGGCGGGAACTGAAGTTTCAATGCACGTATATGTTGCAGTTTATACATTACATTACACAAATCCAGGGAACCTTAATAATATAATATAGAGTTGTTATAATGCCCTACACATGAGCCCAGTGTCTAGTTTATGTGCCATATTTTAGGAAATGTAGGGGGGGACCTGGGTACCCTAAAAAAAATTATGGTCTTTTACACCCTGAAAAAATTAAGATGCCAGTGTTTTTTGGGACTTGAAAATTTTTCAACCAAAAATCGAGGAAATCCTATGCACTCTATTGCACTTCGCCTGGTCTGAGCTGGAGACAGCAAGTCTGGCGAAACAGCTAACGTTCAGTACAATTTGTATCTTAGTGAATTTGCATAGTAACGTTCTTTCACCAGAGCGAAAATTCGCCTGAAGTTAGAGTGCGAAGCAATGCATCCTTTTTACATCCTTTTCACTATCGAAGGGGCCTCTGCGCTCGTTGGTAAATAAGAGAAGTAGTGAAATGATGCCACACTGGTGAATTTTTGCTAGCGTTGGTCACTTTGTCCTTTAGTGAATCTGCCCCTATATGTTAGTTAAAATATTTTTTCCCTGGGTCAGTGCTTCTTTTAGGAAAATGCACTGGCTTGGCAAAAATGTAGTGTAGTGCAAAACTACATGACTGGAAAGGTAAGAAAAATGTCAGTTTGGCACAAGGATACTTTTTCAACGGGCTGGTGCATTTATTTCTAAACAGGTGCGCTGGCTCGGGAAAAAAACTACTGGTTGGATACCTAATGTATTGACACATCCTCTATACAGTGGTTTGCAACCTTCCTAATGATGCAACCCTTTAATTCAGTTCCTCATGTTTGGGTGTCCCTCAACCATAAAATTATTTTCGTTGCTACTCCATAACTGTAATTTTGCTACTGTTATGAATTGTAATGTAAATACCTGATATGCATGATGTATTTTCATTGTTACAAATTGAACATAAATAAAGCATAGTGACAAAAACAATATGCTATTATATATTGTGAAATATTTATTTCTTACAAATAAATGAAATTTAAGCGTGGTATAGAATGGGTAACAGTTAATATAATAACAATAAACCACATTGCTACATTTTGCGACAGAATGCATAAAAAGCCAACATTAGTGCGAAGGTTGAGATTGCTTCTTTCTCACCAGATCAGAAATTATCGGGGCAGTCTTTGCAAGAACACAACGAAGATCATCTTCCACACCAAGTCTACTTCTGTATTTAGACTTCATAACCAACAAGCTGGAAAACCCTGTTTCACAAAGATATGTTGTTGGAAATGGAAGAAGAAGGCGCAACACAGTCTCAGACAGAACAGGAAATGACAGCAAACACTTGATCCAGAATTTGGTAACTGACATTGGAGAGAAATCAGTTCTCACTGCATCGCTGGGCTTCTGGCAAGTGCAAATGGGGTGTCAGGTAGATTTAGAAAGTACGCTGAAATTTTGTCTGCAATCATGTGCAAGTGTTCTTTCACTGAAATTATCATAATAATCTTTTTGTCTGGCTCAATGTCATGTTCCTCAAAGAAAGCAGATAAGGTAGGTATCCAATTTTTTTGCCAAAGTTGAAGTTTCATTCGGAATGATTGGATCTTTTCAGACAAATCGAGGCATGTTGCATTCGGTCCTTGCAGTGATAAATTTAACTCATTCAAGATGGCAAAGATGTTAACCAAGTAATCTATTTTCTGCAGTTCAGCAGTTTATTGCTATAAAGTGCTGCGATCTGCGGTCTTGCTTTCTCGTTAAAAAATGTTTTGAGTTCATTACGAAGCTCAAAAAAAGTTTAAAAATATTTTCTTTCGACAACCACTTCAGTGTGAAATAGCAGAGCATTGTTCAGTGCATCCAACTCGTTGCACTGTTGTGAAAACAGTTTAAAGTGCTCGTCTTTACAAAATTGACAGAACTTATGACGCTTTTCATTACTTCTTGAAACTTGTGGCAGGGTCTTCATTGCTAATATTTGCAGATGAATCATACAGTGACTTTTGGTGACTCATTCAGTACCAAATATTGAAAACCAGATCGACATCCTAGCATAGCTGTAGCACCACCTTTTCCCAAGATCTTACGCTCACATATGCTCAAATACATCACGTGCAGTAGTTGTCGTTTCAAAAGGATTGCAAAAAAGAATCTCATCTTTAAAGTCGCCATCATTAATATACCTCACGTAAACAACGTCTGTAGATTCATCAAGCTGGAAACTAAATATTGGAAGTGGAGCAGATTTAATTTCCTGGATTACCTGATCAAGAATATCAGACATGTCATCTATTCTTCTGCAGACAGTGTTGTTAGATAAGGAAATTGCACTCAATTTCGTAACCAATCATAACTCGAACAATGTCTTTGGCCACTGGCAACAGTCAATCCTCAGCAATGGTGTGAGGTTTCATAGATCTGGCGATTCTGAGTGCCACCAAATATGAAGCTTCAACTGGTGCTACATTTTGTTTGTGGTACTTGCCACCAGTGTCGGGTCTGGCTTTCTTGAGTCCATCAGCTTTACTTCTAAAATAGTTGGTATCCTTGTCGGCAAAGATTGGATGCGTTTAATTTGTTTCGGCTTCATAGATAACAAATAACACATTGCAGTTTCTCAATTCCTGCTGTAATTATTGAGGTAAAACCATACTGTAAAAAAATCCTCACTATATTTTCTTTTCTTCATGTTCTTCTCTACACAATCCATTGTAGTGGGATGGTTTGCTAATGAAAATAATATATAACAATAGCTTTAATAATACAAAAGATGATACAATTTAATTCTCTAGGTTGTTTTTTTTTTTACATACCTGTTACTATCACAAGGGGACAGTATTCACATCAACCACAGCTGAATATAAAAAGACTGATTAGCATCCAGATTAAGTTCCCATGATACAGATATATTTTTTTTTGCAGTAGTTGATGATTTTACAGTACTGCATTTTAAATTTACCCAGTAATTATAATTTCATGAAGTGTTGTTTTACCTACAGTACTGCTGCTTTCAACACAATAGCTGCTTTCAACACAGAAGCTGCTCTCTACACATGTGCGACTGGTCCGCATAAGTACATTATGGCGCCAACCCTGTCACATACACCTGTATTTGTACGGGGTGTTATGGGGGTTGGAGCGATTATGTCATCACACCGGGTACTCTTATGTGGGTGTATCTGCATGTGGGCGGACCCATCGTGAGACGGATAGAGGAGTGGTGTCTTGGTTCCTAAGACCATTGCAAATATGGGAAAGGTTCGGTCGACCCCCAAAGGGGCCGTGACCCACAGGTTGAGAACCGCTGCTCTATGCAGACATTGAACCTCTAAAGGGGGAATAAATTGTCTTGATAACCCAAATCCATGGAAATCACATGTAATCTAATCAATTATCATACGATCTATATATGGCATGCAACGTATTATGGGCATTCATATTTTTTGGCACATTGAACAAATTTTCTGTTTTGTACTTTATTATTCATTAGTATTTTTACTTTTAGAGTTTGTGAGTTTAGCAGTGGTTTCGAAAAACTCTAAAACCACTAAAATCTGATCTTTGATAAATAGGCCCTCAGAGGAAGCAGATCCTGCAGCTGCATGGATGGCAGGAGGTATAGTGGGTACAATGAGGCATTAATTCATATAAAATTTCAATGAATGTTGGAAAAACAAGTCAACCCCTAGACATTTTGGGCCTGAAAAATAATTTGCTATGGGGCCCAGTAATGTCTAGTTACTCCACTGCCCCATGTGTTCAGTCTAACTGAAGTCATGTGATTTTATAGCTGTGAAGAACATGATTTTTTATTCTTCATACACAATGCCATTTATTTTATTATTTTTTTCTCATTTACAGAACTCATTAACATACGTGAGAAATGCAGGCAGACATCAACTTCGGAACATTTCTCTTTACAGGCAAGGTTGGATGGAAGCCATTAAAACTTTAAAGTAATCCTTTTTTAAGCGTTTTGCATCATATAGTTTTGAGAATAAGGCTGAAAGCTACTAAATCAAAATGCATCTTCTGTTGTCATTCAGATAAGGATTTGTGAGGAATCAAAGCACTCAGTAGGAGAACATTTGAGAACATTTGCAATAGGTAAAGCCATTTATAAAAATAAAATCATCACAGTGTCATTTCCAGAATCTGACAGTTACATGCTTATTTTAGCTCATGCTAACAGCTCAAATTAAAATGATAATTAGTTGTGTTCATTGTAGGGTTTGATTGATATACAGTAGATCCACTCTAGGAACTCAAATCAAGGTAAAATAAAATACCAGACACATTGTGCCTGGTATAGCCACACTACAGCAATAGAGATACATAGGTAGAGTACTTGCCTTGTAACTCCATGTAAGTGTTCTTCATTTGTCCTGTACATATGCACAAATTGTAATTGTGTATAGGCTATTCATGCATGTGCCAGGCAAAAAACCACCAATATCTTCCTGGGGAGGGACATGAGGGCTGGATATTTTTGTCATAGGAATGTTGAACCCCTGGACACATACAATAACCCTAATATATGGCTTACCACTATCAGGACATTCTCATCTACAACATTTACTCATCCACCACAGCACATACACCATAGTTTGTAATGAAGAACAAGCCCAAAGTGTGGGGATGTTAGACTTTTGTATTTACTGAAGAGACAAAAGAGACTTCCATGGTCATCTGGCCAGACACAAAAGTTAAGACCAAATATTGCCTTCAATGAATGTATATATTTTTTTCTTTGTTTATAGTGTGAGTTTCATATTTTGTAGCAAGTTTTCTAAACAATTTTGGGATAATGTATAACTGGATCTGTGTTTTGGGAGATACAACTGCTGCTGCAGCAAATATGTTGGTGCAAGAGCATCATGGAAGCTATTCTGCAAAAAAATTAAGCTAGCCTTCATGACCAGGCTGTGGCATTGAAAAGATAGGGTCTTTTGCAAATCTGTCTCACCTATAATATCCTGTTAGTACATGAAGCTCTAATTAATGTATGATAGTATAATTATAAGGTTGTAGGACAGTCAGAAAGTTGAGTCAATCTATGAGTTCAGCAATGGGCTAATGATTTACTGTAAGCCCTGAGCAATGGGCTTATTATCTGTACTAACCATGTATCAGGCAGAGGGGAGAATCTTGTGTTTGGCCTGGTTAAATTTGTATCTGAAAGAGGGCCTGGCCACATTGTGTTCAGTTACATCAAATGTTATGCAATTTACATAACTTCCACAAAAACTGACTTAACTTGCTTATTATAGAGTTACATTGGCAGTTGACATTAGGATCTCTTTACTGAATTATATGAACATCTCCTAAATAAACTTTTCAGCAGTGGAGAATAACTAGTAATTGGGCCCTACAGTATATTGTTGGACTCCCTAGGCTTATGTTAAATATGCAAAAACATTATTTACCTTGAAACTTATGAAACTTCCTTATAAAGGAATGCCAGGGCTGAGCAGCATGACAGTAACAGGTAGGTCGGTTTAATTTTGGGCAAAAATTACTATTAAATCCACTGCCCCAATAAACTGACTTATTAGCACATTAATTTATATTTTTGACTCTTTATATGAACTACTACTGACTAGTTATTGGGCCCCACAACAAAATCATTGGGCTAAAGGAACAAGACAATTTCCATGAACATGTATTGCAGCTACTTATTAGTCCACCTGGGACCCCTATAGTTTTTGGGCCCCCAACAAATGCAGGACCTGTTTCCTTGAGCTGAATCAGTTAAAGTCTGGACCAAAGCCAAAGTGTCAATGCATTTTCCATCATGATGGCCTCTCTACTGAATCAAATGCTTTAGCTGTGCCTAGAGAGACCAAGGTTCAAGAGCCCTTGTTACCATGGTGGGTTTGGAGGTGGGCAAATACCTGTCTCAGGTTTGTTGATGTGAATTTTGTGGGCATGAATCCTGATTAGTTTGGTTGGTTCACTGATGAGACAACTCTTACCAGTCTCGTTGTCCAAATTTTGGCAAAGTTTTTGACATTGGTGTGGACTACAATGATTGGCCAATAGACATTGTAGTGTGAAATGATCAGGAAAGAGAACCAGTTTCAGTGGTGCTAAGATCCATCTTGAGACTTATTTCTAACTTCAACAGTCATAAAACAGTTCTTAAATAAACATACACAACAGAGTGGAAACTTTGTGATTGTGAAACAAAAATAATTTGTTTGCAGTAAAAATACCACAAATAAATAAAGCAATCTCACAAAGCTATCATATTCAGTTGAGTCTGAATGAATAATTCTAAAAAAAACCGTCATGATTTTCAGCCACCAAACACTCCGATTGTTGCAACATCGGAATAATTCCAGCAGGCAGATTTGTAAAACTAAAGCAAGATCATACAATGGAGTAGCTTATTGTTATAGTTTCTATCAGAATGTAATGCAGGCTGTAGATATAATATCATAACTCCACTCCAATTCAATTGTGTTCAAAGATCAAGGCAACCACAGCCCTTTAGCAGTGAAGATTTGTGTCTCCAAAGATGCCCCAGTAGCTTCCCATCTTTTTTTCTACTGATTCACATGCTCTGTGCTGCTGTCATTTACTGGGCTTAGGGGCCGACTCACAATATACAGTACACATAGGGGCACATTTACTAAGGGTCGAAATGAATATTCGAATAGAATTCGACTTTCGTAGTGATCTTGAGCTACTTCGACTATCGAATATCCCAAAATTCTATTTGAATTGGAAAAATTCAAACTTCGAAGTATTGGCCCTTTAAAAACCCTTCAAATTCGAATATTTGCCACCTTAAAGCTGCTGAATTGCCATTTTAACCAATAGGGGACCTCCTAGAACCTGAGTCCTATGAATTCGAAAACGCCCATATTCGATCGAAAATTACCCCCCCAAAAAAATATTGAAGTTTTTTCACTTCGAAATTAGACCATTAGTAAATCTGCCCCATAGAATATAAATGTCACACTATAAGGCTGATTAGTAATTAATACAGATAATTGCTACATGGCAGCACAAAAACCAGTGCAATTAACATCAGAATTTAATAATCAGCCCTGATACAGTATGTAAACTGCAAAATGATGTAGTTTTGATTGATAAAAGTTGCAGTGGGATAGTGTTTTTCTGTTGTATCATCTAACTGGCTAATGCTTCCTGCAACACTAAATGTTATGCTATATCTGAAAACATTGACATGTGTCTGAAGCCTTGAATCCATCATGTACTGAAGACATTAGCTTTAGCTACTTATTTACCTGATCTGTATAGATTTAGTGCATTCTTCTATTAGTTATCAATTATCATCAAAAATTCCAATAATTTAAAAGTACACATCACCAAGTGAGAATATCATCTGTAACATATTTACTGAAATTATTCAAATTTTCCTGTAATGTCTATAAATAGAAAACCAAAGTAGGAACAACAGTACCAAACCAGCATATCTGATGCTGAGGTCCAGCCAGGGCATACCTGTAATCTATACGAACTGTTACAACTCTGGGGTCCGTTTACTAAAGCGCTGTAAATTTGACTATAAGTTTCCACATGTTATCACTGAGAATATTTTTCTGCCAGAATATTCACGGCGACTAAGTTTACTAAGCAGTGATGCACTCAGAAGTCATTGCGATCACTTGCTTCGTTAACGAACCAGCTTAAGTTAGCTGTAATTTTAGGGAGTTGCGAATTTTCTGGCGAAAAATTTTTTGCGAATATTTATGCTATAATATTATGGCAATCTTTACTGTAACTTTTATGGCCAGAAATGCATCTTCAGATTACCACAACCATGTATGCATCATATAAACCATCCATCCACTCACACACCCTTCTGCCAATAGAGTCATATGAACAAGAAATCATACCAGTCTCTCTTTGCTTCATATAAATGCACAGTTTAATGTAGCCAAACCCCCTGCCAAAAGCGCTGAAGCTGACGAATCCTTGGACTGTGATGCCCGCTGCTAATAATACGCCTCTGAGCTGAAACTGCTGTTGTTGCAATAGCTACAGATCTCTCTCCTGTCAGCAATGGCTACAGCAAAGAATGATGGGCAAAAAAAAGTATTTTGGGATATTTCCTACCCCTTGAGAATTTTCTGGCGAAGAAATACTTTTACGTCATTAAATAGGTTGTGGTAAAATTTTGCGAATATTCTCGCTTAAATTTTGTCTTACACACATTTCGCAGTTTAGTAAACCGGGCTTAATGTGTTCGTAGCATTATTTTCATGGAATGCGATAACTGGCGATCACATATTCTTGCACAACTTTGTCTATATTTTGTGCGCATATTTTTACCGCACTTTAGACCCCTCTGTCTGAATTGATTGGTTTACCAAATCTCTGTATTAAAACCCCATGTAAATTGAATGGGCAGCAAAAATATAAATAAGTAATTTTATAGGCAAATGGAGGCAGTTCAGTCTGCAAGGTGCAATGGAATGTTTTGGGATGGGCCATATCTCCTGTGCAATATAACATTTTTGCATTTTCATTATATCATCATATTGTTAATATTTTAGTGGCCAAGTTCTTTACCGTTTTATTATTAAAAACTTTTATTCCTTTTAGCCAATTCACTACAGTTTTAGTCTAAAATAATCTCTAAAGAAAGCATTCATTTATTCATCAAGAGTTAGAAGAACTGTGATACATTATGTATGCATCCAAATAAAAATGAATGTCTCGAATGGGCAAAAATCAAAACTAAGATTGAATAAAATTGTTTGAATATGGAAAAAGAAACAAAAAGCAAATGTAAAATTACAGGAGAATGATTAACTGGTGGTTGTGATGTGAATCACCCTTCATACTTATATTCAGATATATGGGCTCATTTATGTCTGACAGTGAGCAAAGTGCAGCTTTGAGTGCAATCGTCATATATTTGTCCCTTAATGCAGCAATTCTGCCATTATTGCTGCAATGGGGAAATTGTGTCTGACGAAATAGCAGGACAATGTATTCAAATTGCCACAACTTACTAAAACTTTACCATGAATAAGATGCAATTTCACTGAGACTTGTTCAAGTCTGGTTAGGGTCATTCCCTTTGATCGCCATGAGAGCAATGTGTTCTGCCTGTTGACACAGGGCAATGAGGGAATCTTGGAGCTACTACCTTGTCTGGAAGTGATGGTACAGTAGCTCCAGAGTTCCTCAATAGGTGCAGAGCTGGATGCAGCTATATGGAAGTACAAAGAGTGCCCTTTGATGCAATTACCTTTAATGCACAGGGTTTTACGCACAACTGACAGCTGCCCTACTCTTCTTGTGTGTGCTGTGCTCTGCCTGTGAGAGGTAACATGGGTGTGGTTTAAAGTTGGTGCGGTTTAAAGAAGGGAGTCATCAACACCAGAAGTTGTTGAATTGTTACAGCAGATTAATTTTATTTTTTTAGCAGAAAGCAATTTGTACTGTCAGCAACCAAACAGCTGTTTTGACAGCAGTCTGTTTGTTTGTGAATAATCTTTATTCTCACATCCAAACCAGATGTTGATACCTAAAAGGTCATTTTCAAAGGTCACAAAGTTGCATCAAGAAGAAGGATACTGAGTCTTCACACTCCATCAAATAACCCAAGGTGTTTCAATGCTCTAGTAGGGGGTCATCATCAGGGTCACAAACTATAAAAAGGCATTAAGTATCTGTAAAAGAGTGGACACAAATACCCTTTCTCCTTGTAAAACCCATTCATCTTTTATACTAATGTGTTGCATGCTTGGCACAAACTTGCCCCTGCTTTGTAAAAGCCATTTTCCTAGGTGGGAGTCTTATGTAGCACATTTTGTACATATTTATTTTAGTCTCTGGTTTAGTTCAGCTTGTAGTGAAAAATGTAAGTATTTCATAGAGTGGAAATACACCTACTTCATTTTTTTTTACTAAATAAATTGAACAGATAAAAACTGATCTCCGGTTGCAACAGTGTAAGTAATACATTTTAAAATTTCTTTAAAGGATTCCCAGGTAGAATTACAGTGTTACGATAAGAAAACATATTGAGTAGGCTTAGTAGCTAATCCTTATCTTTTGATTGGTCTAAATCCTTGAACTTCTTTTTCAGAGCTGTGGGTTACTGGGACTGACTTACAAAATGACTAGGGATATAAATTTACAAAATCCTAGTCACAATGTGGCCATATACTCCAAATCCAGATCCCTAGATCAGTGAGTTATTAATCTCCAGCATTCTCCACACTCCACACCGTCTAAATCAAAAACCTAACCTTTTGGCAGAGACATGAGTTTGTGCGGCTTCAAGCCAGAGGAGATAATGATGCACTCAATAATTTCAGATATTAATTCCCACAGAAATTTCACACATGTAGATTGTAAATCTATTGCTTATGGACAAATACCTTCATTGCAATGAATGTCTCAATCTTTGATTCACCTCTCTTATTAAAGCACTAAGCTCTGAGAAAGCTTTGATTAATACCATGGACATATTTCTAAAGATACATCTTGATCGTTAACATACACTGGTATAAAAGTGCTTACAGAATCTGTACTTTCAGATCTTGCATATTCATCTGGTAATAGGAATATTACTGTAATATAGGTTTGAGAAACCTTGTTTTTACTCCCTTTGTCTATCTAATAAATATATACTTTTCTGTTTATTTATTATTCTTTTACATTTAAATGTCAATCCAGAACCATGTCCATGATGTCCTTCAACTACAGATTAAAACATAAAAAAATACCAGTCATTCATTGCCATGTTATATTTAAAGAGCATCTCTACAGAAAACCCAGTGTTTTGCATTGTGAAAGAAAATGTAATGCTAATCAACTTTCCAATCTAACTCCATCTGCCAGAATTTTGTCCCAAATATATGTATTTTGTTATGGTTGTTTAGATTATTTGTCTTTAATAGGTAATATTATACATGCCCCAAAAAGTAGATTGATGTGACCGTCTTCCTGGTTGCTTCAACTATTCATTTTTCATATTTCACTTTCCATGGAACTGTAACAGAACCCAAATAATGCTCTTGCATTGGAAGAAATGAGCACTATAGAGTATAAATAAACGATGAACATACATATTTAGGAAAGAGGAAGCAGCACCTGAAGGTTGAGAGAAAGTTGAAAGATGAAGGCTATTAAAGCAGTTGGCTACTAGCTGGACTTATAATGCAATCCATGAGTTGCAGTCTGTAAGTCAGTGAGTTCAGTATATAGGGGCAAATTCACTAAAGGGCAGAAATTAGCTAGCAACGCCTTGTCTGACCTGGCGAAGTAAAGTCTAGCGCAAGAGGTAACGTTCAGTAAAATGGGTATCTTAGCTAATTAGCGTACAGATGCAGCCACTTGGATTTGTGAGTTAAATGCGTCATGACTCAGGGTTAATTGAAGAAACTGTGTTATCTAAAGTCATATTAACTCATTTAATGCATTTTCATTAGCATACCAAAGCACCATTGTTTTAAATTTTAATTGGATGGGATGCTGTGACACAATATTCTGTGCTAAATGGGATAGATGAGTTGTTATTCTGTGTCAAATGCACAATCCAAAGTGGCTTCATCTGAAGTTACATCCCTTTGTCAGTGCTCAACTTTGCCTGGCGTAAGGGTGCGAAGTTGCTCTAGTCTATCTACTTCGCTAGTGAATTTTTGCCAGGGACATTGTTAGTATATCGGCGAAGTTGCAAAATTACATCACACTGGCGACTTAGCGCAAGCGTTAGACGCTTGCGATTTAGTGAGTTTGCCCCATAGTGTTTGTGATTGGAAAATGTTCTTCTGGTCTCAGAAACATTTCCCAAAAAAGTTTAAGTAGGGAAATGATTTTAATAAACACATTTTTTATACTGAATAAGTATTTTGTTTATTTATGCTGTAATACTTAAAGCATCTAAAACTAAACACATATATCCATGCAAGTGGTTCTCAATGTATAATTTTTTGCTTCATTCTCCACATACTACAAACTCATGTTCACTGACAGTTTATATCAATTTGTCATGGAAGGTTATCTCAGTTTGTTATGGTAAAACAACTTGCACAGGGTATAAAATGATTTGCACAAAGTCATAATTTATTGGATTGCGCATATTTTATTTATATATCATACAGTATATTAAAGGTAGAGGACATGTTATTCAGAATGCAGAGGACCTGGCATTTTCTGGATAAGTGATCTTTCTGTAATTTGGATCACCATATTTTGTGTCTGCTAAAAAATTGGTTTAATATTAAATAAACCTAAAAGAATTGTTTTGCTTCCATTCAGGAGTAATTGTATCTTTTTTTGTCAAGTTGTGCTAATACTGAGTGAAAAAGGAAATGATATTTAAAAATCTGAATTATTTTATTAAAATTTACTCTTTGGGGGGATTGCCTTCAAGTAATATGGAGCTTATATTTTCATGCTTGGACTACTAGCACTACTCAGTTACTACTCAAAGTGGAACCCCAACCTGTAACAATCTGTTACCTTGAATCCTATGGATAGCTTGGATCCCGAAGGAGAGCCACTGGTGCAAGGAAAATTGGTGGACACGGATACTCCTTTACGGCTCTGGTCTTCACCGACGCCCTTTTGGGGCCCCGGGCTTTCTGCGGCGGAGAAGGCAAAGGAGCAGGGAATGGCCGAGATCGAGGTACCATCAAGGATTGAAACAGAAGCAAAGTCAAAACAGGTAAAAGAGTCGGTGCAGGCGGCAGAGGATCAGAAGTCAATAAACAGGCCAGGAGTCGAATACCAGGAATCAGATGTCAGGCAAGGCTTGAGCTGGAACTGTGGAAACAGAAGCCAGCTTGGGCAATGTGAGGAGGAAGAGGAAGGTATTTAAGGGACCAGGAACCAATCAGGAGGCTGAGGACGGACAGACACATCAGGAACCAATAGGAAGCTAGGCGCCCAAATTAGATGTCATAACACCTAAGTATACTGGTATAAAAAAAACCTACAACACCTGGTATTCCCAGGCGGTCTTCCATCCAGGTACTAACCAGGCCTGGCCCTGCTTAGCTTCAAAGATCAGACACTTTCAAGGTGATGGGGCCTTAGGCCGTCCATTATGGCATGGGCGTCCGACTTGACGTGCGCCAGTATTTATGCGCCGACGTTTGACGGCAGGCATTACACAACCTTAACAAAGTGAAATGACCTCATGCACTAGCATAAGTCTGATTTTTTAGCTTATGTCTTTCATTTAGTCAGTTTTCTTCCAGCCACACAACTCAAACATAAACTTGTAGTAAGGCTTCATTATGGAGGGGACTAATTGTCTGTAACTGGATTTATTTTTTAACCTATACCCTAATGGGTAAATGCTGTGGCTCTACCAACAAATATATTTGTAGTTACTTACATGTAAAGAGGCAATAATACAGGGGGATGAGGCTTAGGGGCAGATTTACAGTATCGAAGGTTGAATTGAAACTCGAATAGTATCTTATTTAAGAAAAAACCGGAATGGCTAAAACTCGAACAAATATTACCGACCTGAAAACTCGAATCGAATATGAATCAAATTCAACTAAATCAAATATTGTCTCAGAAAAAAAACTTGAATGTCAGGAATGCTATTAACATCTTCAAATGGGTCACTGGAGCTCTGCCATTGACTTCTACATGAACTCGGCAAGTTTTAGGTAGAGAATAGTCGAATTCCAGTTGTTCCCACGGTCAAGGTATGCTTCCAGTAAATGGATCGAACAGGCAGAGAAAAAAAAAAAAAAAACCTTTTTTTTTCTTTTAATCTGTTTTTTCGACCAACCCAAGGTTACAATGTCAGTCCAATCGGTTTCCTGCCGGTCTCCACGTAGTCTCCCCACTACGTAAATCAGTCCAAGCCAAAAAGGAAACAATTTTCCTTTAATGGAGATCAGCGCCTAAGCAGTGGAAATTTTAGAAAACCAATATAGTGTAGTATTATGATTATAACGATTGTTCACTCAGTGGTTTCAAACAACTTTATCTTTTAACCAAAGGGAGTGACGTTATCCCCAAAAGTTTTTTTGGTGAATATATGCTCAAATATATAATGAAAAGTGCCGGGTGCTCAGTTATATATAAACCAATAGTGAGATTATGTCTAAATTGCCTACTCACAGACCACAAATGTGGTATACAGCCCGTAGTAAGAAAATCCTGGCTCACAGTCCTCAGATGCTTCAGTGCACGTGGACTCCACAATTGGATGCAAGACAGAAGAAATTGCAAAATAGTGTAATACTATTTCATATCTAAAATCCAATTCTTAAAACAATAAAAATACACATACAATACAATAGGGATGTTCAAAGAATGGTTGAAGTCCAGGCAAAGGTTCAATAAGTCATCTTGGAAGCACCGCCGCAGAGAATGGACGTGCCGCCCGGAGCTCCTGGAAAGGCTCCGGGTGGCGTTCGTGACAATGCTAAATCTTGAATTCGAGTTTGGATTGTGAGTTTTGACCAAAAATCCAACTCGGAAATTTGAAGCTTAATAAATCTGCCCCTTAAAGTACATAATTTATAAGTAGGACATGATGAACAGCAATATCCATTTTTATACAAATTCTATACTAATATAAATATTAGCACAGCCAGGGTAAGGATATTTATGGTCTCTTTCTGTCTTGCTGATTTGGAAAAAGATGTACTATTTCATGTCACATTATTGCTTTTTATTTACACACAAGGTCATGTTAGCTATGAAGGACTGATGGAGAATATATTACTACTGTAGCAGTAGCAGCAGCAGCAGTGATACTTGGAACGTCATTATTAAAAGCCAAGTGATAAATGAAAAAAGCAAAATGAAGTCACAAATACTCAACATGTATAGGAAAATTCACCGTCAAATAAAATGCCATGAAGATAAATGACGGAATATCCTGAATATGTTTGCATTGAACTTTTACCATTTTTTAATAAATACTTTTTTAAAAGATTTTCAACTTTCATATGGTTATGCAGAAAAATGTTTTTATGTTTCGTTTATTTCTCTACAACCTATAGTACTATATCAGTTAGGTCATACTAGTCCAGTGAAAATGAAAAATTATGTGCTGTGTTATTTCCTTTCTTTATATAGCACCAATATATTTATACAATTCTTTACAGATAAATTACATTTACAAACACACACACTCACAGGAGGGTCAATTTTATCAGGATTAAATTAACCCCCCTCTATGTTCTTGGAGTGTGGAAGGAAAGCAGTGCACCTGAAGGAAACTCATGCATTCATAAACTGAATTCAGTACCCCATTGTTGTACATCAACTCTGCTCCAACAAAAACCCTATTGGCAAAAAAAAAAATATTGAATTTTGAACGATTTACTAAGCTATATTACAAGACCAAGATTATATTTAGCAGGTTATTTCAAAGGATATAGCATGGAACTTAAGAACCTATTCATATTCACAAAATTACTTGAGTCTGTACATGCTTATTGTATTATGATCCAATTCGCCAGGTTAGTTTGCTTTGATGAATTGCACTAAAGGTGGAAAGTACAGAGCCCAAGTCAAATTAATATGCATTGCTCCTGAGTGGTTGAATTTACTGTAGTTGTTTACTGTAAGAGACTGTGGAAGATGTTACTAAAGGAATGATAGATGGAAAAGCCTATTTATCAAAACTCAAAAGAAAAGGTTCTTGTTCAAATTACAACAACCGAGAAATCTCCAAATTTCAGGAATAAAATTAATTCAAATGTTTTAAAAATCATTTCCTTTTTCACTGTAATAAAACAGATTAATATTAAATATATTAATAGTAAAAAAATGAAAACAGGAAGGAGTAGGACCTTTATTATCAGAGGGGGGTCAGCTGGTTGATGAGAACAAGCAAAAAGCTCAGATTCTGAATGAATACTTTTCATCAGTATACACAAATGAGGAACCAGCTTATGAAGGTTTCCTTGTTAATAGCCCCAATTCTAATACATCCAATGATGCATGGTTCACACATGAGGAAATTAGAAAATGTTAAGATAAACAAAGGTCCAGGGCCAGATGGGATTCACCCCAGGGTACTTAACAAACTTAGCTCTGATTGCCAAACCTCTATACTTAATTTTTCAGGATTCATTGAGGTCTGGCATGGTGCCGAGAGACTGGCGAATTGCTAATGTGGTGCCGCTATTCAAAAAGGGATCCCATTCTCAGCCTCAAAACTATAGGCCAGTTAGTCAGACGTGGGTGGTAGGAAAGCTTTTTGAAGGATTAATAAAGGATACTGGACTTCATAGCAAATAACAATACTATGCGTTTGTGCCAGCATGGTTTTATGCGTAATAGATCTTGCCAGACTAACTTAATTACTTTTTATGAGAAGGTAAGCAGGGACCTCGATTCTGGGATGGCAGTGGATGTGATTTACTTTGCTAAAGCATTCGATACAGTGCCACACTGAAGGTTACTGGTTAAATTAAGGCCTTGAACATAGTATTTGTACCTGGATAGAGAACTGGCTAAAAGATAGACTTCAAAGAGTGGTGGTAAATGGAACATTTTCTAATTGGACCAGTGTTAGTGGGGTACCACAGGGCTCTGTACTGGGTCCCTTGCTTTTCAACTTGTTTATTAATGACCTGGATGTGGGCATTGAAAGTACGGTTTCTATTTTTGCAGATGATACTAAATGGTGCAGAGCTATAGGTTCCATGCAAGATGCTGCCACTTTGCAGAGTGTTTTGTCTAAGTTGGGAAACTGGGCAGCAACCTGGAAAATGAGGTTCAATGTTGATAAATGCAAGGTTATGCACTTTGGTAAAAATAATATAAATGCAAGTTATACACTAAATGGCAGTGTGTTGGGAGTTTCCTTAAGTGAGAAGGATCTTGGGGTTTTTATAGATAACAAGTTGTCTAATTCTGGGCAGTGTCATTCTGTAGCTACTAAAGCAAATAAAGTTCTGTCTTGCATAAAAAAGGGCATAAACTCAAGGGATGAAAACATAATTATACCTCTTTATAGATCCCTAATAAGGCCTCATCTGGAGTATGCAGTGCAGTTTTGGACTCCAGTCCTTAGGAGGGATGTAAATGAGCTGGAGAGAGTGCAGAGACGTTCAACTTAACTGGTTAGAGGGATGGAAGACTTATGAGGGGAGACTGTCCAGGTTGGGGTTGTTTTCTCTGGAAAAAAGGCGCTTGCGAGGGGACATGATTATACTTTACAAATATATTCGAGGACATTATAGACAAATATCAGGGGACCTTTTTACCCATAAAGAGGATCACCGCACCAGAGGCCACCCCTTCAGACTAGAAGAAAAGGACTTTCATTTGAAGCAGCGTAGGTGGTTCTTCACAGTCAGGACAGTGAGGTTGTGGAATGCACTGCCGGGTGATGTTGTGATGGCTGATTCTGTTGATGCTTTTAAGAGGGGCTTGGATGATTTTTTTGGACAGACATAATATCAAAGGCTATTTTGATACTAAACTACAGTTGGTATAGCTATGGGAATATATGGTTTGTGTGAAAGAGTGAAGATGTGTGCGTGTGTGTGTGTGTGTGTGTGTGTGTGTGTGTGTGTGTGTGTGTGCTGGGTTTTTAATTTGGAGGGGTTGAACTTGATGGACTCTGTCTTTTTTCAACCCAATTTAACTGTGTAACTATTTAACAGTGCATAACATTCAATCGTAACATATAATGACTCCTTATTGGAGGCAAAACAATCTTATTGGGCTTATTTAATACAGTATATTAAATTATATTTTATTAGTTATAAAATATGGAGATTCAAATTACAGAAGCCTTATCTGGAACCCACCAGATCATAAGCATTTTTGATAACAGGTCCTATACCTGTACAAGAGATTTCTATTTTATCCATAATTTTTAATTGGAAAAATTTAACTATTTATTCAATTTGAGTTTTTTAACATTTTTTGACCAAGAACAGCTCCAATTGACTTCCACATGACCTTGCATGCTTTAAGATGCCAATGTTTTACATTACAGTTTTTCCCTACTTAATAAATATTGAGCATTCATGTTTTTAAAACCATTACTCAAATACACTATTTTTAGAGCAAAAAAAATTTAAATTTTAGTGGGATGAGGTAATGCTTGGACATTCAAAAGTGTTGTGGGAGTGAACAGAAGGAGATACACCAGAAATTAGAGAAAATGTCCATTCAGTCACTGACTCGGAAAGATTGTAATTATAGGGAAACACTCCTTGTAGACTGTTAAACTGGCCATTCACCTGCAGAATGTGTTTTCACACTGCAAACAATCTTATTGGCTAACCAGTCATTATAATGAATGATTCATTTTATTGTATCATTGTTGAGTTGTGGCTGCAACATCTAACATATATTAACCAATGGCTATGTGTTTCTTTGTTTGCTTTTGCATTTAATGCAACTCTGTCATGCACAGTGAAAATTTGCTTAAAGGACAAGGAAACCCTAAAAATGAATAGGACACAAAATGCAATATTTTATATACTGAACTTATTGCACCGGCCTAAAGTTTCAGCTTGTCAATACCAGCAATGATCCAGGACTTCAAACTTGTCACAGGGGGGTCACCATCTTGGAAAGTGTTTGTGACACTCACATGCTCAGTGGGCTCTGAGTAGCTGTTGAGAAGCAAAACTTTGGGGTCATCACTAATTATGCAGCAGAAAATGAGGTTGGCCTGTAGTATAAGCTGATGCTACAGTGCTGACTATTACATTTTCATCCATATTAATTACTAATCAGCCTTATAATAATAATATGACAAATATATTCCATGTGTACTGTATATTTTGAATTGATCCCTAAGCTCAGTAAGTGACAGCAGCACAGAGCATGTGCAGTGAATCAGCAGAAAAGATGATGGGGAGCTACTGGGGCATCTTTGGAGACACAGATCTTTACTGCTAAAGGGCTGTGGTTGCCTTGGGCTGGTACACAAGCACAAAACATCATGTACAACATTTCTACCCTACTTCATTAGTTTAACTTTCCTTGTCCTTTAAAGAGGATCAACTGTATTTTGTTAGAACGATTGCAAATCTTATGGTTGTTTGCACCCCATCAATGTGACGATAAGATAATTTTATTGGATCCTCCTACAATTGAAAGCCACCTTAACAGACTGAATCATGTAAGAGAAAGTACAACAGTGGCTTTTATTCCTCTATTCCTCTACCTTATGATTTATGAAGGTTGCATTTCTAATCACTGTGATCTGTTGGGTACATTTTAAATCATCTGTGGCAAAGATAAGGGACTGTTGCAGGAACATGGAAGATGCCTGACTAACCAGGCAGCAGAAAGTATCTCCATCCATTCAATGAAACACAGGTATGGTATTCGTTCCAGAAATCCATTATACAGAAAGCCCAAATTATGGGCAGCTACGAAAAGTTGTGTACTTTCGCACACCCTGCTTGTGAGCTAAAAAAGATTAGCCTGGTGCACCCAGGTGGAGGCTCGAGCACCTTGATCACACTTGATCTTAACTAAGATATAATTTAATATTTAAATAATTTTTAGGAGACCTAAAGTTTGGAGATCCAAATTATGGAAAGATCCCTTATTTGGAAAACCCCAGGTCCCAAGCATTCTGAAGAACTATTCTCATAGTGCATTACAACTAATGTTTTCTATTGTATATATAATTGTTTTGGTGATTTCATAAATATGAGGAAAGCATGACTGAAATGTTTAATCCCTCTTTTATATTCGGATTACACTGATTTCCCATCAGGATATTAGACGCTTTTTAGCTTAATTCTCTTGCAGCACCTTGACCTACAATTGTGTGGAGTACAATGCCTATATTATCAGTATTAATGCTGCTTAGAGACAGGATGTAGAATCCAAATAACAGTTTTCCTTTCATTTTTTTCTGAGCTATTCTTCAATGTGACATTTTAGTCAAGCTGAACACGAAAACCTACAGGATACTATGAAGATCTCTTCCATCACTAATGGATCCCCAGGCTTATATTGCATACTATGAATATAACCTATAAGATTTTAATGAAAAAAAAATGTACTGTATTTCAATAAAATACTTGTCTGTGACCTGAAATGCAATTTTGTTGTTATAAACCCTGTGAGTGAACAAGGGAAATGTTATTCATCTTTAGTGCTATAAGTGATTTCACTCACAAAATGAGCAAGCGTTGCTCATACATTTTAGCTTGGAATTATTGCAAGATTCCCATAGAGCTTTGCTTCCTGTTTTATTTAATATTGAATTAAAGGAGACAAAAACCTTCCTTATAACCCATCAATTGTACCTCCTATCTCTCCAAAGTAGGCATCCCAACCTTTCCACCTATGTTCCCACCTACATAAGATGTTTTTCATGATAAGACAACATGTAATTATGAGCAGCCTTCTAATATACATATAGATTAAGTAAGCATTAGTATCTGTCTAACTGTTTATATTCACTACTTATCACAGGTATGGCATCCATTATATGGAAACCCGTTACCCAGAAAGCTGCAAATTACGGGAAGGCCATCTCCCATATAATCCATTTTATAGTAATAATTAAAATATTAAAAATGGTTTCCTTTTTCCAATAATAAAATAGTACCTTGTACCTGATCCAAACTGGGATATAATGAATCCTTATTGGAGGCAAAACAATCCTTTGGGGTTTATTTAATGTTTAACTGATTATTTAGTAGACTTAAGGTATGAAGATCCAAATAATGTAAAGATCCATTATTCGGAAAACCCCAAGTCCCAAATCATTCTGTATAACAGGTCCCATCCCATACCTGTACAATGAACTTTTAGCTTCTTCTCTTTCCATAGGAAGTGAGGTGTCTGCTTAATATAAGTTAATATAACTAAATAACTATATGTACATCCCTTTGATTTGCCTCCAGATGTCAAGGACATCTAAGAAATTAAAATTGATTAAATTCAAGATTCTCTTTCAGATTTTCATTCCTTCTGAAATCTCGTTCCACTGGTTATGTAGGTTTAACCCTCTCTTACTGGGAATAGCATGGGCTAGAGATGAGATCCCACATAATCCAAAGCAGGGCCTCCCCATATTGAGGGGGTGGTATTTTAGATTTTCATGGGTTTAGTACAATGCAGAGGATTGAGATGGGCACTGGGGTTGAAGCCAAAATAAATTTATATTTAGGTGGAAATTCTAATATACGCAAAAAGTATTTCAGATCTAGATTGACATTTACTCGTTTTTAAAATTGATTCTTTGCAACTATGTATCGTGCAGTTTTGATTTCTGTTCATTTTTATCTTGCACTTATAAATATGGCATTGCAGTTTATGGCAGATTATTGCTCAGGGAAGAGGTAATAATCCATCATTTCTACAATACTGACAAATTGGCACTCTAGGCTGACAATTAATAGCATTATAGTTTAGATATGCATGGTCTACTCCTTTATTATTTTTGGCTTAAGTGTGGTAATTCAGTTAGTGGACATTTTTTATTTTTCAGTTGAGGTAATCGCTAGCAATAACAATGCCAACAACACATGATTATGTAACGTCAAATGAACACATTTTTGCGGAATCACCTGATGAAATTAGTAACTACAGAAAATATATACTATTGTTACAGTTGTGAAACATTTTTCTAATAACATTTTGAGGCCTACAGGCATTTTTGGAAAATGATTATTTTCTTTGTCATAGAAACTAAAGATGCTGGATTCCCCAATGATCTAGGGATTCCTCCATTTTCAAATGTATTTTTCATCCTACAATGTCACATGATGCACTTGTTTAAAGGTATTGTAGCTAAGGTTAGTTTCTGACATAGATAACACCAGCCACTTGACACCATTGAGAAAGGCGACGCACAACTTAATTTAAACAATATTGGGTGGCAATGTATGTTTTTGTTGGGTACCAGTGGTTCTTAAATTGGTCGATACTAGTTGGTTTTGTGGCCCCTATATATATATATATGTATACACTTGTGCCACATATAGCTTAAGAAAGAGCCCTAGTGGCTCGAAACGTCGCTTTTTTTCTGTGCACATGAAGATGATGTAACGTTTTTATCCTTTAATACAAATTTTTTGAGCATTGTGAGCATGTGCTGTCCATTATTCGTTTTGTACATAGTGGAGGGATCGACCAGCGATCGCAGAGGACGTGCACCGCATGATTGCATATGGTGTGAGTGCTGTTACTAATTGTTTTTTCTTGTTATATATATATATATATATATATATATGTATGATATTTTAATATAATCTGGCCCTCTTACACAGTATAGGATAATTAGTTGGCACTCTATGTGTAATACATTGGACAACACTCATCTAGAACATGTGCTTTATACAAAGCTTTTTTTGCCATGCAGAGCTTCTATTTCCACATTAAAGTATAGTCACTTTGTGGTTCTCCCCACTGTGTTCAAGTCCTTTCATTCTTCCTTAAGTTTGCACACAAGGTTACTAACCTTTCAAGGAAACTTTAGTCTTATCTGCTAAATAGGTTTACTACAGCAGTGGTTTCTAAATTGTGAGGCTGCTCCCCCTAGGGGACCACAGAGAAGTGACATGAGGGCCAAGACTGAAGATCTCTTAGGGTAAGAGTTGAGGGAGAATGCCCTTTTTGCAATTCTAGATGCTCCTCAAAGCCCTTATTCAAGGTTGATTTGAATAGCTGAAACAGCAAAGAGTAGTAGGAAAATCTGCAGGAGAGTGATCATTTTCAGTTGGAGCATTTTGCCAACTTGACCAGTTGGAAATGGGCTTTCTTTTTCCTAGAAAAGAGCATCATCAGGAGCCTATGGGGAATACATTAAAGAACAATTTTATCCTGACATGAGCCCTGCTCCTAGAAATTAGGGAAAAATAACAACCATAATAACGTAAATCAGTTCTTTATCATTTTTAAAGAAACAGAGATGGGACTGTGTACTAACATTCATGTAACAAAGTTATATTATCAGAACTCTGTATCACTGTATAATGTATAGTGTATAAGTGTATTACATATTCTGAATTGTGTGCAATATACACATTTGCTTGAAATCGCTGGTCATTTATTGAGTCTGGAAGCCTGACCAATTCCTCCTCTGTCTTCTGGCACTTTAGCCATATACAATATTGATTATTTAAGCTAATTATATATTACATAATATGTTTCAATTTTACCATGCAGAAGGATGCAGAAAATTATAAAGATTCTTGTGACATGAAGTAGGGCCATACAGAGGCAATTTCGGATACGAGAATTGTATTTTCATTCACCATTTTATCTTGGGATAAAGTGTGATTGTGAAGTACAGTAGAACCCCCATTTTATGTTTTTCAGGGGACCAGAAAAAAATGGTGTAAAATCCAGGAAAATATCAAATCAGGGACATTTATTATGAATAATATGTAGGCGGGACCTCAAAACAACAATGTAAAATGGGGGACAAACTTAAAATCAGGAAATGTAAAATGGGGGTTCTGCTGTAATTATTTTGTATGTTGGGCTTCAGTTATATCCATCTTTAAAAAACAAGAAAGCAGCTAGGACCTGGCAACTTTAAAATGTTATGATGGAGGCTGGTACCAGGGCAGCTTGGCACCCTGTTAAATTATTTTAAATAAAATTATCTTCTTATCCCAACATAGAGGGATAACATTTGGGGTAGTTTTGTTTGGACATTTTATATTACCATAAAGAAGCATTTTCAGCTACACAAATCCTAACAATTACTCTGGGTTTAAAAACATCATCCTGCATTTTCATAACAATAAAATATAATATGTATGTGAAAAACTGATTGGCTAGCTGTGTTTTAAATGATTCTGCTGTGCTATTTCAAGTGAAGCAGTCAGACAAGCACAGGAACATTTATTACAACATGTAAAGAAGCCCTGCTCAAAGAAGTGTGATGTTGAGTTCTGATTGTGACGCACTTGTATCTCCACCAACCTATTATATTGTATTTCTTTCATGATTTTGTGCCTTTTGATTCTATTATGTTATATTTTGTTTTGTTGTAAAGACAATAAAAATGATTACAACAAAAAAAAAATAGTCCTGCTCCACACTTGCTCTCAGCTTAGACAGAAAGAGGGAAACAGTAACAGGAATATGAATCATAAGGCAATGGCAAAACAGCAGGAATGCCCTTGTCCACAAAAGCTGGTTACTACAGTCTATAACTTCATTTGTGTCAGGATTTTGATTGGTGGGATTTCTTTTATTTCTGCAATTGAAGAGCTGTTGTCTGCAACATATTAACTTACCACTATTTCAATTTAAATCTTGTGTTTATAAAAGGAAAAATATGATTCTTGACAAACAAACATACTGCTCAAAGAACTACAAAGTATGAAAATGATATTTTGCTCTAGCTCTGAGCACCAATAAAACACTTTGATGTATATAATCACATTTGATGGTGCAAGGATACATTTTATTCCTGGCATAATACTGGGAAAACTTGCAGGATTCTTACAGGTTGTTGTTTTAGCAGCCTGGTTTACTTTGTTTTGGTGCTTTGTACTTATTCTTGCTTTTTATCATTTTACCCTGTACGCTGTCTTTGTGTTCTATAGCTGATGTTTTTAAACTTTAAAACCCCTTATTGCTATGTTGTCTAGTAAACTTTCAATCAACTAAAGCCCAAATAAAGATCACCACACACTTGCTGCATGATTCTGGCATATGTTTTCAGTTTTATAACAGCTCTATATGTGGATATCAACATTATAAATGAAACTATTAGGGGCCCATTATTAAACTTTGAATTTATGTGGTCATGATTTTAAAATGGAGCCGTCACCACAAAAAAATATTCAAAATCATATTTTATCACATTAGTCAAACAAAATCAAAATAGGTTTTCACAGCAAAAATTTGCTACAAGGTTTTTCTGTTTAAATTGTATGATAGGAATTGCTGCTTGATTTTGTTGCAATGTTTTGTCGCTCTGATTTTTTAAAGAAAAATAATTGATAAATGGATTCAATTTGTGGAAAAGAAGTCTGGCTGGCTTTGTTTTCATAAAAAGAAAATTCAAAAAGTGGAGGGCACACTTCTGTACATCAATGGCAATGTCCCCTTTATAATGTAAATATATGGTTATCTGTCCTGGGTTTCGTTTGATAATCTGAAAAGCTTGGGGGCAAATTCAATAAAACATGCAAATTTGCAAGTGACGGTATCGCAACACTTCGCCAAGCATAAATTTTTCAGACAACACTAATTCACTAAGTCCCAGACGATGAAGCGCTGGCGAATTTTCACTAGCGTTACTTTGCCAGAACGAGCTCAGGCTGATTAGCAAATGGAAGCATTTTAAAGTGGAATGGAGCTATTTATATTACATGGAGCATCTAATACATTTCATTTACACTGATAACAAAACATGCCAAGGGAACCGGAATAAAGTCAATAGAGCTGTTTTAATGTCTTACCCATAAGGCCACTAAAAAATAATGTGCCAAAATATATGGGGAAAACCGGGTGGCAGAAAAGATTTTTATGCCTTTTGCAGCCTAACACCCTGAAAAAAATGAAAAGACGCCAGCGTTTTCACTCAAAAATGATGATCTAAGTAACTGAAGATTGAGGCTGTTCTTTGAGCTCCAATGCACAAGTGTGTGTCAAATCCACAAAATTCATACAATATGAGTTTTTGCTCGATTTTATCAATCCTACAGAAAAATGTTTTAAAAGCATTTAAGGCATATAAAGATCACTTTAACACAGCGGTAAACAATAGAACCATCAGCTGTGAGTCTGAATCATTTAAAAGTAGAACTTTTAATTTTTCATTAATGGAAATTCATTAATTATCGGAATGATACATTTTCTAGAAATTTCTCATGGGTTAACTGCTAACAGTTAGAACTCCACCCACCTAGAAACACAACATTTACAGGCAGATTTATTCATATTTCAGTTGTGTTTTCTCTTCAGTATGAGGAAGCTTATATAAAATTTTCATTTTTGTGATAATGCCCCTTTAAATACCATTGAAAACACAGCATTGTGGAATAATAGAAGACTTTACAGCCAAAATAGATTAAAAAATGTTATGCAAGGTGGATGCAGTTTATCACGTCCAATCTGGCTTCCTAAATCTTTGTGTTTTTATTTGGATTACAGTATTTTTTGTATCAAGTAACAAACCAATGCTTAAAGGACAAGGAAAGGCAAAAAAATAATAACTGAAAAAAGCTTGTCTTTGTTTATACTGTTGGAGTTGGAGGAACCACTTAGGGAGGGATCGTGACCACTGCCATGTTACGTCTCAGGAAAGGAAAATTTCAGTAAGTATGAATTTAAATTTTCAGTTTTTCTGATCCTCACTCATGGGACATATCAAGCTAAAACACCAGGGAGGGATTCATGCAAAAGAGTTTATTGGACAGTTGACACAGCTTCCAGGACTTTATGTCCAAAATTAGCCTGTGCTGCTGAATATACATCGACTTTATAATGTGAAATAAAAGTATTGGCTGCTTTACAGATTTGTTCTAGAGTAGCCTGAGCCCTGAATGCCCAGGATGCTGCCAATGCTCTGGTAGAATGGGCCCTTAAACCTTGAGGACTAGCCATAGCACTTAGTGAGTATGCCTTGCTGATACACTCTTTAATCCGTTTAGCCAGGATAGTTTTGGAGACCTTTTTCCCCTCTTAATTCCGTCGGGAAAACAAAAAGTGCTGGAGAGCTTCTGAAGTTGAGTGTAGAATGTAGGCAACACTATTAATTGATTACTGTGAAAGTCAGAAACAACTTTGGGAAGGAAGTCATCACTAGGTTTTAATATTGCTTTGTCCGAAAGTATAGAGAGATTGTCTGATATGGAAAGAGCTTGGAGCTCGCCAGCTCGTTTAGCTGATATTACGGCCAACAAGAATACCATTTTCAAGGTTAAAGGACATGTCAACCCTCTCCACAAAAATGTAATCAATGAATAGCCTCTTTGAAATCTTTAGATAACTGCCACTCTGGTTGTTAAAAGGTTAACAGTAAAGCTGCATTATACCCTTAATCAGTTACAAATCCTTCTACTACACTAAACCACTCTGCCCCCTCCCTCAGGAATTTCCTTTGGTTCTTGGCTCAGGGAGCATGCTCAGTTCCTCTCAACTCAGATTACAAACACACCCTCCAGACTAACAGCCAATGAAGAGAGAACATTGCTTGTTCCTATAGAAACGGTCTGTTGCTATTTTTTTCTCCTAACCACCTCTCCTGAGCTCAGCTTAACAATTACAGTGCTCAAACCCCGCAGAACTTTTTTTTATCAAAGTATGTTGTGCCTGTGTAAACCTGCATTCTGCATTACATGGACTTTACAGCATACATCTTATTTCAGATGTCAATAGTACTGAAAATGTATCAGAGGGAAAATGGCCACCAGGTGAAAGCTGCTATGTGTTTTAGGAAAATGTGATGGCGCTGGCAAACAGAGGGGGTATAAGCAGTACAAATGATGCAGTTTGGGTGGGGAAGATATGCCCAACTTATATACATGGGAGGAAAATGTAGGCTTTACATGTCCTTTAAGAAGGTTAATGGAATATCTTCAATGGGTTCAAACGGAGTAGACATTAGTGCTTTGAGGACTAGAGGAAAGTCCCAAGGAGGTACTTTGTTTCTAATGAATGGTTTAATGTGTTGGACAGCCTGAATAAATCTGACCACGAGAGGGTGATTTGCCCATCGAACCGAGGAAAGAGCCGATAAGGCTGAAATATGACTTTTGAGAGTATTCAAACTTAGTCCTTTCTCTAATCCTTGTTGAAGAAACTCTATAATGGTTTCCGCCGTTGGGTTAAGAAAGTCACCTTCATGAGTATTTGTCAGCGGGGGCCTCCGGCTCCCACGAGGGGGGGTGAAGTCAGGATCAAGGAGGAAGTCCTTTCCAGCGAGTTCAGGCAAAGTACAGTTAGGGGAAATCCAATAGCGAAGTCCAGTCCAGGCAAAGGTTTCAATAGGCAGGCAGCAAGATTACAAGGTCAGGAACAGGCAGGGGTCAATATCAGGAAGTCAGTAGCAAGAATACAAGGCTAAGAGACCCAGGAACACAATAGCTTAGTTGAGCTATACTCGGGCATTGAACCTGGGTCTCCGGCGTCCTTTTAAGTTTGAATTTGGCGCCATAGCGTGTGACGTCATCGCGCCGGCGCCGTCCTTGCGCCCACGTGGAGTCCTGGGCGCCGCCATCTTGGATCCGCCGCGTCGGAAAGGTAGGGAGCGCATCGAGACCCCGCTGCGCCGGGCAGGTAGGGAGCGCAGCGTGACAGTATTGCACCAACCATAGAATATATTCCATATTCTATAATATGTATTGGATGTGGAGGTTTTCCTGGATGCCAGTAGTGTATTTATTACATTATCTGAGAGGCCTTTCTGTTTCATTATTTGCCTTTCAACCTCCAAGCCGTGAAAGCTAGCTTCTGTAGGTTGGGGTGAAGGAGAGGTCCTTGAGATAGGATACTGGGAATTAAGGGTAGTTTGATAGATTGATCCATTGCCATCAATAGCAATTGAGGAAACCATGGTCTCCTCGGCCACCACGGTAACACAACAATCACATCTGCATTGTCCTGACGGATTTTCTGAATTACTGTGAAGGGAGGGAAAATGAACGCCAGAGGAAAATTTCAAGTTATTGAAAAAGCATCCACAAACAGTGCTCCTTTCTGTGGGAATCTGGAGCAGAAATTCTTTACCTTTGAATTTTTTGCTGTAGCCATGAGGTCCACTTGGAGAATACCCCATCTGTTCGTTAACCTCTGGAACACTTTCTGGTTCAGAGACCATTCCCCCGGGGAAATCTGACTTCTGCTGAGAAAGTCTGCCGTCATGTTCAGTTTCCCTGGAATGTGTATTGCCGTAAAGTGTTTCTCTGCCCAGTAAAGAATCATTAGAACAATGTGGAGTAAAGATGAGTAGTGATGGGCGAAACTCCCGCGTTTCGCTTCGCCGAAAAATTTGCGAAACGAGTCGCTCGTCGTTTTTGACGCGCGTCGCGTCAAACGCGTCTCGTCGTTTCCGACGCGCGTCACGTCGTTTTTGTCGTGCGTCGCGTCGTTTTCACCGCGCCGCGTCAAAAACTACGCGCGACTCGTTTTTGTTGGCGAATTTTTCGGCCCAGGCAAATAAATTCGCCCATCACTAAAGATAAGCTTCTTGTCCCTCCCCGTTTGCTGATATACTTGACTACAGTGGAGTTGTCTGAAGCTATTTTGACCGATTTGCCCTGAATCTGTTTCTGAAAGGACAGAATCGCTTTCCATACTGCCATTAATTCTCTTTTGTTGGAAGACCAGTTCTTTGCTTCCCGAGTCCAGTTTCCCTGGGCATGAACTCCATCTATATGTGCTCCCCAGCCTATCGCACTTGCATCTGTGGTAATCTTTGTCCAAGTAGGTTCTTTCAAAGCTACTGCCTGCCTGAGGTTGGAAGGATTTTCCCACCATATTAGGTCTTTCATGGTGTTCCACCCCAAAATTATCACTTGGGAAGAGTTTTCTTTTTTGTTCCATTGAGTTAGGAAATTCCATTGCAATGTCCTTGTGTGGCTCATTGCCCATTTGACCGCATCTATTGTCGATACTAATTTCCCAATCATTTGTTGACAAGTTTTCACTGACCTGTGATTGTCTATCCTGAAGATTTTCACTGAATTTGAAATTGAGTAGATTTTCTCCTGAGGAAGAGATATGACTTCCTTACCCCTAGAAATTTTAGGGTCTGACTCGGAATGAGCTGAGATTTCTGAAAATTCACTACCCACCCATGATTCTGAAGAGTTGTTAGCACGAATTGAGTGTGGACTTGTAAAGCCTCTGCACTTTGACTTTTTACTAGTATGTCGCCCAGATACGCAAAAATTTGTGAGCCTTAAGTGAGCAATGACTGGTGCCAATACTTTTGTGAATGTTCTGGGAGCAGTTGATAGACCGACGCAGAATCTCAGAAATTTTTGGTGTTTCTTTGCAATAGGGATGTGAAAGTAGGCATCTGTTAGGTCTATTTTTATCATCCAATCTCACTGTTGCATTGCCTGAGCAATAGTTCTGACTGACTCCATTCTGAAGGTTTTTACACTGAGAATTTTGTTGAAACGTTGAGGTTTTGTAAGTTTCTGAATTATTTGTTTGTTTTGTAAATCTTTTAGGATTCTTTTCAATTGTAACTTTGTCTTTGGATTTTTTGGAGAAGTAGATTCTATGAAGAAATTTTCTCTTGGTGGATGTTTGAACTCTTGCGAGAAACCTTCTGAAATAATCTTCCTTAACCATTTGTCTGTTGTAGTATTGGCCCAAACCTGTTGAAAAGTTGACAACCTTCCTCCCACTGACACAGATTGGGCCTGCGTACCTTCATGCTTGTTTTTTTATTTTATCATCTCTTTTGAAGGGACGAAAATGATACGTTTTTCGAAAGGAAGATTGTGCAAAGTTTCTTTTACCTGGTTGGTATGTTTTGGCTTCATTGTAGTCCATTCTTCCTGATTTTTTGTCTCTGGTATTCCTGATATTTCTTCTGCCTCTTTTATCTTGAGGAAGAAATTAACTTTTTCCCCCCTGATGCTTTTGAAATTATGTCATCAAGTTTGGAACCAAAAAGTAGTTGACCTTGAAAAGGGAGTTTGCATTGGTTATGTTTGGAAGCGTTATCCGCTTGCCAATAAAGATCTTCTCGCAGCAACTGATAACCCCATACTTTTAGCTGACAATCTAATCACGTCCAGCGAAGCCTCAGCAATATAATCAGTGGCTAATTTCACGACTTGTAATTCTTCAAGAATCTGTTCTCTGCTAACTTTAGTGGTGATTGAGTCTTCTAAATTCTCAATCCAAAGTTTCGTAGCTCTAGCTACTGAGGTAATGGCCACTGCTGGTTTGCAGATAGAGCCTGCTACAAGATAAGCCTTCTTTAAGGTATTGTCCTGCCTTCTTTCCATTACGTCCCTAAGTGAAATTTCCTCATCAACGGGGAGCGTAGTTCTGTGGGCAACTCTTGTAATAGCCGCATCAATCTTAGGTGCTTCTTCCCAGCATTTAACTTCATTCACATCAAAAGGGTACATTTTAAAAAATTTTTTAGTGACGAAAAATTTTTGGTCAGGTATAATCACCTCATGAATGGGGAATATAAGATTCTTTTTCTTATGACACTTAAACATCCTGTCTTGCTTAGTCTGAGAAATATCTTCAGAATCAAGCTCCAAAACTTTTCTAAGAGCAAAAATAAGAGGTTCCACATTTTCTAAATCAAAATTGGAATCATTATCCTTTTCTGTATAAATATATCTGTACTGTCTTCATCGGATAAATATTCACCAGATTCTGAGTCAGATATTGGATCAGGGACTTTCAGTATTCTTAATAGAACTGAGTGGCACAGATTTAACAGCTTTTTCAGTGCCTTTAGATATAGCAGAAGCCATAGAATCAACAAAGGAAGTCTGCATCCAATTCATGAGATGGGAGCAGGACTGGACTGAGAATCAAAATAGGCCCTGGCATTTCAGGTACACAGAGGCCCAATCAGACCACAAAGAGGCCCAAACAGTCCCCACCAGCCCACTATATACTGACTTTCTATGGCAGCATATAGCAGCCCATCTGGCATTTGCCCTAACCCACAGATTGCCAGTCCGGGCCTGGATGGGAGATTTGGTTTGAAGTACTGGGACCAGCAGCATTAGTTAAGCAATCTTGACACAGCCGTTTGTTTTCTAAGGCATAATTATTGCAGGCTTCACACTTCCTTCTGACTACTTTTCTTCCTCCTCCGCTGGGCTGTTTCTGGAGTCCCTAGCAAAATAAGGATACGCTAAGCCTCGAATAAAATAACACTTGGGAAAAACACAGCACTCACCCCCTGTGAGAGGAAAGTGAACTTCTGTGGGTACTCATGGCTGCTAAATAAATCACAGTATAAATGTCATGTAACATGAAGCCAAAGTAATGCAACCAAAATCTATCATAAAACATCACCGCTAATCGATTTAACAATTATCAGGCACTTACTGCAAGGCTAGTCATATCCAACATGGGCCAGAGCAGAAAGGACGTGATCCGCCGAGTCTGAGCTGAACGCTGTAACAGTTTAAATTACTTCCTGTTCTGAAACCCGAACTTCCGGTTTCATCTTCTTGCGTTCCAGCGTCCCTCCGGAGTTAGCAATGCAGTTTGCGCCTTATACTGGACAAATTCCCTGGTCCCAATTATGCCTGCCCAACTGGACTTACAGCTTAACTGCTATAGCACTGAATGCCCTGGTCACTAAGGGATCCTGGGAACGGTTACAATCAGGTTACACCAGGACTTCAGCAATGAAGGCAGCTGCTGGTATATATTGAAGAGTCTCCTGCCTCACCACAACAGGATAAAAAAAAAGACGAGGGGGGGGTTATTAGCTTGATACTTCCTGTCCTCTCATGTCAGCTGGGTTTAACCCATGAGTGACCACTGCCATGTGAAGCTCATGAAATCCCATTTTTACTTTCTTTAATGAAAAAGAAATCTATCTCCAATATACTTTAATTTAAAAATGTGTACCGTCTTTATAAGAAACCTGACTATGCAGTGAAATTCTCCCTTCATTTACTTCTGTGAATAGGAATTGTCAGACAGTCCCTAAATGCTGGGCAGGGAAACAATCATATTTATGAACAGCAGGGGGAGCCTCCACCTTACTTCCTAGCCATGCAGAACACCAGCAGCTTGCAGTCGGCAACTGTGTAGAGATTTGTATTGGATTTTATTTCTGCCTTTACATCCTTTTTTATGTTCCAACTCCAGCTGCAGGGACAAAGAAAATGGAGCCAATTTAAACAGATAAACTGGGATTCTATTTGGAGGATTATTTTGCTGCAGCCACTTGTCCTGCAGAGTTGGAGAAAGTTTGGATTAAACAATACAAAAACTATAAAATCTACATTAGATTACATGACAACACAGGACTCAATGCAGTCTGTATATTCTGATTATTTATCTTGCTGTAACGGCTTCTGGCAGATATTATTTGACTTGTGCTGTTTTGATAATTTATGACAACCCCTAAACAGCCCAGACCACACTGCGCATGTGCACAGTCTTGGTCTTGCAAAGATGTATAACAAAGTTACATGATGACAGCCCCCTGTGCCCAACTTTGAAAGCATAAATCACTTGTTTGATTAGGCTTGTGGTGCAGTAAGTTCATGCTTATGTTTAGTATACAAAATACAGCATTTCTAACCTTATTCTATTTTACACTTTCCTTGTCCTTTCATAGGAAACTACAGTTTACTGAACAACATATTTTTGCTTTCATCATTTTTTGATATTCTGTAATCTTGGGAGACGACATGTGGTTTGTCACTGTGCATATACAGGACTTTCTGTACAGCTTGAAAGTGAAAGTAAGAGTTACTGTTGTTGTGTAAGGCCTGTATGAGCCTATTAATAAAGCACTGATATAATTAATAAAGCACTGATATACTCTCCTCATCCTCGGCTACCAAACACAACAAATGGCAACAAGGATGTCTCTTCTACCTCTGCAGCAGCCTGCACCTTTTCTTCCAAACCCTGGTGAGCCAACCATACCTTTTACTGCTTGGATCCGTATGTTTGATAATTACATTATTGCTGCTGAACAAGGGGAGATTTCTGCTGCTGGAAAGCGTGCTTTACTTATTCACTGCCTGGGGGCAGAGGGACAGCGTATTTCTATACATTCTATACCATCACCTGATGAAACTTATGAAACTGCTCTTACTGCTATAAAGAACTTTTTGTGCTAAGAGTAAACGTGGTTGCTGAAAGATATGAATTCCGCCAACGTGGACAGCGTAATGGTGAATCCACAGAATATTTTGTAGCAGCTTTGAGAGAGCTGGTTGTTACCTGTGAGTTTGGAACTAACAGATGAAATGCTAAGAGACCAAATAGTGGAAAAAAACAAACTCATCTCGCATTAGAGATACTGCTTCCGCTGTAGTAACACAAACCATCTTAAAGGGGAATTCAACCCCTCCCACACGAACCCCCAGACCCCCACCCCCCCGTAGACCCTCCTCTTCCTGGCCTACCTCTCCCCTGGGAAAAATGCCCCTAAATCTCCACTTACCCCTTCGTGCAGGTCCCCTCCAGTCTGGTTCCAGGGCGTCTTCTTCCGTCGCCGCTCTGCAGCGCATGCGCAGTAGGACACATTTGCCGGTTTGTACTACCGTGCATGCGCTGAAAGTTTCTGATGTTCAATCGGCAAACTTCGGCACATGCATCCTACTGAGCATGTGCCGCAGAGTGCCGAAGGAAGAAGATGTCGCTGGAGAATATGGTGCCGGGGAACGTGGCTGGAGGGGACCTGCACAGAGGGGTAAGTAGCGATTTAGGGGCATTTGCCCCGGGGGAGAGGTAGGCCGGGAGGGGGGGGCCTGGGGGTTAGCATGGGAGGGGTTGAATTCCCCTTTAAGCCCTAGGCAGTGCTTCATGCATTTTACTCCTTAAAGTAACCCTTGTGTTACTACAAGATGGAGAGGAAAGTCACATTGTTTACTCCATCGTCTGCCTCCACACGAGGCATTTAAGCAATATTTTATGAGCAGAACACTAAACTGTCATAGCATGTCTGCACTATCATAGAAACAGAATAGCAGGATTGTGATTGCTTAGCTTGTATGGATGCTTAATAATGAATAGGCTGTGACTGCAGTGAGAGTGCAGAGGTATAAGAAAGCTAAAACTAATAATACTGATAATGCTTTTGAAAATCAAGAGATTTGTCATTGCTAATCTTGACCTGATTGTTAATCTAGGATATGCTAATCACTTTAGACAATATAGGAGTGATAACTTTAAGGGATATTGTCACAAGGAAACCAGTGAATTAAATGTTATAGCTGCCCACAGTAGAGGACATTTATTGCAGGCTACTAAACTCCTGGTCTTCCATCAGCCTAAATTAGAGATGTCAAACCCCCCTTCACTTCCCCCAGTAGCCTATCGACAGAACAATGGGCAGGTAACAAGATGAGAGCTTCCTGACACCTCTCCTGAAGGATTTAGCTGTCTAAACCGAGAGAAGCTGCATAATGACCACCACTCAAACATATACTATGTTTGTGAATAGCAAAGATAACATTATTACTTGATACTGTATAATAATCCTGATGAATAACAATTATCTAACACTTTTAACTTTTTTTTTTTTTTTGCAAAACAAATAATAGACATAATTGCATTGATTGCTTCTAATTATGCAGAAAACATTTCAATATAATTTACATAGATCTTTTCTATTTAAAACAGCACATTTTCCTCCCACATTTACTTGCCTCAGAACCATAACATCTGCTGTGTTTGTTTTTCTAATTCAATTTACTATTTTTTCCCTTTATGATGCAGGTTGATACACATATAGACACCCTAATGGTCAAGGCCAGAACCAAGAGCAATATCGTTAATGGTGCCACAGATGAACGTACACAGAGAAGAGACAATTTCACATTGATAAAAATTCAATACAGTCTCTTTCATAAATGCTGCCATTAAGGCATAGGGACGGGAATAGAGTGAAAATTTACTTTAGAAAAAAAAAAAAAGAAAACGTCAATAAGCGGCACTTTGGCTTAATGTTGAAAACTGTCTTCTGAAAAGGGAAAGCTAAATGCAGTATCCATGGGAAATGCATTAGGACTCTGCAAGTTGTAAGGTTTTCAACTGAAATTTCATAATGCCAGATTGACAAAACAGGAGAAAATGGCACAGCAATAGAATATCAAAGAGTGGAAATAATGTAATGCAATTTTTTTCTTGTTCCTTTACCTACCTACAAAATATCTTTGAAGATGTGTTTAAATCAAGCTGTTGCACTGTTGCAGCATACAAGCAATGCTTTACAATATTCATTAGATATTTTGAGAGTTTGTAGTATACCAGACTAAACTCTCCCTGTCTAAGCAGGATTGTGGGATTTGCCAAATAGTCTATGTGTATCCTGCTGTACCCAAGCCATTGCCTTTTCTGTATATCCTCATAAGTATAATTGTTAAAGCTACTTAAGTGATTTAGCTCAAAAATAAAGTGATAATCATATTCTATCCCTCTATAATGTTTGTGTTAATTAGTAATGGGCGAAACGGCCGCGTTTCGCTTCGGCGAAAAATTCGCGAATTTCCAGAGAAATTCACGAATTTTTTGCCGATTCGCTTCCGATTCGTTTCCGACGCGCCGCGTCAAAAACGACGCGCGACTCGTTTTTGCGCGGCTAATTTTTTTTGGCGAATTTTTTGGGCAGTTTCGCGAATTTATTCGCCAGCGGCGAATCGCGCGAATTCGCCCCAGGCGAATAAATTCGCCCATCACTAGTGTTAATATTATCCTTAATATTATGTTCCCATGGGCCAGAGTTTCCTCCTTAATGTATCTTTTGTTCCTGTCTCATTAATTAGAGTTATATAATATTAAGTTTCCATTTCGTTTCGTTTTCACATCCAAATCACATTTAATTAAGTGTAACATTTAATTTTATCTATGAAAGTGCCTAATTTTCGTTTGCGAAATGTAATAGCAATTATTCTGTCTGTCAGATGTATTGACTTGCCAAGCAAAGCACTTGTCAAAAATGACATTTCTTTTCTAGGGAAAATCAAGCTATTAGTAAAAGTTACAAATCTTTGTTATGATCTCTCCTAAAATCAGCCAATTCCTCTGCATTGTTTTATTTCAGTGTAATTAAATTTCTGTCCCTGTCTGTTGGTAGTAAAAACTGCTCTTTTTGATGCTGCAGAGCATCAACCCAGATTACCCAGCTAAAGGGTCAATTAGTTCTATTGCATAGAAATCAATTCTGTTACTGGTTCCATCTCAGTTGTAAACCATTGGTTATATATATATATATATTATATATATATATATATATATATATATACAGGCACATCTATAACTTTATTTAGTCTAAAAAATGTAACAATGATAGAAAAGGACCAACTTCACATTAATATATTTCTTTTTCTAGGGATCTTGTGGAAAAGTTTTGCAAGAGAAAACGAACAATTTTTTTACCTGGGTTGTTCATTTTAGTATGATGCAGAGGATGATATACTGAGACAACTTGCAATTGATATTCATTATTTCTTATTTGTGGTTTTTGAGTTATTTAGGATTTTTTTCAGCTGCTATCCAGTTTGCAATTTCAGCAGTCGGGTTGCTAGGGCCCAAATGACCCCAGCAACTCTGCATTCATTTTGATGAGATTAGAATATAAATAGGAAAGGGCCTCAATAGAAAGATGAGCAATAAATAGTGACAATAACAATACATTTGTAGCCTTACAGAGCATTTGCTTATTAGATGGGGTCAGTAACCCCCATTTGAAAACCGGGAAGAGTCAGAAGGTGAATGCAAATAATTAAAGGGATACTGTCATGGGAAAACTATTTTTTTTCAAAACACATAAGTTATTAGTGTTGCTCCAGCAGAATTCTGCACTGAAATCCATTTCTCAAAAGAGTAAACAGATTTTTTTAAATTTATTTTGAAATCTGACATGGGGCTAGACATATTGTCAGTTTCCCAACTGCCCCCAGTCATGTGACTTGTGTTCTGATAAACTTCAGTCACTCTTTACTGCTGTACTGCAAAGTTGGAGTGATATCACCCCCTCCCTTTCCCTCTAGCAGCCTAACAACAGAACAATGAGAAGCTAACCAGATAACAGCTCCCTATAACACAAGTTAACAGCTGCCTGGTAGATCTAAGAACAGCACTCAATAGTAAAAGCCCATGTCCCACTGTGTACTATTCAGTTACATTGAGAAATAAAAACAAAAGCCTGCCAGAAAGCAGTTCCCTCCTAAAGTGCTGGCCCAAGTCACATGACCGGGCAGCTGGGAAATTAACAAAATGGTTAGCCCCATGTCAGATTTCAAAACTGAATATAAAAAAATCTGTTTGCTCTTTTGAGAAATTAATTTCAGTGCAGAAGTCTACTGGAGCAGCACTATTAACTGATGCATTTTGGAAAAAAAACATGTTTTCCCATGACAACGTGGCAGTAACCAGATAGCAGCTCCCTAACATGAGATAATAGTTGCCTGGTACTGTATATCTAAGAAGAGCACTCAATAGTAAAATCGAGGTCCCACTGAGACACATTCAGTTACATTGAGTGGGAGAAACATTAGCCTGCCAGAAAGCAGTTCCAAGTGCTGGCTCTTTCTGAAGGCACATGACCAGGCAAAATGACCTGAGATGGCTGCCTACTGTACACACCAATATTACATCTAAAAAAATACACTTGATGGTTCAGGAAATGTTATATTGTAGAGTGAATTATTTGCAGTATAAACAGTGCAATTCAGAAATAAAAACAACATCTTAAATATAATGACTGTAATGGCCATTCTACAACATACTAAAAGCTAACTTAAAAGTGAACCACCCCTTAAAGGATCTGTATAAAGTAATCCTAATCCTTCCCAAATGTTGGTGGTTTACCAAGACTGAAGAAGGCCTAGAAGGTATGATTAACCTACTGCTTAAATGATTAACCTAGATGTTCTTTATTGTATACCAAAAGCCTGTTTCCAGGGCATGTTTCCATGACACCAGAAGCTGTACAGGGGTAATTTCATTGAAAGGTCCTTGCCAGTTTTAGGTATGGCTAATGGCAGCATGTGTTCAATTACTTCAGTAACCCCCATTTTCCTCTGACAATGATATTATTTCCTAATGATCTCTGTGATTACAAGCACTGTTGCTCATTCTTATCAGAGAAGACCAGTGGCAGTTGCTAGCTTTTCCTATTTCATGTATTGGTTGGAGTTGCTAAACAACTCTCTTAAAACTATAGAGTTTATTTAAAGCTGAATGTACATTTTGTGGGAACAAGTGCTGTTCCCCAAGCCTAGATTGAATTTAGTATTAATTTCCACCATTCCTTAAATGAAGACACAAACAGCTTTTCATTTAGGACTTTAAAACAACATGAGTGATGATAAATTGTAATGTTGACTATTGAAATTGCAGTGCAGCAATATCAAAGAAAGCCTAAAGCTAAATGAGAGCATTGAATGAAAGTAGGCTGCCAGAGAACAATGCCACAAACTCTTCTGTAATACTCACAGATAATGTTGTTCTTGCACAAAGCAATGTTTTCTAACACAACACTTCTGGGGGAGAAGCAATTGCAAAGCCTGGCTTTGCTTTTTAATCCATTTCTTTATAATGATCTGTCAAAGAGCAAAGTTGTTATCCAAGTTGTACTCCATGCACTCTAAGGGCCTGCATGAGATGTGAATCCAGCTTCTCTACATCTTACAAATGCTGTAGGAAATGCTCCAGGCAGCTTAGTTGTTTATTCTGTAAGTATTCAGTGTAGCCTCACAGCAGTAAAAAACACCTCCCTAAAATGGGTTCTTCTACAGCAACACTTCTTTCATAAGAGATGCTTACGATGTCAATTCATTCTGTTCTGTTCAAGATCAGCATCATCATGTTCATGAAAGTAATTAAAAGTGAATAAAAATTCAGTATATGTTGATTGCAATATTCATCTTCTTTTAAAGGAAATGCAGGGTGCAATCTGTACTTGATATTCACCTTGTTTTCTTGTACGAGCTTGTTTTATTAAATTATTTTTTATTCATTCGCTTTCATAGTGTTGTCTATGCTCAAAGGCAACGGTCTTTTAGGGTGACATTTTGAGGAAACTTGATCCAGAAGTTTTTTCAAAATTGTTACAAACATATAGCAAAGTTTTCATGTACTCCATAAGTAACCATGTCATGATCATAGGGGGTGGTAAGCTAATGGCTATTGAAATGTTAAAGGGGTTTTTGAGCAAGGGCACACTAAGCAGATTGTCCACATTTCTCCAGTGTTTCTCAAGTGTTTTTAGAGGAGGATAGTGGACCCGCTACACAGAGCCGAGTTATGCACAAAAACATTAATGTATGCCTTTTGCATTAATGTCCGCTCCAATTGGTCTCTGCAGGCTGGTGCTGGGCCTGTCAGTGAAGAAAGGTGAACAATTGTTATTCCACAAATTTACTAAAGTGTGAATTTTACAGAACGTAAACTCTTCCGCCAGAGTGACCTAGTGAACTGATAAGATGAAGCTACATCCTCGAAAAACTTGTGGAGCAGGCACTCAAAATGAAGGCATTCTTCCACTGCAGCAAACTGGAAAATGAGGTCCAATGTTGATAAATGCAAGGTTATGCACTTTGGCAAAAATAATATTAATGCAAGTTATACACTAATGTGTTGGGAGTTTTCTTAAATGAGAAGGATCTTGGGCAGGCCTGGATTTGTGGAGAGGCCACCTAGGGCGTCAGGATTTTAGGGGGTGGCATGCTGCCCAACCACACTCACATTGGTGTGCCAATTCCCTTTGCTCTGTCCCAAAATTTGAGCAAGGAGTGTTTTGCCAATGTGCTTTCTATCACTAAAATGGCTTTTCATTTCTAAAATATTGGGAGGTATGTTCAGCTAAATAAAATCAAGATCCTTGTTTGTAGCACAATCCCAAAAAAACAGGATACACTATCGATATACTATTGAATACTTAAAATTTTGTATACAAGGTAGAGTAACTTAGTATATACAGTATATGAAGAACAGCCTCCTGGACCCTTCAGAATCAATAGGAGAAGAGATTATTCCATCAGATTCTCCACTGTATATACTGAATATATCCTTATCTATTCTGTAGGAGATACAAAAATGAATTAGTAAGGGTCTCATTTACCAGATCTCAATATTTCCTTGTATTTATGTAGGAACCAATAGGGTTAAGTTCCCCTATGGTCCTAAAAGTACCACATGGTTGGAAATCCCCTGTCTAGCCAGCTAAGTGCTGGACCTAAATTGGATAAAATAGGGGGAGTGAATCTTTTGTCCCTAATGCAGTGTGTCCTGGCAGATAGTGGATTTGGCCAGAAAATGTAACCTTTTCATATAGCTGATTAGCCATGTGCTCAATTCAGTCTTCTTCCTGATTTCATTCCAGTAAGAAGTGAAGAACTGCAGCTAAGATGTAAGGTGGCAAGCTTTGTCAGCTCAACTATGGAGAAACCACATGGGTGGTGATGCCCTGTGTGGGCTCGGGGATAACGAGACTCCGATAAAAGATGTCTGGAAATGGATTCCAAGGAAAGAGGCTTAGGAGTACTAACACCCAGGAGGGGTGTTTGAGTTGGCCTGAAGATTTCTGTGAGAGCTATGGATACCTTTACCAGTTCTGTTTGAGCCCTTGGTGAGTTTTGACCTGAGGATAGGGTGTTGCTGGTACCAGCTCTATGTGAGCTCTCAGTGAGTGATCAGCCAAAGAAAGCTATTAGAAGGATCCCAGCATGTGTCCCCTGTTTGAGAAAATGTGTTGTTCATGTGCCTGCTACATGTCAGATACTGTCTATACCTATCCAAAGGAGAGGTATAGGGGACAGGTAGCACTACCTGGGGTAAAGAGCTCTTGGGATTATGACTGTGTGTCCACCAGGAGTGGAATGTGGGACTGTGCCAGGAGTTGGAAGAACACTTGGGTACCCTATGGCAGGATTACTTGTGCATTGTATAAATGTATTTTACTTTGCATTTTGCCTTTTCTTCTTATATAAAGTTCTGTTTGTTTACTGCAATTTAGGAATCCACTTGCTAAAGGGATAGTTCACCTCTCTGTTAACTTTTGGTCTGTTAAGCAGGCTTTCAATTGGTCTATTTTTTTAATTATTTGCTTTCTTCTCACTCTTTCCAGCTTTCATATGGGGGTTTCTGACCATCTAAAAACAAATGTCCTGCAAAGCTACACATTTATTTTTATTGCTACTTTTTTCTTACTCATCTTTCTATTCAGGCCCTCTGCAATTCTGCATTCTAGTCTCTTATTCAAATCAATGCATGGTTGCTAGGGTAATTTAGACCCTAGCAACCATATTGCGGAAATTGCAAACTGGAGAGCTGCTGAATAAAAAGCTCAAAAACGTATTTTCAGGATAATTCCATTCAAAATAGGAATGGGACCTCTGGCATTGATTTATACACAACCTCAGCAGGTCCGAGATTCTGGCTTTTTGCTGAATCGGACTTAAATAAATCTATAAAAATTTGAGTACTGACCCAAAAATCCTGACCGGAGTTTAGTAAACAACCCCCTGCAAGTTAATTCAAAGGTAAACAACCCCTTTAAAATGTAAGAGAAATACAGTACATAGATTACACATGACATAACCATGATATACATCACTGCATCAACTTCATAATTTCATTTGGTATCAAAGTGAATTGCAGTCATCATGATCGTCTTCTTTCTCACACATGATCACAAGCTGAGAGTCTGGGAAGAAAAGTATATTTCTACCACATTTATTTCACTGTTCTGCAGGATGAGGATAACCCCCCATTGTTGTACCAGTTAGATTTATTCTAAAATGTATTTGATTTGTGAATTTAGAGTTTGATTACACTGTACAAAGCACACAATCACTTCTAATGAATGCAGTGGGCTAAACCTCTGGATCTCAGGGGAAGGCATGTTCTTTGGCACACATTTCTCTAGGAACAGTTGTTTTCCAGAGATGCTCCTTTTTTATTAAAATATTTACCAGTTAGCACTTGCCAACACTGTGCATATCAAACATATGTTGTTTAAAAAATAAATGAGATCAGTAATTGAATCTAAACACACACCAGTTAGCAATTAAAGCTCAATCACTAGAATATATTTTCAGAAAATTTCTGATGTATGATATTTTATTCTTTTTTCAGAATAGCTATTGCCCATGTTAATAATAAATGCACTTTACATAAATCTTTTCTTTAAATGTGTCTTTCTGGTTTATTGATTAACTAAAATTAAATTAGTTTCCCTCCAGTCTGCATACTTTCCTTACAGGCTCCAGGCCCCATACTACATTAAAGTCTCTCCAGAATCAGAGGGGATGGCCATTTATTTTCTAGTACCTGTACAGGTATTGCTTGGGTATTCATAGAACAGCATGCATGTACCCTTTGCTGGATAGAACAAGGGGAGAGCAGGTGCATTTTAGATAAAAAAACATGATGAATTGCACAAGTTGTCTAACTTTATACCTTGACCCCCTCTTGTATATGAGCTGTCCGGTCTCTTAGCTGATGGGAACAGTTTAGGCAAGTTCCTCTGCCATTAGTTTCTGTAGCAAAGTGTAGCTTATGGTAGTTTTCAGTTTGCTAAAAATCATTTGGAAAAAACATCTCTCTATTAATAAAGCCTTGTCGTTTAAAAAGAGAACCTCAATATAGAGATACCATCCAAGCCGTCATAATTAGCCTGGAATCATGCACTAGAGAGCAAAGATTCAGTTACAGAGAGGATTAGACTACTGAAGCATAAAATGAAGAACATAAATGGTTTCATAACCAGGTTGCTTATGCCACTCCTCCACACATCTACTTCACATGTTATATACACTGACACATTCTCTAGGTCAGTAGGGCATATCATTAGAGAACTTATCGGGACAGCAATGCTTGTCAGAAGCTCCAGGTACTTGTCATTAATTTCATGGCCATCTTTTTTGACAGTGTATGTCCCATGGCTTTTGTTCTTTCAGGCTATTCTACCAAGTGCAACGGGTCATCGGAGTTTGAAGATGTTTAATGATAAGATTGAAACATCAAAACTTTGCTTTGACAGATGTATCAATGGCACAGGAATCACTTTCAAAATGTCATATCACTAATGCACACGTATAATTTACCACTTGCTCAGACTTTAGCTCTCACAATTTTTAAAAATGTGCGCAAAAAGTTTTTCTGTACAGGCCTGCAAGAAATTACAAGTATGGGATCTGTTATCCAGAAGGCTCTGAATTATGGGATGGGCATCTCCCATAAACTTAATTTTAATGAAATAATTAACATTTTAACAATTATTCCCTTATTCTCTGTAATAATAAACCAGTACCTTGCATTTATTCCCAACTACGAAAAATGTAATCCTTATTGTAGAAAGAAAAATCCTATGGGTTTAATTAATGCTTTCAATTATTTTCTACTAGACTTAAGGTGGGCATAGATGCACCAATAATATTGTACAAAACAAACTGTCAAACAACATTGGGTGTGTGTATGGTGGGAGAAGAGCTGACTGATATCGGCACAAGACTTGGATATCTGTTGTCGATCGGGCTGGCCAGAAAATTTTGATTGGGTGCCTTTGAAGGCACCAGTAGAATTCAATTGTTTCTACCTGTATATTTTGGGATTCAGCTCTACACATGTTTATTGAAATTAAAGATCTTTCCAGGAAAGATTGTAATTGTAACCTTTAAACACGAAAACTCCAGGTCCCAAGCATTTTGGATATCAGGTCCCATACTTGTACAGTAAATGTAGCCTTCAAGAACTGTGGTTCAGATTTTTATTTATTAATAGCCCAAAATTGAATTTGAATAGAAAAAATTAGAATTTTCGAAGTACTGTCTCTTTAAAATCCTTCGAATCAGACTATTCGCCACCTTAAAGCTGCTGAATTGCCATTGTAGCCTATGGGGGACCTCCTGGAAGTCCTGGTAAATCGAATTTTTTTTGGAAAATAGTTCGATTCCAATTTTAATTGAAAACGGACCAATTTGATCGAAACACCCCCCCCAAAAAAAATTAGATGGCCGAATTTCTAATTTTTTTTTTATTCGAAATTCAACCCTCAGTAAATCTGCTCCCAAGTGAGATTATGGAACTTATTTATCAAAGGTCGAATTTTACAGTTTTTAAATGGTTTCTTTTTTAAGAAAAAACTGAAATGGAAAGGGAAAGAACTTGATTCAACAAGTTCAAGTTGCAAACCCATAAACTAAAATTAATCGTGTTTTTGCAGAAAAAACCTTGAATCGGTCAAAACCCTCTGAAAAAAAACTCAAGCATCATGAAGGTTATTAACATCTTTAAATGATACAATGGACCTCTGCCATTGACTTCTACTTGATCTTGACCGGTTTTAGATGTATTCTTGGGTTCAAACTGGGAGGAGATCTCTAAAAATTTAAGTTCTCCGATTTTTTGACCAAAAAATAACCTTGAAAACTCGAATCCTTAAGCTGTAAGCTAAAGCCCCATCCCTGAAAGCAAGTCTTTTATCAGGGTTCCCTTTAGCTCATATGTCAGATACGTCAGGAATACATTGCTGCATGAGTCATTTAGCCAAAGATCCAATAACATCACAGCAAATGTGTTTTCACCAAAATATCACCCTAGCTGACCTAAAAGCTAAACTTTTCTTGCTTAATAGACAGACGGTCCACCCCTGACCTTAAGGCTGAATCCCTTCCCTAGCCACACCTCAGAACCCCAGTGGGGTACAGCATACAGTTTGGTGTATGCTGAGGGAGTAGGACAGGAGTGGAACAAAGCTGCTAAGCAGGGGTTGTTAGTTTGGGCTCAGTTACGTATCGGGGGGGTGAGTTTAGGGGATTTGAAGCAGCAACAGTTATGGGGGGTATCCATTTTTGAAAGAGCAAAGGAGTAACACCCTTCCTCCCTTGGTGGAACCCTTTTTGCTAGTTGTCACAATTGTGACCTCGGTTAGTGCGACACAGGTCGTATGGTGCATATTTAGGGTTGATGATTAAGCAGAGCTACAGTAAAAGGTGGATAATTCATTGTCACGGTTAGACGGGGTGGGTCCCTGGCAATGGGGAGTTGCATAACAAGGTGGATGTTACCAAGTACCATGTTGTTCAGTGGGACTTGGTTGGTGGTTTTCCTCTCAAAGAATGTTGGTCTCTGGTAGAGTATGTAACATTAGTTGAAGCCAGCGTACCAACCATGCTGGAAGGCACAAGCGGCTAGTGTCTGGTACGATTATCACGCACCTCATTGGGTCCATTGCCAGGGATCTTACAGAGGAGAAATTATTTTATGGTTACAATGCTGTTAATATGAAACTGTTATTTATACATGGCCACTTTAAGCATTTTAACCAACATCTCTAATAAAGATGTTCATACAACCATACAAAGTTTCGCTAGGCAGAAATGAACGCTAGTGAAAGATCGCTAAGAAATGCTTTTGCTGACGACTTTGCCAGCATTAAGCTGCTGTTACGCAACTTCACATTTTACTGAATTAGTGTAGTGGTAACAAATTTGTTCCTGGAGAAGTGTGGCGAGTTGTTCATGCAGAAAATTCGCCCTTTAGTAAATTGGTTTCATGGACCCAGTGAATTGAATGCAAACAGTGCTTTGAATGCTCTCGAGCAACCCTGTTGAAAATGCTAGCTGCAACATGCATTCAATTTGTGCCAAATCTGTGTTTCTGTCATTAGTTTTGGGACCAGATTAACCTTTAAGACTGGATTAATTACGTTAATTATTCCATGCAACAGAAGTCATTTGGATTGAACACCAATGGGATATGTTACAGTATATGTGCATGCTCTGCTCAATCTCTTGTTGTCATAGGCTAATGAAGGGAAATTGATGCAAAACATTACTTTTAGCATAATTAAACTGTTGTTTTTCACATGACATGTTTACTTCGCGGCAATATAAGGTAACTAGCAAACCAGTCTGAGTTTAGAAGATTTTTTTTGTGCGTTGTGTTCATCAAATGTGCTTCTGCATATCAATTTAGAAAATCTAAAATTATTTGACGAGCCTAAAGAGGAATAAATTAACATAATGTAGTGGTACATAATTAAAATAAGAAATAAAACTCCTACTCGCATTTCTAAAAGAGCATAATATATACATGCATAATAGCAACATTTAACTATGATTTCTTCCTTCCTGCCATGATCAGGAGTTGTACTCCAATAGTGCAGTATAAAAAAAAGTTACAGAGACATAAGATGTGTATGCTATAATGCCAAATTAGCTCAACCAATTTAATGGCCTTATAACGTTTGTGTTCCTATGTTGTCTTCACTGGCTCTGGAAGCTAAGTGGCTTCTACTGTCTATCTTCTGGCAGAATCAAGTGCTAATACTAATAATAGTGCTAATCTTTCAAATCTGCTCTAAGAAATAGCATACTGTAGGTCGGTAGAGGCATTTACAAGTACTGGGGTTTGTTTTGAGGGGTTGAACTTGATGGACTTTCAACCCAACTGAACTATGTAACTAACTGTTCATAATAAAGCTAACTGGTGAGACTTACAATATGGGAATATTCTAGACTGTTCCAGACTGAGAAGACATTGTAGTAACCAAACTTTCTGGAAGAATATCAAGAGTTGTTATTTTGGAACAAATAAAAGACAATAAGCTGATCATAGGGTCCATTCTATTTGAAGATAGAGGCCTCATAGTGGTGAAAATCACAGTGTAGTTGCAAATTTCAAAGCCATTACAGAGGCACCCACAAACTCCACAGCTAGTAAACCCTGCCACTGGTGCCCACTATTAGTGATGGGCGAATTCGTGGCGAATTTCCAACATTCGCCGATGGCGAAAGTTTTGGCGAAACGCTCACGAAAATTTGCCGCGTGTTTTGTTTCGCTGCGTGTCTCGTTTCGTCAAGCGCCGAGTTTGTCACGCACCTAGTTCGTCGCGCGTCGAGTTCGTCGCGTGTCGAGTTCGTCGCTTCACTTCAAAACAGCACAATCTGTGCAGTGAAAAATATTTTTAAAAATAAATGAATATATATTAAAATATGCCTTTTTAATGTTTCACTATTTTAAATAATAATCACAGATGTTTTTAAGAAGCTGGCAAAATGGGAGGCCTTTTTTTCTTTTGAAAAGATAAGAGTCCACTAACAATGCAGGGCATGTGTGTATACTAAGTGAAACACGCGTGTAAATTCCTCTTCTCATTGACTCCAATGCTATTCAGCACATTCACACACAAAGCAAAAGATGCCATTTTTACATTTTCTTTTTCACATTTCCATACCTCCCAACATTTTGGAAGTAAAAAGAGGAACAGAAATTTTTTTTCCCATACGTAGCGCTGCAACATTTTGACCACACCCATTTTTGTGGCCACACCCACTAATTAACATGTTCGTTTTACCAAATTTGGCAGGTTATGAAAGTTTGAAAATATCTTTCCTTATCTAAACTGTTACAAATACAATCAATTACTTATTTTTAATATCAAAATTGTTAAAAAGCATCTTTTTTGCACCTGTTAGCTGTTTTTCTAGGCTCTCTGCCAAAAGCCAATTAAGTTAGAAACTTCTTTCTTTTTCTGGCTATTCCGTGCAGAGAAAAGAGGGACTTTCCAATACAAATTACTGCAGGTTGCGCTGTCAAAAGAGGGAATGTCCCTCCAAAAAAAGGGACCGTTGGGGGTATGCATTTCACCTGGCAGTTTTATTACATTGCACTGTGCGTCAAAACTATTCTGACGCGCATCAACTTGGGCGCACGACAAAACATCAGCGCGACTCATTTTGCAAATTTTTTCGTCGTTTCGCAAATTTTGCAGAAAATTCGCGAATTTTTCGGCGAAGCAGAACGCCACAGATTCGCCCATCACTACACACTATCAGTTAAAATCTGCCAATTTCAGAGGTGGCCGGTAAACCCTACATTCGTTCCTATATTTAGCAATGAATTCAAATTTAAACAGTACATTTGTGGCTTTGGCTAGTTGTCCCTGCTTGCACCCCTCTCGTGGGGATATTTCTGCAAACTACGTGCTGCAAACATGCTGCATCTAATCTTTCTTTGAGTTGTAGATATAGAAAGCAAAACGTTTTTTATTCTGGATAGTCATTGCAATAAAGACAGCTATTCATGTTGCAACTATACATATGGATACCTATTATAAAGGTTACCCAAGTTACTGATAATCAACCCTTATGATGATGACACTGAGAACAAACTAAAGACAACAGGCTGTATGTACTTTGAATTTGGAGAAAAAAAAATGATTAGGCTATTAACACAGCTTAACAAGACAATCTGGAACAATATTAACACCAGTAGCAACATCATTCTCAGATAAACATCCCAAGGCATTCTTCCTTCCGTCTTATTTGCTTGGAAATAGTGTCACTTGCCCCAAAGGAGGATTTCTTAATGACAGATTTTTACAACATGAGGCTTTGTGAATGTTTTTTTTTTTTCTTCGATCCACATCTCCAACATGATGTTTATCTAAATGATTTATGGAGCAGTTGTCTTTATCTTTCCTCCTTAGTGTAAAGCTTTTATCGAGCAGCATTGTTTTATGATTTTTCAGTTTTATACTGTTTTGACTTCTTTCAGCCAATTTTTTATACGTTTCCTTCTTCTTACAGCAGTCTTACACTTTGGTAGATGGATGAGTGCTCATTTACTGTATACCTGCAAGTACAAAGTACAATTTTAAGCACAGTCACTTTGTTATTTCCCCATTTTCCCAGAATTCCGGCATCATTGTGGTTGCAAGGGGACATTGCTCTTGATGCAGTTGGACTGCACATGGCACAGTTATGGGAAATTTATCAGAATGAACTGCACTCACATTTCATTGCAGATTGGATACAATTTCATGGAAGTCCATCTGGTGTAATTTCCAGTGTTCAGCGTGCAAGAGGTGTCTGCTCCTGATTCTTTAGGTACAAACATACTGTATCTATTGATGTTAGGTGCAAACAGAACCCTGGACTAACCACCTTGTCTAGAGGTGACTGTAACTCCAGACTTCTCCTACGTCAAGTGCAGAATTACTCACAGGAAGCACTTATCCTCTTACACTATAACTTTTATACAGTAGAGATCTCCAGGAATAACCACTATTTTTAAAAGCGTAATAGCACTTTTACAACAATGTGAAAGTGTTTCTTTTCATCCTGCATGATAACTGTGGTAAAACACAAGCATATAAAGGGGGTACGGGAAGCACTCCATGACTAATTAAAGTATAAATGGAAGTGCAGCTTACCTGGCCAAATTTGTTTTAAATATGCAAACAAGAGTAGATTAACCAACAACATTACCTCTCCATATATTTAAATTGGTAATTCTGTGCATACACTTTCAGAAACAGGTACTTATTATATTGCAAGGGTATATATAGTAGCTCTTAATCTCTCCTGTTTTCCCATCTTGGTCATATCTAGACATGTTTCTACAAAGGCTTCAAAACAGGCTGACTGTTCTGGATGCAGAGCAATTCTAATGTTTTTCTTATGATTCCTTGATTGAGAATTAAGAATATTAAGCATACACAAAACCTTTATTATAAGAAGGCTGGCACTGTATATGTTGCATGGTAGAATCACTTGTAAGTTCCTTGTAGCCCCTTTTATTCTATCCTCTGCTTTATTTTCTTTGCATCTGTACAATATAGAATTTGTGAACACATGAATGAATGTGAATGTAGAACTGTAGAATAAACTGAACTAGTACATTAATGACTTTTGTTTCCTGTCCTGTAAAATAATGTCACATTTTGCGATTTGTGTTTCCCTTTCCCAATTGTATGCTGAATCCACCACACTAAATCCAGGAAGAGTAATGCTATGCCCAGATAGAGGAAGAACAAAATGGTGCCACCTTTATTCCAATTTAAACATGCTGTTATCCCAAAGGTAAATCATGGAAGAAGTTCAAAATCAGTGGGGATTTATTCACAGCCTATGCCTATAGGGAAAGCATAAACGCCGAAAACAGTTTTACTCACATTTTACTCGTTTTTAATCAAATACCATGCACCATTTTTAAAAATGCACTCTTTTCCATAATGAAAAGTACACCAGAAGACACAGCGGTAAATTCACTAAAGAACAAAGTGGCCATCTCTAGCGACAATTTTGCAGAAATACCATCGATAGGGAGAGTGTCGATTCACTAACAGGACAATGCTCTAGTGAAAGAGACCATCGCTAGTGTTTGTTCGCACCCTATCACCAGGTGACTTTTCACTGTGGCGAACTGTAGTTAATTCACAAAGTGAGAATTTTACAGAACGTTACTTCTTTTGCGTTTCGAGTTTCCTTCACCCTCATAAAAATAAGCTATATCTTCCTCAATCTTCCTCAATGTCAGTGACATTTGTATGCCGGAAATTCATAAAAGTTGGAAAAAAATGTTGGCTACTTTACAACCTGGGGGTCTTAAACCCCCAGGGACATGGGAAGGTGACAGCTGGGATAGGTAACACAGGGTGCTAGGCAGAAGTAGCTGGGGGTTGGCTCTGGGGCTTGGGTAGGCGCAAGGAGCACTGATTGGCGGGCAGTTCAAGATTCAGCCAGCAACAAGAAAGCCCGGGAAAAGATGCTATATAAAGGGCTGAGCGGTGCGAGAGCAGTCATTCCTCCGTGACAGGCAAGAGAGGTGTCACCGAAGAACGAGCCAGGCAAGCTGGAAGAGGTGGTGCGCTGGATACACGAGGAAGCCGGCGAAGAAGAGATCCGCTCGCTGCTGCAGAAGTGCCGAGCAGCGCCAGCAGGAGGA